>BLYE01000023.1:0-476288 GCA_016586335.1 Nitzschia putrida | reverse complement strand
TCGTGAGAAGGTTCCATTTTGCTTCTCCCTTGATCGCAACGAACCAGTGGTAACCTTCATACCAGCCTGAGCCATTTGATGTTGTCGTGCTTCCAGCTGCAGTAGTCTAGCTTATGGGAAGTGTATGTTCAAACATAATAACAATACTGCGATCACAGGTTGCAAACAGGAACCAGGGCAACTACGAGTAGCACTAAGAATCCAGTGGGACTAGATCGACCAAATTAGTGGTGGATACCGATGCGGTCATATCCGTAGACTTGTTCATTTTTGCAACCGAATCCATTGTATCGTCCATTCGCTTTCGTTTCCCCAACCTGGGTTGTGTACGAACGTAACATTCCAGGGCCTCCATTTCTTGTGCCTTGCCCTGCAATTTTGCCTCCACATGACTAATCAAACGATGCCACTCCATCCGCGTCTTGAGAAATGTAACCACACTACCATCCAAATCTTTGCAATTAGCTTGTGTACTTTCAGCAGCAGCCTTTTCTGCCTTGATCATAAAGTTAGCTGTAGCACTAGCGAGATGTCGCCAAAGCTTTCCGAGGCGTTCCTCACTCGGAAGATGCTGGGAGGATGAGGACTGTTGTGGTTGGTGAGATTGGGAATGGGTCGGTGGGATAGATGTACGACTTGAGGAAGTGTCTGCCTCTGTGCTTGTTACCGGTCTGGAAGTATTGGACATGGTGATGATGATAGAAGTATGTACAGTTGCAGCAACAAAAAGCAAAGCAGTGCTGTGTGACCTCCGCTTGCTCTAGAGCGTTGGCTACGGTCGCCTTGTTTAGTCAAAGTAGTCCATTATCGACCTGAATTGTGAGATTATGCCGTAGCGTACAATATAATTAGCTGGAAATGCGAGAACTATCTCAACTCTGTAGCGTTCAGACAACTTGTATCACAATATTTAATATCTAACAATACATCAATATACTATGCGCACAGTTACAAGCTGGCTCGACGTTTCCACCAAATGTTGCAAGGCGTTGCCGTAAACACTTTGATGCTCTCATCCTCCATGACATCCCCGGTGGTCCTCTCTTCCTTTTGAGCCGCGTTTCTTTCTTGGAGGGCCGCATTGACTTTGGGCCACCACTCTGGCATGTACTTTTGTCCACTGGCTGCATTCCCCAATTGATGGACTTCAAATCCAGCCTCGTAAATGAAATCTAGCATGGTCCAGACTCGAGTATCGTCCTTGCCAGAAGTTTCCATGAGGATATTGTGAATATTGGCCTTGGATAAGAACTGAGTTGCACCTCGAAAGACAAACTCTTCATACCCTTCCACGTCAATCTTTACCAGAGGAATGGTTCGTTGAAACCAGTTTTCTTGTTGTGCCACTAGATCCAGGGGAACCACACGAACAGGAAACGTAGTTACCTTTCGGACCACCTTCTCACTCAGGAAAGAAGAGGCCCCAGGATTCCGAGCCACTGTGAAGTTTAGAGTCCCTTCCGAGGTTCCCAAACCATAGGGCCACAACGATATGGAGGAATCTTCATCCCATTGATTGAGTTGCACAGACTCACAAACGCGGAAAAATGTGACAGGGTTGGCATCAAATGCTGCCACATTAAAACCAAAGGATCGGGAATACAGCGTATACCAGCCAATATTCATGCCAATATCCACAACCAAGGGACTTTTGCCATCTTGTGTAGACGTTGGAAAAGAAGACAGGATTTCGTTGAACCATGCAGTGATGCCTGTTTCGTAGTATTCACCCTTGACCATGATAGAATTCCAACGCATACGGTCATATGTTTTCTCATGTAATGAAATCCAAAAGGGTGGTTTGGTGATAGTGAACCGATGGGTTTCATTCTTTGGGGAAATGTTCACATTTGGGTCACTGATCTCTTGGAACTTGACTGGCACTTGAGGGCAGGAGAGGGGATCGACAGGAGGAGAAGTGGTTGTGTCGGATGCCGAAGAAGCAGTCTCAGTAGTTATTTTTTCTCTTGTACCAGACGAAGCTATGGAGGATGAGAGACCAATGGAATCCCCAACAGCAGCAGAAATATCTGAGGACAGTAGTGAAGGGAGGATGGTCAATTGGGATGTTGGATCATCCGAGAATTGGACCCAAACACCAGAGACGACAAGGCCACACAACAGGATTCCAATAAACTTTCCATGTTTGGTGGAAAAGAACCCTTGACTTTGTCTGGCTTGGATTTGCATGATCGTTGTTGTTTGGATGTGTTTTTTGTGTCGTTGGGACCGTTGTCCGTTGCTATTCGCACAAATCTGTTGCGCTGTATGCGTCAGTCCGTGGTCCGTACCTGAGGCTTGGACCGAGGCGTCACAGGGGAGTACGGTGCGTGTGTGACGCTATTACACTGGCGTCATTCCAAAGCGCAGTAGTGAAACGTGGATGTTCGAACTGTGTCACCTCCAAAACACCACAATTTTTTTCCATCGTCGTCGTCACAACAAAAAGTATCCAACGTTCCATTCATTCTCACTTCACACCATTATGTTCCGTTCGGTTTTGAATGTATCGGCTCGAGTGAATGCCTGTACGAGTATCAAATCGGTGCAGTTGTTGGGCAACCGAATGATGAATGAAAGTCGACAGTATGGCACGTCCCTTCATCCGAAATGGGGAGGCTCCGATTTCCAAGAAATTGTTTTGACACTGTCGGATGGAACTACCATTGCCGGTCAGCAATGGTTGCCCTCATCGCCCCAAGGGCCTGTGGAACGAAATATCCTTTGTCTTCATGGCTGGTTGGACAACTGTCGTTCTTTTTACCATTTGGCTCCTGCCTTGAGCGCTTCCTTGAATGCCAATGTAATTGCATTGGATTTGCCAGGCCACGGTCGATCTTCCCACAAGCCTGATAATGCACCTCCAACGGTTCTTCCAGAGTTGACATACTACATTTCTGATGCCGTTGATACTCTTCGGACAGAGGAATTATTTGTACCCACTGGTACCGACGACCAGCGTTTTTCTATAGTTGGACATTCCATGGGGGCCGGTATTTCTTCTTGGTATACGGCCTGCTTTCCCGAAGAAATTGACCAAATGGTTTTGTTGGATGGTGTCGGTTTTATGACGTTGGATGTGCGACAAACGGCCAAGCAGGTTCGTCGGCATGTGGAACGTCGCAAGGTGCATGCCAAGCGACTCAAAGAGGCCAAACCACCCAAATTCTATGATTCATTGGACAAAGCCATTGAACGTCGCATTCAAACGGCCCATGAGGCACCTGGCAACCAAACCATGTCGCAGGATGCCGCTCGGGAGATTGTTCTCCGTGCCACACATCTGGATATTCCATCTGAAAATGCGCCAGGGTGGGAGCAAGGTCCGGTCCGATTCCGGCATGATACAAAGTTTACGTGGCCCAGTGTCATGTACACAACAGAAGAACAAAATCAATACATATGTCAGACAATCTCCGAGTCGGATGTAGACGCTTGCGTGTTGATGGCCAAGGATGGGTGGCCGTTCGGTGACATGGTGAAAAACCGTGTGCACGAAAAAATGAAGCCTAGGGAATTCCACTGGATGGATGGAAGCCACCACTTTCATGCAGATACAGAAACCAGAGATACCATTGCAGATACTATCATCAAGTTTTTCACTCGATAAAAGTAAAATACTTGTCGTACCGTACCAATTTTTGGCACCGAACGGGAGCAAGTACAGTGCTCACCACCTACCAGTACTACTCGTACCGTGAGTCTTTAGCAAAATATATTCTACTACTACACGAAATTATGCTTGCATGTCAGAGCTTGTGCGATGTTTTGGGTTAGTCAAGCTAAAGTCTATGCTGTGCAACTCTAAGATATGTACCAGTCGAATGAGTCGAAGTATGGTGTCAAGTTTTGTGAACGCAAAATTCGGAAGATTTTTCTTCGTCGAACCTCACAAAAAAGTATCCATCCTTCCATTCCGTCACCGCCATGTTTCGTTCTGTTTGGAATACATCAGTTCGGGTGAACATCAATACGAGTATCAAATCACTGCAACTACTGGGAAACCGAATGAAAAGTGAAAGTCGACAATACGGCACTTCGCTGCACCCCAAATGGGGAGGTTCCGATTTCCAAGAGATTGTTTTGACACTTTCGGACGGAAGCACTCTTGCTGGACAACAGTGGTCACCATCATCCCCCCAAGGCCCTATCACACGAAACATCCTCTGTCTTCACGGATGGTTGGATAATTGCCGTTCCTTTTATTATTTGGCTCCAGCCTTGAGTGCCTCTCTGAATGCCAATGTGATTGCGCTGGATTTGCCTGGTCATGGTCGATCCTCCCACAAACCTGATAATGCACCTCCAACGGTTCTTCCCGAGTTGACTTTCTACATATCTGATGCTGTTGATACACTTCGAGCTGAGGAGCTCTTTGTTCCTACAGGCACCGATGACCAACGTTTCACATTGGTTGGACATTCAATGGGGGCAAATAGTTCTGCCTGGTATACGGGCTGCTATCCTGAAGAAGTAGACCAATTGGTTTTGTTGGATGGTGTGGGGCACTTCACATTGGATGCTCAACAAACAGCCAAACAGATTCGGCGACACATTGAACGTCGCAAGGTGCACGCCAAACGCCTCAAGGAAGCTTCTCCTCGGAAGGAATACGCTTCGCTGGATTTGGCCATTGACCGCCGCATTCGAACAGTTCATGAAGCACCTGGCAACCAAACCATGTCGTATGATGCAGCCCGGGAAATTGTTCTCCGTTCCGCCCATTTGGATATTCCGTCTCAGAACGAGCCCGGTTGGGAGCAGGGCCCCGTCCAGTTTCGGCACGATACCAAGTTCACATGGCCTAGTATCATGTACACTACAGAGGAACAAAATCAACACATGTTTCAGATCATATCCGAGTCTGATGTGGATGCTTGTGTGTTGATTGCCAAAGATGGATGGCCCTTTGGAGATATGGTGCAAGATCGTGTGCACGAAATATTGAAACCCAGGGAGTTCCACACGATGGACGGAAGCCATCACTTTCACGCTGATACAGAAACAAGAGAAGCCATTGCAGACACTGTGATCAAGTTTTTGACTCGCTAGAAATTTCTTTTCTTTTTGCCCAGTGGTTAGTTTCGTTTCAACAACAAAGACGGCGGCGACGTTGACCAACGTCTTTGCGAGTGATAGGATGTATCACTGCCTCTGCTGAGCAGTTAATCAGTTTTAGCTATTCTATGTTGTCTACCTTCTAGTTTAACAAATACCTAGCTAGGAGATAGGAGTTACATTCCAGTGCAACGATACCTTTTCTTCATTTTCTTGGTATCGGGTGATCGCCAAAAAATTCGTGCCGACCGAGTCGGTCGTCGTTGACACCCAAAGCGCAATGGTAGTAGCGTTTCGCGTCGTCATCGGAAAATTCAAGATGGGACGAATCGTCGTCGACCCACCACCAACTTCTTGTCGTCCTTCATCGTCCCAACTCTGGGAACGAAAACCTTTGCAAGTTTACTGTTGCACATACAGAAATATCCCTCCTTGTCGCTGTAATGCAACTAGGTAGTTCAGTTTAGTGTTTTCCTCTTCTAGCAGCACGTAGAAAGATACTTTTGCTCGGATTGGTGTTTTTCTGTCATCCGCAAAATGTTCCTTTTCCCAAAGAACAAAAACCAAACACCACCGACGCCATGGAAAAAGTAACAACATACGCTATGTTTAATGAGAATGGTATTCATCAAAGTCAGCATCCTTCTTCTCGGCGACAGCCTTCAATCCTCGTCCCCAATCTTGGCGATTGTAGCACATGGCTTGTGCATGAGCATCCTTGTAGAGAGCATCTTGCAAACCCTTATCCATCTCCAATCGGAAGTTTCGAATCATAGATCGAACAGCCACAGGATGACGCTTGGCAATGTTGGCAGCCATAGCATGAGCCTCCTCCTTGACTTGCGCCTTGGGTACAAGCTTGGAAATCAAACCCAACTCATCGGCTTGGTCTCCCGTCAAGGTCTCTCCGTTGAGCAAAATCTCAGCAGCCTTGGCAGTGGATACTCCAGATTGTTGCAATTGGTACAATCCAGCCATACCACTTGGAATTCCCAACTTGGTGAAAGGAAAGCCCAAAACACGGGTTGGCTTTTCCTCCCCACCCGCAGCCACTCGCAAATCACAAGCCAAGGCCAAACAGCAGCCAGCACCCATGGCAGGTCCATGAAGGGCGGCAATGATAGGGACAGGGATCTTTTGGCGCATGCAAAGGAAACTGTTGTAGAAAGTCAACATGGAGTCGACGTTGGCGTGCACCGAGCGAGTGTTCAAAGAAAGCAACCACTCCAAGTTTCCTCCGGCGGAAAAGGCAACATCGCCAGCTCCTTGAATGACAACTGCTTGAACATTGGAGGACTCGACAAACTCCATTTCCAATTCATTGATCAAGGCACGGAAGTCACGGCCCACTTCGACAGTAAGCGCATTCAAAGATTCGGGAGTGTTGATGGTGATGGTTCCCACTTTGGTCTCCTCATTGACAGACCAAGACACCAACGAGGGACTGCTTGTGGAGCTATGTCGGACTGCAAACTTGGAAAGTTGTGGAGAACGGAACACTGCCTTTCTCAAGAGGGATGAGGATACAAACGACATGGTGAATGGTGACAGTCTTTTTCCGTGTTGTGACAATCCGCTTGGATTTTTATGCCGAAGATACGTTGGAGGAACGGCGTTTGTATCCGCTACTACGAGTACCTATGGTACACTACCAGCAGAACGTAGGACGTCAGATACTATTCGTACTAGGTAGTAGTTGTATATATGTAAATCATTATTCGTGCAAATCCTGCGTCTTTCCCTACTCTCGTCGGTAGGAGGTGAAGGGAAAACCCACGGATACCCCATTCCCAAGGTCCAACGAGGATTGGTGCACTACCCGATTGTAGTCAACTCTCTCCTCTCCCTTGCAATGGGATGCTACTTTTCACAATAAGGGATTCCCCAGCAAATCTCCTTTCAGTTTTCTCTTTACTCTCTGTCGGAAAATGAAACAAATACCTCATCTCCGGCAGTGACAATCCATTCTTCATCGAAGCCTGGGCAGTATTGCGTCAAGACTCCAATCTCCTCTCCATATCCAAGTTCAACAGTAGTTTGAAGGAACTTGGGCACCATGTGCATGAAGTGGCAGATGTACATTCGGTTGTCCATGGCGTACTCCAAGTAGAATTCGATCGACTTGATGGCATCTTGGTTTCTTCGCTTGGAGTACATAGATTCAGCAGCTTGGATTCCATCCAAGACTCTGTTGTGTTCAGGAGAAACACCAACGAATCGAGCGACTTCGGCCAAGATGGAAGGTTGCATCTCAGGAACCTCCAATTCCTCAGCCGAGAACATCAAGACATCGTAGGCATGAGCGTCTGCCTTCATGGACTTCATCAACTCCCAATCCTCAATCAAGGTGGCAGACGACTCGAACATGGTGTCAAGGATGATCTGGTGGACCTCGCTTCGCTTCTCTTCAGAGCGGATGAGCTCCTGGAATCGGTACAAGTCAACACTCTCAAGAGATTCAAGAAGATCGCGGTCAGCGAGAGCCTTGAAAATGTTCTCAAACACAATCTCCAAGGGGTTACGAGTGTACATGATAACCTTGGAGGCAGCATCCGACTCGAGATCACGGCGTCCAACAGAGACTGAAACTTTTTGGACAACAGAAACTGCCGACTCGAGGGTGGCCTTTCCGTGAACACGAACTGGAGCTTCAATCAAATGTACCTGGTCATCTTCAATGCAGCCATGAATTCCCGAAGAAACACAAGACATCAAAGAAGCCGAAGAGATACCAGCACATTGAATCATAGGTGCCAAACCACCATGCTTCATGTCACCCAAACCAATGAGGACAGCAGGCTCTCCGTTGTTTCCGGTAGAGTCGGCCTCGCAGATATCAGGGAAATGCAAGTCATCTGCGGAGCAACCAAGGGAAACAACATCGCGGCATTCCTTGAACTGATCGGCAACAAACTTGACAGCACGCTCAGGAGACATTCCATTGGACTTGATGAGCCACTTCATACGAGCACTGCAGGTTACACCGTCAGCTTCCCTCGAGAGAGCTTCGTTGCAGTTGTGAGATGTGTGCAATCGGCTGACAGACAAAACCATGTCTGCTTCACATGTGTCCTCAAGAAGGCCACGACATTCCATGCGGGAGAAACCAACAAAGTTCATTGCCCGACGAGGTGGCATCATCTCTTCTCCACGCATCAATCCAACAACTTCCTCGGCACAAGTCAAGCCGGAAGCAGCCACGACACGGTCGAGGGAACCATCACAGTCTCCTTGGAATTGGCTCTCGAGGTAGTCACGTGACATGACCATCACACGAGATTCGCGATCAGCAACACCATACCCGACGAAGAACTTGTCACCATAGACAGTCAACGAGGAAGCGAAAGCAAGTCCCTTGCTCTGAAGCTTCAAGGGCTTAGAGACCCGGGTCACACGGAATGGAGGGTGTGCCTCAAAGGTGTATGCTCTAGTGGTGTAGGGTTCACGCGAGGGTTGGTGAGTGTGCAGCAAAGCGATGTACTCATCATCAGAATACTTGTGGGCAGTAGCAGAACCACGCACAGAAGCTCGTTGCGACAAGGCACTGAGGTATGGAGAGGAAGACTCGTAAACCTTCTCACAGGTGCCGTCCTCACCGTTGACTTTCATAACAACATGGGGCTCGACGTTTTGAACGTAGTAAAGTTCGTTCTCGTAGTCAAAAGCAATCCAGTTCTTTTCGTGATCAGTCATGCTTCCACAGCTCAATCTGTGGGCGGGGCTGTCAACACCGTGAGCGAGTTGCTCACCACCGGGTGCAAGATACATTTGGAATTTGCTGTAGTCGCTCCATTTGCAGTCTTGGACTTTGTGAACTCCGACTTCTTCTAGCGCGTGAGCGGGAGGGTAAGATGAGAAGGTCAATGCCCAGCGAGAATGATCGTTCATTGTGGATGGAAGCTCGAACAACTTGGGATCTTCAGCTCCAGTTGTAAATTTTCGGTTGAGGATACCTCGGCCTTCCTCAAAACCAGGACGAGCTTCACAGAGGTCTTCCCAAGTACTGTAGGTATCTTCGTTGGCAAGCATGTGACGATCGGCATCATGGAGTGGCTCTCCTGTTTGCAGACCCCATCGAGAGATGCTTTCGTCATCGAAGCCCCCGGAAAGGTCACCCTTGAATGTCTCAGAACCCAACAGAATGGAAGTGAAATACACGGAGGCAATCTCAGTGACTTGCTGTCCATTGTAATCAGCAGATCCCAAGTTGTACCCACCAACGGAGTGGTATCGAACAGTCCGAACCCATTCAACGCTTCCATCCTCGTTGTCGAGGAACATCATACCTGGGTTGATGAAGTACTTCTCTTGTCCACCCAGCAACTCTTCTTTGGTTTCCCAGTTGAGGCGGATGTCCACGGCCTCTTCAGCAACTCGGACGTAGGACATTTGGTTCCTGAGGAAATGGCCCAAGCGGCGACGAGAGGCTTGAGGCTCAAAGTATGTAACATTAACCCCAGTACCATTAGTAGTGTTGGACACCCAAGGGTCGACAGTTTGTGGTGCTTGGGTCTCAGATCCAAGGAAATCTGGCAATGTGGCATTGGTAGTATTTGTCGAATTGACAGAAACCCAAGGAAGCTCGGCGCCATCATCAATGATTTCGGTGGGCGAAGCGGTAGGAGCACTAGTAGGGGCACCGGTTGGTGCATCAGTTGGTGATGTGCCTACAAGCGATTGGATGAGAGAGTCGATCGCGGCTTCTAGGTCTGTGTTTTGAACTTGACCAGGCAAATTGGCAATTGCTGATTGACCGTTGTTGGGAAGAAGATTGCCGAATCGGACATCATCTTCTGTTTCCGAAGCAATGAAGTCTGGGACGGTACCGTTGGTTGTATTTGTGGCCCAAGGGAGCTCTTCAGCAGTTGGGGAAGGGGTAGAAGCAACTGTAGGAGCGCTTGTAGGCGAAGGGGTATCTCCAGAGTTTTGGGAATTGATAAGGTCCTGAATAAGAGCGTCAATTGCTGACTCCAGATCAGAGTTTTCCTCACGTCCTTGGAATGGACCGGTCCCTTTGTTGCGACCAATGTTCTGGAAGAACCTTCCACCTCGAAGGGCATCTACCGACACTGCTCCAGAGAGAGCATAAAGCAAAGACAATTTTCCCGCAGCAACCATCTTTCTAAAAGAATACGGCTTGAAGCACTAGAAAAGTAAAGGAATGCTTTTCTTGGCGATGCCGATGAAGAAGTATGCACAGTCTTTCGGGTTGGTGGCTTTGAAGGTGGCGATCCGTTGTGTGAGGAGGAAGGCCAAGACTATTTCACCTCGGCGGCCTCGCATTACTATAAGTTTGGCACTCGCTAACTCGGAATCTCCAAGACTTCTCATAAATCTTTGGGGTGGCCGTTTATGTATATCACCAAGCATGGATATGGTGACATGGCCATTTTCGTTTCTCACCTCCTATGTGATGGCGCGGCATCCTCGTATTCGATCGTTAATGGCGACTGCACCGTTATTCTCAACTGTCGGAGTTTCCTTTAAATCGATTTGGAGTCGAATGCATCGTACTTATCGATCATTTTCCTAAATAGGCTAAAAATTCATAGCAACTCGTCACAGCCACGGACAAAGGTGTGCTAATTGTTATGGATGGCGATGCTTCAGACAGGATAAATGGAGAACTTGCTCATCGAATTTTGTCTTTTGAATATCGTTGGCGAACGGGCATTTTGTAACGGCTTGGATGTCGTACGTCATATTTTGGAACCTTCACAATAGGCTTCGTGGGGTATCCCAACGCACGGTCTCGCCAAAGAGTGACAAGTGACAAGTAGCCAACTTCGGTGAAGTGTTGTACCGTAGCAGAGAGAGTTTCTTTTTAAAAAGTCGACAACATTCATGAACAACACGACAATGTCCACTAGACCCACTGGTAGAACCGGAGTATCCCTTGTTTTTGGGACGGCAATAGTATTGGCTGTCACTTTGGTGGTTGCCTGTAGGAGTGACTTTTTTCGTCGTTTGCATGGTGTCGGTCCGGAATGGGAGACTTCTGGCGACATGATGCTGTATCAAATCGCTCCAGAGATGGAACACGTTGCCACTGACCCTCTTGTAACCAACAATACACACTACAATAACATGTTGTCCCGAAAGGACAAATTGCAACTTTCCTTGCTCCACCAAGAAAAGTTTCTCTTGAACAAGGATAGTGTGATGGAAGCATTTTCAGAAGATTTCCGATACAAACCAAAGACGACCAAATTCGCCGCCATTCCAGTGTCTTCTGACTTTGCCTTTCTTCACATTTGGAAATGTGGTGGAACAACAGTGGCCAAGAATTTGGGAAATTCGCAATACCGATTGGATGACCCCGAAATTCAGGATAGAGACTGGTTGACAGTAGTTCGGGATCCCATTGATCGCTACCTGTCTGCATGGGCGGAATGTGGCATGCGGTTGATGAATGGTCAAATCACCTTTGGAGGGTTTGAAAATCAGAGTGTACTGCATTGGTTGGATGGGGACTACGACGAGCGTGTCCAAGCGTGGCTCTTGGAAGTACAAGATTTCCTCCCACCAGCCAAATCCTGTCATACACATGCCTTTCCACAAACGAACTACATGATGAATGAGGACGGACTGATCGACGAGCATGTAGTGATTGTTGGGGATTTGTCCGAGTTGAAGCACAATCTGGTAGTGGCCGGAGCAGAAGGATCAGAAGAGTTGGATACTCGCCAACGTGTGGGGAGCGAGGATCCCGTCAAGGCAGAGTACTTTCCTTCCCGACGACACGAACTATCCGATGAGACGCTTCTGAAACTTTGTGAATTCTATGCCATGGATTACTACCTACTGGCTTTCGATCCACCCTCCATTTGTACAGCCCAGGGTGGACCGTTGGAGCTGTTGCTTGACACAAACCAGACTTCATCATCAGACTAGCGCCATATCGAAATGAACGGGAGTTTTTATATGATGCAAACCTCCCTTGTTTTTGACAGGCAAATCCAGCAAGGCGTCGACAACTTTGAGACTGTCTTCATCTTGTATGAATCCGAAATTGGTGTGTTGCGTCCCCCACCAATTTGCGGGTCGCTTGTACGCATCAATAAAGAAGTCAGGGCCACCTGGGTCACCAGCAGCCCATGCCACACTTCCTCTTGTCATGATAGGCCCATGACAACCACAGTTTTGATCCCATTCGGGACACTCATTGGGAACCTTGTCCAACCCCTCTGGACAGGAACCCAAGGTAGGATTGGTCGGAATATTTTTATTCGCCATGACTCCTTGTAGAATACCGGGTTTTTCGGCTCTGTAAAAGTTGCAACGGTGACATCCCTCCTTAGATTGAATCAATTGTTGAATATAGTCCACCGATCCTTGCGATAAATCAGGTCTCAGTAGAATAGAAATAGTTCCCAAGTTTGTTTTCAACTGCAATGTAGTAGCAGCCTTAGTTGCCTCTACGACTTCTTGTTGTGGTGGTTGCTTTTCAGTTGACACCCTCAACAGCGGTTGTTGTTGTTGTTGTTGTTGCTGCTGCTGCAATGTATTACCATGTTGATGCGACAATTCATAGTCCATCAAGACTTGTCTATACCAAGACAAAAAGGACAATAGACATACCAAAAGAATGACGGGAGAAATCATGAGGAGCCACAAACAACAACCACCTTTTCTACGTATATTCTTGTTGTTGACATTGTTGTTAGAAGAGGATAAGCTCCTAGATTCTTGTTGTACGGCACGACGCATATTCTTGTCGAATTGTTGCCACACCATGAGGATGAAGGATGATACGATGATGATCGTTGTTGTGGCATGCATGTGGCATTGGGGAGGGACGAGGTCTACCCTGCAGTCAAACGAGTCAACAACCCACGACACAAGCAGGGGCCGACGCCACACTTCCACAATCCACAGTAGTTGCAATTAGCAATACAAGAGGGAACCAACACTTACCATGTCGTCTTCTGATCAGCAACAACAACCTACACCCGAAAGTTACATCAAAACTACAACACACAACTATGTCTCTCGCAAAGCCAGCATCCAAGGAGCCAAACAAGTAGAAATCAAAGGCCGAAGCATACTCCAACCGCACGTGACGGTTCGAGGCGATTTGGCCATTGTTCGATTGGGTCGTTATGTCCAAGTCGAGGAACATACACTCTTGGAACCTCCCGCTATGGATATTACCTTGACGTCCACTGCTGGAACTACGCATATTCCCATGTCTATTGGGAGTCATACACACATTGGACATCACTGCAAAATTCGGGCCGCAGCCATTGGATCCATGGTCTACATTGGCAACCATGTCACCTTGGGACCCCGTTGTATCATCAAGGATAATTGTTATTTGGAAAATGGGGTGGTTCTGCCTCCCGATACTGTCGTTCCTCCCTTTACACGGATTGCTGCGGATCCGCACAAACCTGTCTTGCCGCCTGGTTTGTCCAAGGAGTTTGCGACCAAGGCCTTGCAATATGCGCCGCAACGGAGAACGCAAGAGTTGCCGCCCAGTATGGCGGTTCATATGCATCAGCTGTCGTTGGATCGGTATCATGCATTCAAACAAATGGAACGAGATGAATTGATTGTCACACAATAATAACTGATACTAGTGGTATGGTTGTTGACGTTTGTAGCAAGCGACTTGTTTACGTTTGGGTGGCGGTGGTATAAAAGAGAATGATTCTCTATCGATTCAAGATCAGTCTACTAACACTACTACTACAACATCATTCTAGTAGTATACACACTTAGGACGGTTCGTCCAATAATAATAGCAGTGGTCCATGCATTTCATTTCGACAAACTTGTCCTTGACACTGCAACAAAGAATGGAGTTTGCGTTCCAATGCTTGTACTAGAGTTGGAGACGTGGCACCTAGCAGGTCAGGAGATAAGAGATTGATGCGTTCGTACGGATCTTGTTCCAAATCAAACAGTTCACGTTCCAATGGAGGATTGAGATACCAAGATGAAGACCTTGTTGTTGTCGGAGGAGGATTGCGGTATTCAATGTATTTGAGTTTGGATAGGCAATGGCAACCACCTGCTGATTCTTGCATGGGGGCGATGATGTTCTGTTGGGGCTTGAGGTATGTGTTTGTGTTGTCGCTGTCATGATACATTCTTGTGGATAATGTTTCTATCATCTCGGGAGATATGCAGTACTCATACGGAGTTGCATTGGCGGGATGTGGCTGCTGTCGTGAGGAAGTTTGTGGGTGGCATGCAGTGGATGGGTCATGCAGTTCGACACGGAGTGCCACAAAGGAATGATTGTAGGTATCTACCAAATGTTGATAACGTTCCACATCTCCCAAACTCGCATATTCAATCAACACAAACGTAGCATTGGGATGCTGCTGCTTTTGTTGTTGGATGTCGGTGGTCGTTGATGGTGGTGGTTCGTCCGTGGTTTCAGGAGTTGGCTGCTGGAACAGTCGTCTTGACGAGGAGGTCGCAGTGTTCGATTCTGCTGGTAGTTTTCCATGAGCATGAGCATTGGTACTAGATAAGAGTTGAGATGCCAGGTTTCGACCATCCATGGATGCAGGAATAATGGACTCGGCACTTCTTGACTTGACATCGAGGCTCGCCCCATCACCCAACTGCCCCATACTCGGACTATCCAATACATGCAGTTGATGAAAGCCCTGTCGTTGAGCTTCGGCCTGTACCAATCCTAGCAAGGTCGGCATGAGATCCACATGGGTTGCCGAAACATAGGAAGTTGCATTGGCTGGAATGCCTGGTCCTCTCATCATCATAGGGACTCGAATGTCATTTTCGTTTGCATGCAACTTGCATTGGGGCATGCGGAATTGTCCCAACCGATACCCATTGTCGCTGGTAAACAGAATATATGTATGATTCAGAGTAGAGCGGACCCAAGGATCTGGATGGTCGGCCCAGGATTCGAATTGATCCTTGAGAGCTTGAACCAAATCATCGACACTCAGCAAAGTGGCGAGACGGGAGCGATACAAGGCATCTACCATTTCTCCTTCCAACAGAGACAAGGGAGGTTGATTGCGAACCAGCCAATGGTGTGTAAACCCCGAATAGTTGTAGTTGGGTATGCGAGGAGCTCGCTGTTCGTTCGGAGGAAGAATGTTGGTTTCGTTGTTGTACCAAGGAGCCGGAATGGCTTGTGGAAAACCGGGTCCATCTTGAATGTGTGGCGCTTTGAGAGACACAAACGCCAAAAAGGGTTGCTGCGTATTATTGGATGATTCGACATGGCGGGCCATCCAGGATAAACTTGCATTTCCAACCACAGAGGTGTAGTAACAAGGCAGAGTCGAGTCATCTGGCATGGAACAATTGGCAAAGGTGACCGAGCGAGGACGTGTTTGATCATGGTTCCCAACTGTAAACGTCGGATTGTTGTACAAGCCACCTCCATCAATCAACATTTCATCCACTCCAGGTGGGAGAAAATAAGACGGGTTGGCACTGTTGAGATGCTTTCCAAACAAACCCACGGTGTACGAAATGGAATCTGACGCATAGTTGCTATCGTCAGTGACAGAAAGATTAGAAAAGAAGCGAGCAAAGTAATCTCTGGCATAAAAGGGATGAGTCCTGTTGTTTGCAACATCGATATGCATACATCCCTGGCTGGAAGTGATATTTTGTGTTTTCAGATTGTGAAAGAATTTCCCAGTAAGCATCTCTGACCTAGATGGGCAACAAACAGGAGTTTGGACGAACCAATTGGCAAAGGTCGTTCCATCTTGTCCAAGCCATGATCGAGTTCGAGAAAGAGTCGAGGCATGCATTCCTCCTAATGTCCAATCCAAGTCATCGGTCAAGATTAGGATAAAGTTGGGAGGTCGAAACGATTGCGATGCGCCAGTCGTTGTTGTCGCTGTTGTCGCTGCTTGAGCTCCTTCTACCAAAATCTGAAGCTTCCACCAAACAAGTACTGCAAGGATATTGAGGCCTAGAAGATTTCCACATACAGGACTGCCCCTCATCCTGTTGCTGCAGACAATGACATGAAACCGGGAAGCACTGTTGTGTCATCGTATGTAGATTGCTGGAATCAGGAAATCTGGACGGCAACCGGCAACCGAAGGCCAAAGAAGCTAAGTAATGCCATGATTAGTTCGATTACTTTGGATGCACATCTTATCAAACTGGTCTTTGTTGTTTCGTACCATGTACCATGAAAAACGATGAATCCACTTCGTAGAAAAAAAACAACAGTCGATTCCAGACTATCATGAAGTTTTACAGTATGTTAGTTAACTAGTGGCTACCCTCAATAGTCTTCACAGCCCACACGATAAGCCTTGAGGTCCAAATTCTTCTTGAGGAATGACATGCCCATATCATTGGCCTCAGCACAGAAAGCATTGAGAGCAAGCTCATATTCAATTCCAAACACAGGTTTGTCCTGAGCCAAGAAACTGGATTCATATCCATCGCATTCGTTATAGTAGAAGCATTGCTCGTTCAACGCCCAGTCGAAGTAGTCGACGAGATCGTCCAACTGGGCTACTGCATTCTTCAATCCAATGGAGATTCCCAGCGAATGAGCCTTGCTAGCCAGCCATCGGTTGTATGTCAATTGGTCTTCATAAGTCAAGTCCAATCCAGTTTCCGATGGGTTCGTGTAAGCATCCATGTTGCCGGCATCGACGGCATCGCATCCCTTCTCAATGGCCAACGCCAAACGGCCCGTCATGATACCATCCAGCAATTCGATTTCACGAATATCAAGATATCGCTCATCTTCTTTAGCGATCTCCTAGTTTTGCTATGATATGAATCGTCAGCATCCTGTCCGCAACTTCCCCCATTCAACATACAAATCCCAATCTTGCAGCTCGTTGTGTCTATCACCCAATGCCCTCCGCCAATTCACTGGCAAAAGACTCGACCCCTGCAGGGTACTACTGTACAGGCAGTTGCAATTTGGTGCTCTTATTTGAAAACTGTGTTGGTAACTCTAGAAGACAACGTTGCTCCCAATAATCTCACGATCACTCAATAGTTTGCAATTGCGCTCCTGAATAAGAAGAAACGCTTCCTCTGCCAGAGCAGATAGTTCGTCCTGTTCGTCGTCGCTATCCGTTCCTCCTGCAGCCGCCAATTTAATACCACGTCGTCTTTGAAGCTGGACTGCCGCCCGCGTTGCTAGTAGAATTGGATCCGGTGCCGGAAACGCATCAGCCCCCTGATAATTGTGATCTGTAAACTCAACTTTCCGAACCTTCGTCTTGCCTTTACAAAATTTCAGTTGTGTCGAGGAAACGTGCCTGGATTCTACAAATTCTTTCGCAAATTTCTTGGCCAAACCTATCCCATCCTCGCGTTTTTCCTTCCGTTTTCTCTCAGATTCGTTCTCACGTTCTGTCTTGCGCCTTTTATCACCCTTTTCGCTGCCCGTTTCGCTGCCCTTGTCATCTTCGAAAATCTTTGGTGCTATGTAGCACAAGGCGTACAATATTGCACCGGTGAACTCGTTCACGAGATTGTGAGCTTCGCGTAGCTCGTCTTCCGACGCAACGTCTGGATTGTCCGTTGCAACGTCGAAGGAGACGCAATTGAACGACGTCTGGTTACAAACTCTATGCAACCTTTCCCTTCGAATGGAGTTCAGGTCTCTTTTTCGAAGATTTTCGATTTTTTCTTCGTCATCCTTTAGGTTGTGTTCTTTGTCTTGTGCGTCATCGTGTTCTTCGTCATCCTCTTGTTGGCCTTGTTCTTTGTCTAGCTTGGCGTCAAGTTCAGGTGGACATGCATCAATCAACATGATTGCCTTGTATCCTTGGCCAGACCATGATTTGGCAACCTCAATGTTGCAAATTGGAATGATAAGGACGTTCGGTTCATTGTCAAAGTATCGTTCTTGACCATCAAGGAGAATTTTGTTGGTAATAGAGTGCTTGATGCCCGTATTTTGTATTCTTCTGCCTCCCTTGTTTGCGCCATGAAGCAGGCGAAGTCTTTCTTCCCAAGACCACTCCCTGTCTCCCCCGAACAGAAAATTCGTGACGAACCAATACGTGTTGGCATTCTTGACGCTAGCAGGGACAAGATGCGCGATTTCACCATCTGTGCAGGTATCGGTCAATCCACGTTTCCAAATGAGTTTTTTATTGTTCAAGTGCGTGGATGAACGACTTTGATTGTTGCCATCGGCTGCAGACAACTGGGATAATGTCGCATGATCAAGGATGGTTTGGTAAACTTCCAAGCAGGGTTGGTTACCCCTGGACGGATTCTGTGTTTTCTGCTTTGTACGTCTACATACCCGATCGTAGGCACCCCTGCTTTCCGCTGGATTTTTGGAAAAGTCTTTAACTGCTCCAACAAAGACATCGTCAATCAAGGAAAAGTAATTTCCGTTCGCTAAGGCTTGAAGGGCTTTTCTGGCTTGTTGTTCGGCTTCAAGTTGGGCTTGTAGTTGTTCCATTTTTTGTTTCACAACGTCGCCAGCTTGGTTTTCCGCCATCTTGCCAAGCTACTGGAAGTGTTTGCGTGCCTGCTGTGACAATGCGACGATGATGGTGACAAGCTCCTTGCTTGCTTTTGTTTTGGGTCTTAGTGCTTTATACCATTTTCAGAACTTGTAGCAGGCCCTCTCGGCGAGGTAGCTACGAGCTACGAGCGACGAGCTACTCGTACGGTACGAGCTAGCCCTGCAACGTTCTGCCGTAGGCTACTCGTACAGTACCGTTGCAGTCTTGGATCAATTCCCGTGACAAATTGCTACTAGAGGTAGTAATAGTAGTAGCTTCCACTTTCGACATCAAACATTCTTCACCTAAAATTACTGTAGTTTTCCAACAAAATGGCAGGAGCATACTATTATCCAGATTCTACTGGTTTTCAGTGTTGACGACTATTCATTCAGACCTAGTACTACTGTACTGTCCACGTGCTGAAGTGCTGAATTTGCTTCCGTGTTTGTTTCGTACCATGACGAATGATGAAAACACTTCACCGCACAATCTACCAACCGTCGTTTCCAGACTACTATCATGAAGTCTTAAATATGTTAGTTAACTAGTGGCTATCCTCAATAGTCTTCACAGCCCACACGATATGCCTTGAGGTCCAAATTCTTCTTGAGGAATGACATGCCCATATCATTGGCCTCAGGACAGAAAGCATTGAGAGCAAGGTCATATTCAATTCCAAACACAGGTTTGTCCTGAGCCAAGAAACTGGATTCATATCCATCGCATTCGTTATAGTAGAAGCATTGCTCGTTCAACGCCCAGTCGAAGTAGTCGACGAGATCGTCCAACTGGGCCACTGCATTCTTCAATCCAATGGAGATTCCCAGCGAATGAGCCTTGTTGGCCAACCATCGGTTGTATGTCAATTGGTCTTCATAAGTAAGTTCCAATCCAGTTTCCGATGGGTTCGTGTAAGCATCCATGTTGTCGGCATCGACGGCATCGCATCCCTTCTCAATGGCCAACTCCAAACGGCCCGTCATGATACCATCCAGCAATTCGATTTCACGAATATCAAGCCATCGCTCATCCCAGTCAGCCATGTTTCCAGCGAATGGCTTTTCGTCTCCACTGTAGTTCTCATCGGTGATAAAGCTAAAATGTTCGGCCCAATCACTTCGCCATCCCTCATAGGTGCCAGCAGAAAAGTAGCAAATGACCTTGCGCCCAGCATCCTTCAAGGCTTGAATGGCTGCCAAACTGGTATCAAACAAGTCCACATCGTACACATCCACATCGTAGGTAAGATCCAAGGTACCTTGCAATTGGATTTGCCACGTCAACTTGTCCGAAGCCTTTGGACTCCACCATGTTGAGGAAGAACCTCCTCCCCCTCCACCAGGTGCTTCTGTCTCTTCGGGGGCTTCCGTAACTTCCACAACATCATCTTCTTTGCCAAGATTCACTCCCAAATAGTCAATGTTGACTACATCAACGTTGTTGTTCGAGGTCACCTGAACTCGGAGCAGGTTCTTGGAATTGAAATAGTCAGAGAATCCACCATTACTCATGGATGGTGTAAATGTCTGATCGTGCCACTCCCAAGAGTCAGCAGCGGTATTATCGCCAATGTAGGTCCATTTCTTGGTTTTGAAGTTTCGGAGGTGAAACTTGAGACGTTGGTCCGACTTGGCCAATCCAATGGTGTTGGCGCGGATGGTCAATTCTTCAATGGTGTCAGCGTCCATCTGAGAAGTATCCGTCAATTTGAAGTCAAAGAAGACTTTAAAATTCTTCTTCGTGCCTGCAGACATTTCAATGTAGGTATCCCAATCATCTTGGGTTCCGTCAAGCTCCAAAGTGGAAAGCACCTCCACATTTTGTTCGCTGACGGCTCCACTCTTTACAATTCGTCGGTAAGGGAAGATGGTTTGTTCCGCAGCGAGAACTGAAGCAGAGGTGAGGGCAAGCCCCCAATGCAAGAGAGAGATACTCGTACGCTTCATGGTGCTGCTGTAGCAATGGCCCGCCGCCTTTCAGAAGCGTTGTTGTTTTTGTGAGATGGGAGAAGGGATGATTGGTGCGGCGGTCTGGTAAAGCTATGTCGCATCCACATCAACGGCCATAGTTAAGAATATGTGGGAGAAATACATATAGAGGCTCAATTTAATGGTTGGGAGTTGAATGAGAATCTTTGCCACGGTTTCCGAAGGCGTTGCACACTGAAGATCCATATTATTGCACAACAGTACCTCTCCGAAGCGTCACTTGCAGAGGTCTTGCGATGACGACTAATAACGACCAACAAAACCAGCGGTCCTCGCTGAAGAACTGTTTCTCACACAATTATTTGGTGCTACTTTGTACCCGTAGTAGTGAGCTGTAGAATTACACTTTCAGAGGAGGAGGAGGAGCGTTTCTTCTGCTTCCCATTTGAATGGGAAAATACAAGACATGTACAGTACAACTGGGACAGAAAACTTCTTCAAGATCTTTGTTCCACTACCGGTAGCGACACCATGATAGACTCCGCGCTTTCCATTCCTAACCATTTCTCGCCTTCTTGATAGAGGATGATTGTAGTCATGTGTTGTTGTTCTTATTGTTATTAGTAGTACGCAGTACATTAGTAGTTCAGTATCAAAGCCACACAGTTGACAAGCTAGCCCGAATAATCTTCACAGCCTTGACGGTATGCATTGAGGCTCAACCTCTTCTTGAGCCAAGACATACCCATGGCGTTGGCCTCTGGGCAGAAGGCACTGGTTGCAAGGTTGTATTCCACTCCAAACACGGCCTTATCCTGGGCCAAGAAACTACTGGAGTACCCATCACATTCATTGTAGTAAAAGCATTCCTCATTGAGTGCCCAATCAAAATAGTCAACGAGATCATCCAATTGATCGACATCATTCTTGAGTCCAACCGAGAGGCCGTACGAATGGGCCTTGTTAGCCAACCAACGGTTGTAGTTCAATTGGTCATTGTAGGTCAAGGTCAATCCAGTTTCCGATGGGTTCGTGTAGGCATCCATGTTGTCGGGCTCAACAGCGTCGCATCCCTTTTCGACGGCCAATTGCAAACGGCTCGACATGATACCATCCAACAAATCAATTTCTCGAACATCCAACCAACGCTCGTCCCACTCAGCCATGTTTCCAGCAAATGGCTTTTCACTGCCACTGTAGCTGTCTCCAGTGATGAAACTGAAATGCTCGGCCCAATCACTTCGCCATCCCTCATAGGTACCAGCCGAGAAATAGCACACCACAACTCGTCCATCGTTTTTGAGAGATTGAATGGCAGCAGCACTGGTATCGAACAAATCGACATCATACATATCGACATTGTAGCTGGTATCCAAAGTTCCTTGCAATTGCCACTGCCAAGTCAACCCATCTGAAGCCTTCGGAGACCAAAGAGACGACG
Organism: Nitzschia putrida; assembly: GCA_016586335.1. Lineage (NCBI taxonomy): Eukaryota > Bacillariophyta > Bacillariophyceae > Bacillariales > Bacillariaceae > Nitzschia > Nitzschia putrida. Next base: position 454,416 of record BLYE01000023.1, on the reverse strand, counting down.
ATCCTCCTCCTCCAGAGTTGCCTCCTGCTGGAGCATCGGTTGGAGCATCGGTTGGAGAGGCTGTGGGAGAAGAAGTTGGAGATTTCGTAGGGGATTTAGTTGGAGCTGCTGTTGGAGACCCAATGGGAGCCTCTGTTTCAATGCTGTCGTCGTCATCGGTACCGTCATCATCGTCTGTGGTAATCACATCGACAGACAAGTAATCCACATTCACAACGTCTTCGTCATTGTTGGAACGAATCTGGACGCGGAGCTGGTTGTTGGAGTCAAAGTAGTCGGTATAGCCTCCATTGCTCATGGGAGGAAAAAAGGTCTTGTCATTCCATACCCAAGAGCTAGCTCCAGAGTTATCTCCGATGTAAGTCCACTTGCTGGTTTCAAAGTTTCGAATGTAGAACAATAAACGTTGCTCCGACTTGGCAGGTCCGATAGTGTTGGCTCGAATAGAGATGGCGGATGCATCGTCGAACAATTCAAAGTAAAAGAAGACTTTGAACCTTTTCGATCCTGGAGAGAGCTCGACATATGTATCCCAATCGTCTGTGGTGCCTAGGAGTTCCAAAGATGATAGGACATCAAGACCTTGGTCGCTCATGCTGCCCTCCTTGACTGATTTCTTGAATGCGAAAAGGGATTCTTCGGCCCCATGCGAGACAATGGGAAGGGTCATCAACCCAAAAACGCTGCTCATGAAAGAGAATTTCATTGTTTGCTTTTGTACTTTGTAGTAGATTACTTGTTGTTTGTTGTTGTCCGTGTTGGATCGGTGGATGTCGGTTTTGTGAGTTCCAGTCCAAAGTCCTCGGATCCAACTCCCAAGCCACCAACAAGACAGGATGGATTCTGTCTTGTTCTGTCTTGGGACCCCCAACTGACGTTCCCAGTCGCCAGCGAGACCTGAACTCCTATATATAAGTCACAACATATATTGCTCGACCAATTTGTGCCATATTCTCTACTTAACGCAGAAGCCAGACAGTCTTGATCATTCCTGCAAGAGTCATTTCGTTCAGTTTCTACCCCTTAAATCTGTACTACAGCGCGTCCCTGTCGACTCGTGGTTCCTGACGATGTCACAACATCGACCACAACACAACTACCTACCGTATCACAAATCCAAACCACGTACCGTCAGGATTCCAACTCGTGCTTCGAACCAGTGCAAATACAAGAAGACGAAGCACAGTCAAGATGATTTGACATACTACCCCCCAAGACTATTCGTACCGAAATGTAGTGTTTTGGTGGATCGTGCACTACTAGTGGTCGAGATGCATTCAGGTCTTGCTCTTGTTCGTTCTTCTTGTTGCATGACGTGAAGGTAAAGGAGGTGCACCAGCGGATCTTTTCGAAATTGGTTCTTGTTCGAGCGGCACTCCTACTGATCAATGGTTCGTGGGTTTGTGGTCGAGGTTTATTTTGGTCTTGCTCTGCTTGTCTGCTCGGGAGTTCCGAAATGGAAATTGCCCCAAAGCATAGAAATGTAGTGCCTTAGTACTCGTACCGTACCAGCGATGCTGCGATGCTGCGATGCTCCATTGGCACCCATGAAAACGAACCTTACTCTAGTAGAATGTCTAAGAACGACGCCTTTATAATCGGCGATACATCTGCCTGCTCATCGCTTCTACAGAAGTTTCTACCAGCCGTTTGGTGGATGCACGATCTCGTATGTGGTTGCATCACGGATGATGGAGAAAGATGTCACTTAGTACGTTTTTAATTCACTCCGAGGCACACTAGTAGTCTTCACAACCAATGCGGTAGGCCTTGAGGTCCAATCTCTTCTTCAACCATGACATCCCCATAGCGTTGGCTTGGGGGCAGAATGTATTGGGAGAAAGATCATACTCTACACCGAAGACAGCCTTATCCTTGGCCAAAAAGCTATCCACATAACTATCGCACTCGTTGTAGAAGAAGCATTGCTCATTCAATGCCCAGTCGAAGTAATCAACCAAGTCAGTCAATTGATCAACATCATTCTTCAAACCAATGGAAACTCCCAACGAATGTGCCTTGTTGGCTAGCCAACGGTTGTAAGTCAACTGATCATTGTAGGTCAAAGACACTCCAGTCTCCGAAGGATTCGTGTAGGCATCCATGTTGTCTGGTTCGACAGCGTCGCATCCCTTTTGAATAGCAAGTTCTAAACGACTGGTCATAATTCCGTCCAACAAATCAATTTCTCGAATGTCCAACCAACGTTCATCCCACTCTGCCATGTTTCCAGCAAACGGTTTTTCGCTTCCACTGTAGCTTTCGCCAGTGATGAAGCTGAAGTGTTCTGCCCAGTCGCTTCGCCATCCCTCGTAGGTACCAGCCGAGAAATAGCAAACAACCACACGGCCATCGTTCTTGAGAGACTGAATAGTCGCTGCGCTAGTATCGAACAAATCAACATCATACATATCAACATTGTAGCTGGTATCCAAAGTTCCTTGTAATTGCCATTGCCAAGTGAGCTTGTCTGATGCCTTCGGGGACCAGATGGCAGAAGTTCCTCCACCACCGCTGCCAGTTTCTCCACCTCCTCCAGTCCCTCCATCAGTGCCTCCGGGAGCTTCGGTCTCCTCTGGGGCTTCTGTTTCAGTGAAAATATCATCCTTCTTACCAAGAGTCACTCCTAAATAATCAATGTTGACGACATCATCATTGTTGTTCGAGGTCACCTGAACTCGGAGCAGGTTCTTGGAATTGAAATAGTCAGAGAACCCACCACTGCTCATGGGTGGAGTGAATGTCTCGTCATTCCATTTCCAAGAGTTGGCGGCACCATTATCGCCAATGTAGGTCCATTTCTTGGTTTTGAAGTTTCGAAGATGAAACTTGAGACGTTGGTCAGATTTAGCCAATCCAATGGTGTTGGCGCGGATGGTCAATTCTTCAATGCTGTCAGCATCCATTTGAGAAGTATCCGTCAATTTGAAGTCAAAGAAGACTTTAAAATTCTTCTTCCTGCCAGCAGACATTTCAATGTAGGTATCCCAATCATCTCGGGTTCCCTCAAGCTCCAACGTGGAGAGGACATTGACTTTTTGTCCACTGACTTTTCCTCTCTTGGCAATGCGTCGATAGGGAAAAATCGTTTCATCGGCAGCAAGAACCGCGGTGGATACGAGGGCAGGTCCCCAGAACAAAAGCGAAAATAGCTTCATCCTTTTTGCAACTGAGGAATATTGTGAGAAATTCTACCCATCGTTTGTGAAGAGTTCAGTTGATACAATCATATCTCGTCGACCATCTTCTGCCACAAGATGATGTTGTTACAAGACGGCGATCTAGCAATCGCATATATAACCGGAACCAATTAATGGTCGATAATGTCACAGTGAAACATAAGTGATGCTTTCGCCGTCTTGGGTAGTATTGTCAGTAGCACGCTCCCACGACTCTTGCCACTTCCGCCTTTGGCGCACAACAAACATGACGGGGTTGGACCTGATTTCAGCAAGACGCCTCACCACACATTGCAATGTAGTATCTATAGACCCCTTTCATGCTTGCAAAGCAGACGGGAAACCCAAGCAATATTGTTCCCACTGGTCCACTTCTTGTGTGTCAAGTGACAACAAGTTGGTACAACAGTAGTTGTACTCGTACAGTACTCGTACAGTGCTCGGGTGGGCAGTCGCCAGCTGTTTGACTCATGGGACTCCAACCAGGCACCTGGATACGCTGATCAAACCAATGATGATGTTTACTATTTTTAGGGGGGAACAATCGTTCCATTCGTTGAATACTTTGCTACATAGAAAAGTTAAGACAAAACGTTGTGTTTCGAAGGGTGATATGTCATTTTGTGACCATCTAATAGTCCTCACAGCCGTCACGCCATGCCCGGAGGTCCAAATTCTTCTTGACAAAGGACAGCCCCATACTATTTGCCTCAGGACAGAATACGCTAGGATCCAGATCATATTCAATTCCAAACACCGCTTTGTCCTGAGCTAAGAAGTTGCCCTCATACATATCACACTCATTGTAATCAAAACATTCTTCATTCAACGCCCAGTCAAAGTAATCCACGAGATCGTCCAACATATTGAGGCCATTCTTCAGCCCGATTGATAGCCCAAGCGAGTGCGCTTTGTTGGCCATCCAACGATCATATACAAGTTGCTCTGCTTTGGTTATGTCCAGCCCACTCTCCGATGGATGTGTGTACCCAGAAATATTGTCGACGTCAACGGCATCGCAACCCTTTTCTACAGCAAGCTCAAGGCGGCTGGTCATGATGGGTTGCAACAAGTCTAGCTCACGAATATCCAACCAACGTTCATTCCAACCATCCATCTTTCCAGCGAATGGTTTCTGGTTGCCAGTGTAATCAACACCTTCTTCAATGAAATCGAAAAATTCAGCCCAATCACTTCTCCCACCTTCATAGGATCCACCAGAGAAGTAGCACACAACCACACGACCGTCGTCTTTGAGAGCCTGGATTGTAGCGGTACTGACATCAAATAAGTCAATCTCATACATATCCACATCGTGGCTGATATCCACAGTTCCCATTGCTGCACCTCTCTCTTCTTGCAACTGGATTTGATACGATAAGTGGTCCGAAGACTTTGGCGACCACCAAGATGACGTTCCACCAGACCCTCCACTATTGTCATCACCACCTGAATCGGAGCCTCCAGATGAGCCACCACTGGTTCCACTGGCTTGCACTACCAAGTAGTCAATGTTCGTCACATCCGCGTCATTGTTGGAGTCAATCAAGATCTGCACTTGATTGCTCGAGCTGAAGTAGGCGCTGTATCCACCGTTGCTTCGGGGAACAGTGATCGTTTGGTCAAACCAGACCCACCCCGATGCGTCTGAGTTGTCGCCAATGTATTCCCAAGACCAAGTGTCGTAGTTCAAAATGAAGTAAAATCGATGTTGGTGTCTCTTGTCTGTACCGATAGTGTTTGCTCGCACCGTCAAAGACTCGATGCTATCCGGGTCAAACGACGAGGTATCATCTGGTTCAAGTTTGAACGCTACACTGAAGGAGTCGTCCGATCCAGGATCCATCTCAATGTACTCATCCCAATCATCCTCAGTTCCTTCCAGGGTCAAAGTGGAGAGGACACTCACACTCTGGCTGCTGACGGATCCTTTGTACACCGAACGCCCAACCGGGTATAAAATTTCATCTGCCATTTCAGGCGACTCAACTGGGACTTCGGGAACGTCATCTTCTGCTTCCATAACATTCACCGCCAGGTAATCAATGTTTACAACATCGGCTGCGTTGTTGGACTCAATGATGATTTGGACTTGCTTGCTAGAGCTGAAATAGTCGGCGAAACCACCACTGCTCTCCGGGACTGAAAATGTTTCATCGTTCCAGACCCACCCAGATGCATCTGAGTTGTCACCAATGTAGGTCCACTGCCAGGTGTCGAAGTTACGGATGGAGAATGTTACTCGCTGATGTCGCTTGGCAAGGCCTATGGTATTGGCCCGGACAGTTAACTCATCAAGATTGTCGAGGTCGATGGAACGGTCAGTCAACTCAAAGACAAACAAGACCTTGAAGTAGCCGTCTGATCCTGAGGACATCTCGATATACTTGCTCCAGCCATCTTCGATGCCTTGGAGATCCAAACTAGAGAGGACATTGATGTTTTGACTGCTCACATCTCCTTCGTATGCATAACGTCCCACAGGAAAAATGGTGGCATCAGAGGCTTCAGAAGGGGCAGCAATGAGGGCAAAGAATAACCCAAAGAGGGCGATGATTTGGAACGGTTTCATGAGTGTGCTTGCTCTGTAGTTGTTTGTACTACTAGTAGATTGCTGTTGTTGCAATTTGTGAGTATTCTGAGTAGCAGTTCCTGCAGCGGACTTGCCAGGGATCTTGGAGCAAGAATGGAACTCAAGATGCAAAGCAACCCGAATTCGTGTCTGAGAGGCGCGCATGCCTACAATTTACTTAGGAGCGGATTCGGGAACCACTACTACTTCTCGGGTCTGGTTCTAAACTACTAACGTTAGTACTTCTCGGCGAATCGAGAATCCAGCCTGTACAATACTACAGTACCAGTAGTAGACCGCAACATCGCCTGGAAAACACACAAGGTACCGCCGACAAGGTCACTCAATCTCGGACTTTTCACCAATAACGTATCTCTCAACGACGATAGGGCCTTGCTACTATCGAGAGGACGAGACACATTATATTGTCACACATGGCGAAGCTGTCAAGAAGGAAGCCGCAACTTCAGGAACCGTAGATGAGAAGAGCATGCAAAACCAAGAACCGAAATGAACGCACCAATGTAATCGCAGCAAAATTACCATCATGCCGACACCTCTTCGCCTTTGATCTTGTTGGGTGGCCAGGCAACTTCTCTTCGGCACCCAAGAACAGGAGGAGGTTGCTGTGACAACCATTCTTCGATGGCTGCAAGGGATCGGTTGGATCCCTGTTCCTCCCAGCTGTGATGCCATCGCATCCCCAAATCGTCGGAAAGAATCTTGGTCCAGTTTGAAGGATTCTGCCGTTTCCATTTCAGGAAACTATCAACATTGTACTGAGCAACAGTAGTGGCAACGGAACGATAATCCACAATTTGATTTAAATGATCATCCATTGTTTGAATAATTCGTTCGTATCGCGTATCTTCAAAAAGGTTGTTCATTTCATCTGGATCGTTGGTAAGGTCAAATAGCTGCGTCGGTACTTCCTGACCCGTCCCCCAGACAATGAGTTTGTAGGTACAGTTCTTTGGTACTGCATCGTTGGTAGCATCTTCTTGGTGCAAGGATCGCGAGGCCGAAGCAGCAACCGACGCCTGAATAACACAAGTGTGTGACTCCACAATGAGGAACCAACTCATGGGCGAGTCATCTCCGTGATACTGTGAGACCACATAGGGAGGCGTATGATTGGTCGAAGGCAGCCGCTTTCCAGGGTTGCCTTCATTCCTATCCGTTGATATAGCTGCATCCAAGTACGGAACCAACGAGATTCCATCGAGCATCAATGCGTTGCTACCGTTGCTTGCATCCTTGTCTATGCCGCTTGTCAAAGGAGGAGGATACAATCCAGCCAAATCCAGAATGGTAGGGAACAAATCAACATGTTGAGTCGGTGTCTCCACAATGGAGGATACTGGTCGTCGTTGATGACTAGGCCGCCGGCGAGGATCGTAGATAATCAAAGGAACCCGGGTGGACGCATCGTAGGGACTCATTTTGTAAAATTGTGCTCGTTCCATTTGCATATCTCCGTGATCCGAAGTGACAACAAAGACTGTATTGTTGGCAATTCCCAAGGAGTCAACCATTTCCATGTATCGACCCACCATGGCATCGAATTCGGCAATCATGGCATAGTAGATACGTCGAATATGACGTCGGCGCTCGTCGGACTGAACCCACTCTGCATCGTAATTGTCGGTGGGGAGACAACCCTTGAGCATGCTGGATTGCAAATCACAAGGGTGGTGTTGTGACCAGTCTGGCCAGGCAGGAACACGAATCTTGGAAGCATTGATACGGGAATACCAATACTGATTGGTAACATAGGGTGGATGCACAATATCCATGCCTTGATACACAAAGAACGGTTTCGCCGAGGAAGAAGCACTGTTTTCTTGTGCTTGCACATGAGATCGCATCCAATCGAGTGTATGATTCAGTTGAATCCAATCAGATTCGTGTGTTTGGGGTGGCGTGGCTTCATTGTCGGGCACGACGGTACCGTTCGTTCGACACACAGCATCTTCCTGGGACCAGGTATGATGTTCCGTCAAATTGTACGGAAACCTTGTGTACATGGTCCAAGAGTTGATGCGTGTCGTCAAAGTATGAGATCCAGTCGTAAAATCTTGTTTTCCGGAAGAAAAGACTTGATATCCATTTCTTCCCAAAACATCTCCAATTTTGTCAGGATAGTGTGGTGGCAAACCCTCAAAGTTGTTCCAAACTCCGTCCACAGGGAGAGTGGAATTGTCGCCTGGAGGCGATGCCTGTTGATGAGGAATCTTGTGCGGATGCCGGCCCGACCAAAAACTGGCGCGGGATGGACAACACACGGGTGAATTACAATAGTGAGAATAAAAGGACGTGCCTCCCTTGGCTTGGAGATGGCGAAGGTGAGGAAGGGGAACAACACCATCTTGGTACCCTTCTTGCCATGTCCTTCCGTCCGTCGACTCTACTACAAGAAAGATAATGTTGGGAGCGTTCACATCATTGCCAAGAGCAGTGATCGAGGAAAGGCTGAGGAGCAACCAACAAAGCAACAGCGTAGTTATCTTGAGTACCATGGTTCCACTACCGAAAGTTGTGGATTTTCTGTCTTGGTTCCGTTCCTGTCACATTTAGTCGTACTGGTCGAAACATCTTGTACGAGCTCCCAGGGGAAAAGCTCGTCATTTGGACCATCACCATGACCCATGCTCATAACGTGCCAGAAACGCAACAACGACAACAACGTTTGCTACAACATTCCTTCCTCCCAACAAACATGTTGAGAAGTCGCGTTGCTGCTGCTGGTGCAGCGAAAAACTCTTCTTTTGCTTCGAACAATAATGGAGGGTCCAGATTAACGAAACGTGGGAGGCGACCTACAAACCAACTCGTGGTGGCTGTGGGAGTGGCTGTGGTAGTCTTTTGTTTTTTGGCTTGGCCGCAATTGAATCTTTCTTCCTCTTTGAATACGGCCATGGGTGGCAGTTCCAAACCAACTCTTCCAGCTGCTGTGGCTGCCGTAGTAGAACGAGCCAAGCAATTTCAACAAACATGCCATGACGAGCAAAAGGGCAAGGATGTCCCAGATGAGGATCCCTTTGCCAATGCCGACAATGAAGAGTTTCCTCCCTTGCCTGCATTCGGATTCCTACACTTTATCGAAAAATATCTGGATGGAACCACTCCTGCTTCATCCGATGCTGCCAACTATCCCTATCAATGTGAAGCGCCTCCCGCAACCGAATGTGGGGAAACCCAATTTACCGTCGTGTTCATGGCCTACAATCCTGACCGTCTTCACAAGGTCATGAAGACGATTCGAGAAATGTCAGATCCCAATCAAGAATATCACAAAATGGTTCATGAAATTCTCATTGTTTGGAATGGAGAACGGTCTGTAGAAGAATCCGAGTTGGGTCAACATTTGGTCCAACGAACCCATGAGCCTCCCCAAACCAACATTCCCACCGTCCGTATCTCCTATCCTCTCCAAGCAGGATTCCCCAACGATCTTTTTAACCGTTATCATCCTCGATTGAACATTGCTACTAAGGCTATCATGTACTATGATGATGATGGTCCATTTTATGAATACGCTGCTGTCCTGGCCGGCTTTGAATTGTGGAAACGCAATTCCAATGCTCAAATGGGTGCCATGGCCCGTCGTCTCGACCCCATGACTCGCAAACCTCGCCATCCCACCGACTTTTCTCCACATTGTCCGGCGGATCTTTTAGAATACAACTTTCACATCTTTGCCAATGTGGGAGCCAACATGGTATTGCCGAGTGGTTCCTTTTTGCATTCCAACTATTTGGCTTGTTTGTGGCATCCAGCTTTTCAAGAATTGAGAGATTACATTTTGGCGCATCCAACACATCCCGATGATGCTACGGTCAGTACAATTGTGAGTCAATTGAGTGGTCGAGCACCCTTGGTGTATTCTCGACGATTGCAAGGCTTTTTGGACAAGGAAAAGGAGGATGGTGGTGCCGAGTCAAATGGAGGGGAGCGACGTCGTCGGCTGGAGGCTATTCTAGATTCACCCATCAATGCAACGAGTACGAGTTCCGCATCATACAACAATATACACCTCCCTCCCAACCATCGACGCCTTATGGACGGCATCAACTGGGACGCAGGGGGCAACCATGATCTCAAAATGGTTTGGGGAAACAAACGATCCAACGTAGCCAACTCCTTGACTCGATACTTTGGTAGCATCAATCCAGGAAGTTTGGGTTGGTGTCATGACACTCCGTGGTACAGCGCCCGAGAAAATGAGTGTCATCCCGTCATGGCCCATCGAGGAACGCTTCCATGGATGACGCCCGAGAATCTACCCAAGGATACGTGTCCGTAACGTTGTTAGTATGTACAGTTACTTATGTATATGTATATATATATTGGTAGTATCCTTCTGTATCTTTGATTGGCTGATCCATATCCGTCTGTTAGGCGCCCGCTTCGGAATGGTGTCGAAAGGACAACGAGATTCCAAACCCTCTTTTTGGTTCACAAGCCGTCAACAACCTCTTTCTCATTATTTTTTGACTGATTGTTTGATACGTGCGGTATCCCCACCCTTTTTTGCGTTTTCCAATACTCCTACATCCTTCCCCTTCGTATGACTGCTGCCATGAAGCTTGCTCCCTTGACTTCGTTGTTGACGTTTGCTGCGTCGGCAACTTCGTTTGTGCCTCGACCCATCGGACTTCGTGCTTTGAACAACCTCGCGACGAGGTCTATGAGCAGTACGAGTGGTACCGCCCCAGTGGCGGCTACGGCCGGTGACAATGACATGTATGATTTGGTGGTTATTGGAGCTGGCAGTGGAGGTGTCCGTGCTTCTCGTATTGCAAGTGGTCATGGAGCCAAAGTGGCTGTGATTGAAGGACAGTTGAATCATGGACCTCCCAACTACTCGGCCATTGGAGGAACTTGTGTCAATGTTGGATGTGTCCCCAAGAAGCTCATGGTCTTTGCATCTCGTTATCCTACCGAAATTGGAGAAGCCGCTGGATACGGCTGGAAGGGAGCTGCCGAAGGATCCTTTGATTGGTCGCAGTTCATGGAGGCCAAGGGACAAGAGATTGCACGTTTGAACAATGTCTACCAAAAGTTTGTCTTGGGAAGTGCTGGCGTTGAAATTGTCGAAGGATACGGAAGTCTTCAAGGAAAGAATCAAGTAGACGTCAAGTTGCCTTCGGGAGAAACTCGTTCTCTCAAGACCAAGAACATTTTGGTCGCTGTGGGAGGATGGCCCAGCAAGCCAGATATTCCTGGTATTGAACATACCATTTCTTCCAACGAAATTTTCTATTTGAAGGAGCAACCCAAGCGATTGGTCGTTGTGGGAGGTGGTTTCATTGCTTGTGAGTTTGCCACCATCATGGAAGGCCTTGGATCGGAGGTTACCTTGATGTACCGAGGTGATCTCTTTTTGCGAGGATTCGATCAAGATATGCGTACCCACCTCAAGGATGAGATGGAGCGCAATACCAAGATTGACCTCCAATTCAACACCAACCCCAAAGAAATTCGCAAGAATGCGGATGGATCCTTGACCGTCATTACCGAAAAGGGAGAAGAGGTCGAGTGTGACCAAGTGATGTATGCTACCGGCCGTCGCGGAAAGTTGGATAACTTGAACTTGGAGTCGGCCGGTGTTACTACGGAACGTGGATTCATCCCTGTCGATGACTATTCCCGCACCAACGTGGAAAATGTCTATGCCGTCGGTGATATCACCAATCGCATTGCCTTGACTCCTGTCGCTTTGATGGAAGGACACCGTCTCGCCGATACCTTGTTTGGTGGACAGGACCGTCCTGTGGATCACGAGTACGTCGCTTCCACGGTTTTCACTACCCCCGAAATTGGAACTGTTGGATACACCGAGGAACAAGCCGTCAAGAAGTTCCAAGATGTCGATGTATACACCACTCGTTTCCGACCCATGAAGCATTCCTTTGCCAAATCCGAGATGTACTCTTTCTTCAAAATTTTGGTGGATGCCAAGACCGACCGTGTGGTTGGAGTTCATCTTGCTACCGATGGAGCCGGAGAAATGGTGCAGGGAGTTGCCATTGCCGTCAAGATGGGAGCTACCAAGGCTGACTTTGATGCCACCATTGGAATCCACCCCACCTCGGCTGAGGAATTGGTTACCATGCGAAACGTTTCATACAGGTACCGCAATGGAGTCAAGGTTGAGAATTAATAAAAGAAACAAGAAATTGGTGGTTGCTATTTGTATTATATTGCTTGTGTGTGTGTGGTTTTTTTTTTTTGACGAGGACAGACCATTGTCCCTATTTTGAAAGGGACGGACGGAGGTTTACTTTTTGAGATTTTGAAGCATGCTGCTTGGTTTCACAGGGTTACTCTCCCACCAACGACAAATAATAATGTAGCACGTCCTGCTTAGAGCCACATGCTCAATCCGACCAAGGCTGAAACGAACATGCCAGCCATGGGGGGACAAGAGCCATCGCCAGGTTCATCGCCAGTAGGTGCCATGGTCATGTCCGCCATGCACATACCCGTTTCTTGACAAGGAGCCACTTGAGACGTGGTGTTGACGAGTTCATATCCAGCCGTCAACCACTGACCGGTTCCCAATCCATTATAGACGTTGTCAGGGTCAAAGCCAAACTCATTGATCAAACGCTCAATGGCCATTCCAGCCCGTTTGCCTGATCCACAAGTAACGGCAATGACACAAAGATCACAAGACAAGATACTTTCGGCAGAGCCGGTGGAGAAGAGCTCTTCGACAAAGGTGACGTTCGGAATGTGTCCGAGATCCCACTCAGCTTGGGTACGTACATCGAGGACGGCGTCAAACATGCCGTCCATCATACCTTGGTGCAATTCTTCTGACGTCAATTGTTTTCGAGTTGGAGCCTCAGTGGGCGTCGCAGTCACACTGGCCATGCAAACTCCAGTCTCTTGGCAAGGAGCAACTTGAGAAGTGGTGTTGACGAGTTCATATCCAGCCGTCAACCACTGGCCGGTTCCCAATCCATTATAGACGTTGTCAGGGTCAAAGCCAAACTCATTGATCAAGCGCTCAATGGCCATTCCAGCGCGTTTGCCTGATCCACAAGTAACTGCAATGACACAAAGATCACAAGACAAGATACTTTCGGCAGAGCCGGTGGAGAAAAGCTCTTCGACAAAGGTGACATTCGGAATGTGTCCGAGATCCCACTCAGCTTGGGTACGTACATCGAGGACAGCATCAAACATGCCGTCCATCATGCCTTGGTGCAATTCTTCTGACGTCAATTGTTTTCGAGTTGGAGCCTCAGTGGGCGTCGCAGTCACACTGGCCATGCAAACTCCAGTCTCTTGGCAAGGAGCAACTTGAGAAGTGGTGTTGACGAGCTCGTATCCAGCCGTCACCCACTGGCCGGTTCCCAATCCGTTGTAGGTGTTGTTGGGGTTGAACCCATAGTCGTTGATCAGTCGCTCAATGGCCATTCCAGCGCGTTTGCCAGAACCACAAGTAACTGCGATTACACAAAGTTCACAAGATAGAATAGGTTCGGCGGTGCCATTGGCAAACAACTCTTCAACGAAAGTGACGTTCGGAATATGTCCTAGATCCCATTCAGTTTGTGTGCGTACATCGAGAACTGCATCAAACATACCGTCCATCATGCCTTGATACAATTCTTCAGAAGTCAATTGGATTTGAGCCATGGTGGAAACCGAAAACAAGCCAACAAGGCAGGTCCAGATGGGTATGAAACGGGACATCGTCGTTGCCCTTTTTGCTGCGATTAAAGCTCCTGGATACGTTTTTGAGAATTGTGAGCGCGTTTCTTGAAATTAGTGGAAGAAAGTTGTATTCTCTGTTCTGAAGATATGCGAACACAAGGCTGATTTTGGTATTCTCGATCTTTCCTATCATTTTCTTCAAGCTTTTGGCCTCTTCTCTTAGTGAAGTTGCGAATGCTGAAATCACACTTGCAGCGAAAGTCACACCAACAGAGCGTCCGACAGAGATACTGGAGATGATTGACTCAAGCACGTTCCCTCTGAGAACTGCCAGTAGAGTAGTGCACTGGGTTATATCAAGGTTTCAATCTACTCTCTCTAACAAATGCTGGGAGTTCCTACAGTTGCCATGAAGGAGGCAATTCGACCAATGGTGTGATTGTTGTGAATTCCACTATTGTTCCAGGATCTTTCAGGTGGTATACCTTGCAGGACGAAAATGGGCTAGGAGTTCAATACTCTACCTAGGTTGGGGAATGGCAAGAGAAACCTCCACAATGAAATGAGGAATAGAGTGGAACAGTCTCAATTTAGGTCCACTAGTTCGCCATTCCCCAGAAGACAGAGAGCAATATGACCAACGTGTTCAGGCTGGGGAGAATCGAAGCACCACTATCATTGGAAGTCGGAGCCTCAGTAGGTGCCATGGTCGTATCTGCCATACACATGCCCGTTTCTTGGCAAGGCGTCACTTGGGAGGTAGTGTTGACAAGCTCGTATCCAGCTGCTACCCATTGGTCTGTTCCCAAGCCATTGTAGGTGTTGCTGGGGTCGAAGCCGTATTCGTTGATCAGCCGCTCAATAGCCCAACCGGCACGTACACCAATTCCACAATAGACCGCGATGACACAAAGATTACAAGACAGAATGGAATCGGCTCTGGTATTCGCAACGTGCAAATCTTCCAAAAAGGTCGCGTTAGGAATGTGATCAGCATCCCACTCCGACTGGGTTCGTACGTCGAGTACAACATCGACCATGCCGTCCATGATACCTTCAAACAACTCTGCTGAAGAGTTTAGTTGTATTTGAGCCTTGGTCGAAACCAGAAGCAAGCTTACAAGACAAGTCCAGATGGATGAGAGATTGAACATTGCGACAGTACTCGGCCTTTCTATTGCGAACGAAGGTGAAGGTCTGTTTGCAAAACAATGTGCCACTATTTTGCTGATCTGTTGTGCTTGTTCGCAACTAGTAAAGTGGTAGTCTTTACCGGCTCACTGCCACGCCTGCTCGCCGGTTCACTGCTCACTAATAGGGGGAAGTGGGGGGATGATGGGTGATAGGTAGGTGATACAACCAGCTGATTCCTCATGATGAATAGAGCGGAGATTGATCAAAGTGGATGCATACTTCTGGATTTCTTTTTTGGTTCTCTCCTTGCACAATTGCGAATTCCAGGATCAACCAGTCAAAAGAACTATCGGAAGCGACTACGCTGGCGACGGAGATCCCAACAACGCGGTTGCACTTTTTGTCCAGGTCTACTTCGGGGTACCAAATATTGTAATGGGGGCTACGATTAGGTTGGTGGGTGGAATTTATCGGACAGCAGATGTTCACTATTTTCAGTACAGCACCTTGGGAGTTGAAGAAGTGCTAAGAGAGAGAACAAACACAAGAACAATTATACATACAAGACTTCCTCCGGCTTACTCCCAAAGAACGAATCCAATGAGAGTAGAAAAGAACATGGTCAAGCTGGTTGAAAGGAGTGTGGATCCGTCGGCGGGTGGTGACGTAGTAGGTGCCATAGTCATATCTGCCAAGCACATGCCGGTATCTTGACAAGGGGCAACTTGGGAGGTTGTGTTGACAAGCTCGTATCCGGCTGCCAGCCATTGGCTTGTACCCAAACCGTTGTAGACATTGTTTGGATCAAACCCATATTCACTAATCAAACGTTCAATGGCCAAACCAGCTCGTCGACCAGAGCCACATGTGACGGCAATAACACAAAGATCACATGATAGAATGGACTCGGCAGTGCCGTTGGCATACAGTTCTTCAACAAAGGTGACGTTGGGAATGTGTCCAAGACCCCACTCAGATTGCTTGCGAACGTCGAGAACGGCATCAAACATACCATCCATCATGCCTTGATACAATTCTTCTGACGTCAACTGCTTGCGAACGGGCGCCTCCGTGGGTTCCATGGTCATGTCAGCCATACAAACTCCAGTTTCCTGACAAGGGGCAACTTGAGAGGTTGTATTGACGAGTTCGTATCCAGCAGCCAACCATTGAGACGTCCCCAAGCCATTGTAGACGTTGTTGGGGTCAAAACCAAACTCGTTGATCAAGCGCTCAATGGCAAGACCAGCCCGTCGACCGGAGCCACATGTGACAGCGATGACACAGAAATCGCAAGATAGAATGGATTCCGCTGCCCCATTGGCATACAGTTCTTCAACAAAGGTAACATTGGGAATGTGTCCAAGATCCCACTCAGATTGCTTGCGAACATCGAGAACGGCATCAAACATGCCGTCCATCATACCTTGATACAATTCCTCAGACGTCAATTGCTTTCGTGTAGGAGCCGCGGTTGGTGTCATGGTCATATCGGCCATACACACTCCAGTTTCTTGGCAAGGGGCAACTTGAGAAGTGGTGTTGACAAGCTCGTATCCAGCTTCCAGCCATTGGGTCGTTCCCAAACCATTGTAGGTGTTATTGGGGTTGAACCCATAGTCGTTGATCAAACGCTCAATGGCCAACCCAGCACGTCGACCAGAACCACAAGTGACGGCGATAACGCACAAGTCACAAGACAAGATAGACTCGGCAGTTCCATTGGCATACAACTCCTCCACAAAAGTGACATTGGGAATGTGTCCAAGATCCCACTCAGATTGCTTGCGAACATCGAGAACGGCATCAAACTTGCCTTCCATCATACCTTCGTACAATTCTTCAGTAGTCAATTGGATCTGAGCCTCAGTAGAAACCAAGAGAAGGCCTGCCAGGCAGGTCCAAATCGTAGCAGAGAGGCGGAACATGATCGTTCGATATTTTGACGAGCTTTTGCGAAAAGAATTTGCAAAATTGTGAGGTCGTCGAAAATGGGGCGCAAGATCCGAACAGGCGGTTGATGCCGGAGTTCCAGATCTTTCGGATTTTCTCACCGTCAATGGAATTTGCATGGAAGCGAATCACATTCATTCTGCCCCCAAATAGTAGTGGATTGACGGAGTTGGTGATGGCCTGTTTGTCTAGAGGGTGATGTTTGCGAATGCGTGAATCGACAAACGACAAACAACATGCTAAAAAGTGATCGGTGCAAAACGAAGCGCACGACAACTTTCGGCTCTAAGTACTCGTACAGTTAGTACGTATCAGGCCTATGGATTTCCCGAGAAGGCGAAACCTCAGTGGCCTATTATTACGATGACAAGAGCAAATCAAGTCCAACCATTCCAGTACACACCGAAATGATGATTGCTACCACACCCTTCATCGACAATAAGGTGTTGCTTCTCGCTCCATCTTCTTGACCCATTTGCCCCGTAGGCGCCAATGTTACAGTGTTGTTATCATCCTGATTTGGATTTTCTGTGGTGGTTTCGTTTCCATCCGAATTTCCGTCTTCACAAGGATCAGTGACCGAAGAACAATTTAACGTACAAACGCCAGCTATTTGTTGACATGGAGCCAATACAGACTCGGTAGAGACGAGTTCGTATCCTGCACTTGTCCATTGTGAAACCCCCAAACCATTGTACAAGTTGTCAGGGTCAAAACCAAACTCATTGATCAGTCGACTGATGGCTTGTCCTGCACGTCCACCAGTTCGGCAGTACACAGCAATAATACAAGAATCACATCCCAAAATGGAGTCTGCACTACCAGAACTCGCCAGGTTTTCAACAAACGTGGCATTCATGATGTGACCGACATCCCACTCCGACTGTGTCCGAACGTCAACAATCAAGTCGAAAGATCCACTCAGGATTCCATCATGCAATTCTTGAGATGTTAGTTGCACCTGGCTATTGGCGTTGACAATGAGCAAAAGGCAAACAAAAATTATCCGAATCATTGTCAAGCACGTACAATTCACTGTCAATGTAAGCACAATTGCACACAGGTGAAGAGAAACTGCGCAGGCAGGGTTCATGTCACGGATCCCCAAATTCTCCACCACCCCGTCACCCGCCGTCACCTTCTTCTTGATGGGTACACCGGAACACCGGTACTCGTACGTTAGTACTAATTGCCGGTACAGTACTGTGATGACCCACGGGGTGTTGGATCCTGGCGCACCTTCCGTGTGTCCGTCAGCGGTCAACTCGTGAGTCAGTAGCAAGGGGATTCCTGCTCTTCAAGAAGATCAGAGATTCCATTGCATTTGCAGCTGAGAAGCAACCGGTTCTTGGAAGGACACGTACCTTCTTGGAGGATGCTTCATATGTTTACTTTTATTGGGTGTATCTTTCTCAAGCAGGTTTGACAAGCGGCAAACAGGTTTGGAAAAGATTTCGTTCAAAGAAAACAATCTATATCTTAGTTCATAATATTCAAGTAGAAACACTGTTTCACCCAACCTGGAATACTTGGATTTGATCGACTAGATCAGCATTAAATTCGGTAACTTCAGCTCGAAGGATCTGAAGTCCCTCACGCTTCCTCTGCGCACTTGTGTTTACTTTCAACTACCTTCCATTCTTTCACCATGGCCCCAGCTCAAGGGACTCGTGGTAGAGCCACTCTCACTGAGACACCTACGGTGCAGCCGGCCCCTGGTACGCCCGCTCCTCCACCACCTCGCCCAGCTCAGGACTTACCAACTGTACCTAACCAGCCTGCCATCAACATGGCGCCAGCCGGTGGCGGAGATGGCGGCGGTGACCCTGACGGACCCCAAGGCGGCGGTGGTGGTGGCGACGGAGGCCCACCACCAGGCCGTCCGGACCCTAACAACAATCAGGTGGCGGGAAGTGAAGTCAGATTTGCCCTCACTCCAGCCCACACGATCTTGGACATGTTCGATTATACCACTCGTTATGGCCAGGCACTCTTCACTCAAATGACGAGTCCTCTTCCTTCCACATTTGACGGCGAAGCCAGTGGAGTGAAGACTCTAGCTGAGGAGTTAGCCGAAAAAGCCAAACAATCGAATTGGGACGCCACCCTTACCTATCCACAAGGAAACGGTACCATCCATATTCCCTCACAGTATGGACAAGTCGACATGAACGCACTAAGGTTGTATGTCGGAACGTATTTGGGGAACCCCTCACGGGCTTTTCAGATCTCATTCCAAATCTACCTATGCCTCAAGGCAATGTTGACAACCACTCTGGCTCAAGCCATTGCTACTCAGTACGAGAATTCTTTCATCATTGGAGGAAACCCCGACGGTCTATTGTACTTCATGGCCATCATCGGGTATTGTCAGATGAAGACTTGGGGAACCATCACTACCCTAATCGAGAAGTTCAGTCAACTCAATAGGGTCATGATCTCGGTCGACAACAACATCAAAGAGTTTAACAACCAGGTCACCGCGATCAAGAAAGAGTTGTTGGTTCGAGGCGAAAGGGTATCCAACGCGATGTATATGACCAACCTAATCAAAGGTTATATGGCTTGCGGCTTCAAGGAGTTCACAGACTACATCGGAAGGAAGCGAGACGACTACAACGCTGGAGACAACGTTACCCCCGAGAGTCTGATGGACGACGCTATCAACAAATACAATTGGCATTTGGAGCAGAACAATTGGATGGAACCTAGTGCCGAACAACGCAAGATTGTTGCCCTCACCGCGCAGGTGCAGAAGCTGGAGAAGAGACCTACTGTACCAGCCCCCGCAAAGGACGACGACAAGGAAGCTGCCAAACCTCCGAAGAAGACCGTCAGCAAGGATTACCCGGAATGGAAGCTCACCGCCCCAAAAGCTGGAGAGCCACACCAGAAGAGCGTCAGCAACAAAACTTACTACTGGTGCACCAATCATGGGACCAATGGAATGTGGGTCGCCCACAAGCCAGCGGACTGCAAGGCAGGAGCGAAGGACGCCGGAAGCAAGGAAAAGACGCAAGGAGATGGGACTACCAAACTACGCATCGCTCAGACACTCGCTGCAATGATCAACGAGGAGGACGAGGACGATGAGTGAAGAGGAGGCCAGAGGGAGCCCCAGCCGCAACTACTGAGGCACCTCTACAGGCCACCAACTCACACAATTCCCGAGGGGCAGTACAGCTACTGTGCACTCCAGGTAGCTACAGCTTGGGGAGGGTTGTTTGGTGACATCGCATGCTATTTGGTTCTATTCGTCTTTGTCTTGGGAGTCACAACCTGTGACTGTGTATGGCACGCAGCGTACGCTGGTATCGTATATAACCCCGTTGCACTTTTGGCTAACTACTGGTTGAAAAGTGTGCGTTTTCGGCATCGACCATGGAGGCGTAGGCGGCGACAACGACCCATTTGCTCCTTCGGACAACGAGCCGGGCGACCACGACGTCGATCCAAATACACCACACGGTGGGAGGCTCGTCGACGTGCGCACGTTTTCGCAGTCACACCAAGCGTTCCGCAGAGTCGTTCACCAGGAGAACCCATCGAGACACAGTTTGACGTGGATTCCTTCCAGCTGGCAATCGACAACTGTGCCTCAACATGTATCACGAACGGTCGAAGCCACTTCATATCCCCTCCACGCAGAGCCAAGACACATGTCAAGGGATTGGGCACTCGAGAGGCCTTGGAAATTGGTACTGTCCGATGGAACATTACAGATGACGACGGGAGGATTCACACCTTTGATATCCCAAATGTCCTCTACTTGAAGGACTTGGAATACTGTTTGCTTTCGCCCCAACATTGGATAAAGCACTGTGCCCCGGATGGAGATTGTCGGACGGTAGCCAACCACACTCGACTCACATGGGGCAGAGGGTGTTTCACAAAGTCCGTGCCTCACAACAGTGCAACCAACACTGCCCTCATGTACTCAGCACCAGGTACCAAGCGATATCGCAGCTTCATGACTCATTGCGACTACGGCGATGAACCAGCAGGGATGTACACTTGTTTCTCGGCAACCCACCTGAGGGAGGCTGACGAGGTTGACGTTGATACCAGCGGCGAACACAAGGATGAAGGTGGAATATTTCGAGATACTCACTCCGAGGAGCCACAACTTGGTCCAGACAGATGCCTCGAAAATGATCAAGCAGAACTTCTGCGATGGCACCTGCGGTTGGGGCACCTGTCGTTCCGGAAACTACAGCTCATGGCCCTCAATGGCGACATACCAAAGAGGTTGTTACGGGTAACTCCACCGACTTGTGCCGCATGTGTGTATGGTAAAATGAATCGCCGACCATGGCGTACCAAGTCAAGCAATTCGAACATCAAGCCCCGAGATATCAAGAAGCCTGGGGACTGCGTATCAGTGGACCATTTGAAGGCAGCCCACGAGGGATTCATCGCACAGATGAAGGGGAACTTGACCCACCTTCGCTACCAATACGCTACGGTGTTTGTTGATCATTATTCGAAATTGTCTTACGTCCATCTGCAACAGACAGACAATGCCACCGAGACTGTGGAAGCAAAGCAAGCTTTCGAAAACTTCGCCAAGAGCCATGGAGTCTCTGTATCCCATTACCACGCTGACAATGGACGATTCGCTGAGACAGCTTGGGCTAGCGAGGTTGCAAAACAGTCCCAATCCATGTCATTTGCGGGCGTCAACGCTCACTTCCAGAATGGAGTCGCCGAGAAACGTATCCGAGATCTGAGGGAGGCAACTCGCACCTCTCTACTCGATGCCATCAACAAATGGCCTCGAGCCTTGCGGACTTGTTTGTGGCCCTACGCTTTGCGGTATTCGAACTTGGTGCACATGAACACACCACTTTCCGGCGCAGCTCCCGACACAGATGGGAGGGTACCTACTCCCTTGGAATTGTTCACCGGCAGTGAGATCAACAACAATCCAAAGGATTTTCATCCTTTTGGGTGTCCTGTCTACGTATTGGAAAAGGAACTGGCTACGTCCAAGAGCTTCAACAAGTGGTTCCCAAGGGCGCGACTTGCAATCAATCTCGGAGCGTCCCCATTGCATGCACGAACAGTTTGCTTGGCGTTGAACCCCCAAACTGGAAATGTTTCACCTCAGTACCATGTGAAATTCGACGACTTGTTCGAAACAGTGGACGACCCAGCGAACCGAGGTACCAACGTGGCCGAATGGGTGACTAGGGCAGGCTTCCGAGGTGACGATGGAGAGCCATTTCAACATGACGAGCTGGAAGAGCCAGTTGCAGGCGATGATGACGAAACTGTTGTTTTTCGGAACTTTGGTTTACACGAAGAGGCACCCACTCGGCAAGGGAATCGCAGACGGACCACACGGGCCAGAGCTCGACCCAGGCACGATAGGAGCCCTGCTAGACAGTCCAATACAGCTCCGCCAAATGCAGAGGAAACAGTCCCGTCTCCAGTGGCATTCGAAGCCATGGCACAGCCAAAAGACCTTTGGGACGACGAGTCCTCTTTCTTGTCAGACCCAATGGCTTTCATGTCCAAAGCAGGAGACCCCGACACTATGTACTTGCACGAGGCCCTCCGGCAACCTGATCGAAAGCAGTTCATACAGGCAATGAGGGACGAGGTACATTCGCACGAGGAGAATGGGCATTGGAAGTTGATCAAGCGGTCCGAAGTACCTCACGGGATCAAGATACTGCCGGGAGTATGGTCAATGAAGCGAAAGCGCAGGGTCGCCACTGGGGAGGTCTACAAACACAAGGCAAGGCTCGCAATCGGCGGACACAAGCAGGAATTTGGGGTCAATTTTTGGGAAACATATTCACCAGTTGTGAGTTGGTTTACCATACGGTTATGCCTTATCCTTGCCCTGCTTCATGGTTGGGAGACCCGTCAGATCGATTTCGTCCTCGCTTATCCTCAAGCAGAGGCGGAATGCCCGCTATACATGGAAGTTCCCAAAGGGTTTGAGGTGCCTGAGGGAGACAGCGCCGAGTATTGCCTCCTCATCTTGCGGAACCTCTACGGATCCAAGCAAGCCGGACGTGTGTGGAACCAGCACTTGCATCAAGGGCTCATCGACATCGGGTTCGAACAGAGTGATGTGGACGAATGTCTATACTATCGAGGCACTACCTTGTTTCTAATTTACGTCGACGACGGTATCATTATCGACAAAGACGAAAAGAATGTGGAACAAGTGATTACGGATTTACGGGGTCAAGACTACAACCTTACCGACGAAGGAGACCTCAAGGATTACTTGGGTGTCGACGTGGACAGCCAAACCGAAGACGGAACCATCCACCTCTCCCAACACAAACTCATCCAACAAATACTTCGTGACATGAACTTCCAAGATGGGACGAAGCCATCAGACTATCCAGCAAAGATTTCCGAAGTTCTAACCAAAGGAGTTGACCAGCCACCACACATTGCCGATTGGAACTACCGCTCTATTATTGGAAAACTCAATTTCCTCGAGAAGTCGACGCGACCCGATCTCGCCTTTGCCATTCACAACGCCGCCCGTCATTCAGCTGACCCAAGGAAGTGTCACACCGAAGCCGTCACCAAGATCTGTCGATACTTGAAGGGAACAGCCGATCGAGGAATGTACCTGAGACCAAAGAAAGGAGCCTTGGAATTTGAAGTCTACGCCGACGCCGACTGGGCCGGGCTGTGGGACAAGAGCACCGCCGAGGAAGATGTCTCCACTGCAAGGTCAAGATCCGGATTCTTGATCATGTTGAACGGTTGTCCCGTCATGTGGCAAAGCAAACTTCAAACTGAAATTG
Source organism: Nitzschia putrida (assembly GCA_016586335.1). NCBI lineage: Eukaryota > Bacillariophyta > Bacillariophyceae > Bacillariales > Bacillariaceae > Nitzschia > Nitzschia putrida. Next base: position 431,128 of record BLYE01000023.1, on the reverse strand, counting down.
CCCTCAGCACCACCGAGGCAGAGTACATTTGCCTTTCCGAGTCACTTCGTCACGTAATTCCGCTGATGAACATTCTGGAAGAGATGAAGAAGCGAGATGTGTTAGACGACGTTCCTAAACCAGTTGTCAAGTGCACAGCCTTCGAGGACAACTCAGGTGCACTCGAGTTGGCAAGGGCTCCGAGGATGCGGCCACGTACCAAACACATTAACATCAAGTACCACCATTTCCGAGAAGAGGTTGGGAAGCGAGTTTTTGTGGAAGCTGTCGATACCGAAGAGCAACTGGCCGATATTTTCACGAAGGCCGTACGGTTCGAACTATTCGAAAAGTTCCGCGCTCGTATCATGGGTTGGAGGACCACTGAGACCGACAACACTGCAGTCGACCATGATGAGGGAGTGTGATGACCCACGGGGTGTTGGATCCTGGCGCACCTTCCGTGTGTCCGTCAGCGGTCAACTCGTGAGTCAGTAGCAAGGGGATTCCTGCTCTTCAAGAAGATCAGAGATTCCATTGCATTTGCAGCTGAGAAGCAACCGGTTCTTGGAAGGACACGTACCTTCTTGGAGGATGCTTCATATGTTTACTTTTATTGGGTGTATCTTTCTCAAGCAGGTTTGACAAGCGGCAAACAGGTTTGGAAAAGATTTCGTTCAAAGAAAACAATCTATATCTTAGTTCATAATATTCAAGTAGAAACACTGTTTCACCCAACCTGGAATACTTGGATTTGATCGACTAGATCAGCATTAAATTCGGTAACTTCAGCTCGAAGGATCTGAATTCCCTCAAGTACGTACAGTCCTGTACCTGGTACCCCCCGTAGTACCAGTTAGCTACGCCCAAACTCCTCATCATAGCAACATAATAACATTATCTTGAACAAGAAGTGCTCACAGACAAACACGCACAACACACAAACAGGATGAAGCTCTACTCTATCTCATTCCGTCTCCTCGTTGTCGTCCTCTGGACACAAGAACGTTTATCTGCCTCAATAACAACTTCTGACTTTACTGGGAGGTGTGATCTTGACTTTTGTGTTTGCACAATGGAGATTCCTGCTGCGACACGAGAGGAACACGATGAGATGATCGAGTGTCCTAGTTGGATAGAGAACATGGAGATTCCGCCGGGAGAGAAAGGGCTTCTTATTCTACGACAACCTTGCTTTCCATATCCTCGAGCAGAAATTGGAAATGAGACTGAAGGCCCAGGTGAATTGATTTGTGGACTCATGGTCCAATCCATTTTCAAGTCTTATCCAAGTGTTGGCCAAAAATGTTCACATCCAGAGGATGACAACGTTACTCTTCCTTTCGGTGAAGTTGAATTCACTTTCGTCAGTGATGGCAGTCTTGACGAAGGGGGCACGTTGCTACTAGAATACCTACAAAACGATACAATCCCAGAATGCCCATTGTTGGCCCCTGTTCCTCCAGACGGGACGGAAGCACCCGAAGATGGGGCAATGATCCTTGCCGGACAGAAATATGGTTACACACATGTTGCTGTATCGATACTACTTCTGATGGCATTCGTGTGGTAAAAATATCTAAGATGGCTACTATTTTGTTTGTTCCTGGGGTGTTATCTGAAAGGATACACCTTTTCGATGTACTAACGATACTAGTAGTTCCACAAAACAGGTTGCTCACAGTCACAATCTTGCAACGTTAGTACTGTTAGTATAATACTACCGGTAGAGTATGGATACCTCTCTTGGATGACGTTGTGTCGTTGAAGGGACTTCAGTTTACTGCAGGGGAAAAAACTAACGTAATAGTTGGGAAGTACCTCCTCAGGTTTCGGGAACGACCATACCAACATGACAGCACCGCTTCCCGTCCGCTCAGCGAAGTTAAGCATGTTCGGGCTCGGTTAGTACTACGGTGGGGGACCACGTTGGAATCCTGAGTGTTGTTCTCTTTTGCCGGATTTTTTGTTTGTTTACCTTTTGCCCAACCTTTTATGTTGACAATGGCTGGAAAGTGAAAGCGAAAATGACGTATTTTCTCTAGTTTCAGGTTGTTTCATGTGTACATTTTTGTGCGTCTCCCCAACTTTCGGGGTCGACCGAAAAATAGGACAGGGGGTGGGTGGTTGGAGTCCCTTGCTAATCGACCTTTTGCTTTTTTGCTGTTGGCATCAATTTTTGGTTGGCATCAACTTTCGGTGGATGCATTTTTTATTCTTGTTTGACTCGGAACCTCCACAACCGATAGCATTGCTGGACTCACAAAAACCCAAAGCCAGCAACTGAAAAGCAACTCAAGAACATTCCAACATGAATACTGCACAAGAAGATATTACACTTACCCTACTACGTACCAACGATGCTCTGATGACTCCAACTCAGGGTAGCCCTCTACCACCGGCTACACTAGTAACACCAAAACAAGGCGAGGAGGACGATGATGAAACTGTGGTGTCTTTGGCATCATCATCCTTACTCTCGGCTCCCCCCTCGCCTGCCTATGTCCCCATTAAGTTGGAGTTCCCAGCCTCTCCAACACGTTCCGTTTCATCTATCAAATCAGAAGGACGCCATCTGCGCCAATACATCAAAGGCAATTCCTCGCGAAACTCCGGGGCTTCCAAAAAGAAGCATGTCATCAAAAGAAAGCTACGATCATCTCCCTTGCGATCCTTTCCCGCCAAATCCACTCGAATGATCTGGATGGAACAAACTTTTGTTTTGGAGTAATTCATCGTTTTAATAAGTATGTGCTCCACACACCATCCACCAGCCGTAAGTTATATAAAAATCAATATGATGTGATTCCATATAGTGTAGAAGGGTAAAGCGGAAGATTTTCCACCTCGTAGTGGACCGTAAAGGATAGGTATGTCACAATTAACGCCGCCAACATTCATCCTCGCCATAGTCGCAAATTTCAAGAGTTGAGAGAGAGCAAATCTGCCTTGAGATGCCACGGCAGTGTGTGCAAGAAGTATGATTGATTGTCGCGACAGGTGGAAAGTCAATAGGGCAACCAGAGACGGGACTTTCTAACATGACACTCCTACGAATGCTTAAGTCAAGGAAACTGTGCCTTCAATCGAAGCCGATCAAATTTTGTGATTCCATGCAACGTCTGGACAAAGACGATGATGCGATCTCGCTGCTGGTGTCCAATGAAATTCCAGGCGATACCCGCAAGAGTGTCTCCCTTGCGAGAAGGTTATGGTTCTTCATCCGAGCGATGCTCGTTTCAGTTCTGGCTGGCCGATTTGATTTGTCTAACATGCTTGGAGACCACTCGAAAAATACCGATAGTTCGATCAATGCAACAGATAGCAAGTCAACTGCTGCTGTTGTGACCCAAACTCAAACACTGACGGTTGACGGGCCAGACGTCATCAGAAATACCAATCAGCCAATCAGACATAGCAAAGGTGCGTCTGTAGGTCCATACGTCCAAGATCCGAAAGCCGAGAACCCAAAAATTTAAAAAAATTTGTGATGAAACTCTCGACCCACGACCATGGCGTGCTCATTGGCGAAGGGAACACGAATCCAGCTACACGAGTAGAGCACATTCTTGACCGTATTTCACCTCTGTCAAAAAGACAGGAATGATACAACATGACATTCTTCATTTGTCTCCTTTCCTTGTTTGTACGGTATCCTTTCTCGTCATGTCGGAATCTCAGTTCTTCTATTTTATGTGGACTTTAGGACTGGATCGAAGCTTTTGATGTGGTGACCCCCTCGTGGTCTATGTAAGGCAAAGATTTCCCCAATTCAATGATACGTTGACGACCTTGGAGATGGTGGCAAACGTTTACTCTCCTCGTCGGTCGAGCCGAAAGAGTCCGAAATTGTCTTTTGTTGTGGCTTCTTGCATCAGACGCCCCATAAAGGCATGCGTGATTTGGTCGGAGAGTTTGGTTTCACGTTGTTGATGCCCATGTTTCTTTGGGGTTACAGCACGAGCTTCTAGAGTCGTTTTGCTGACACAACCCTTCAAATCCTCTGTGGTAAACACTTCCGTGCAACCATCCTTCCCACACGTGATTTCTGGACAAAACAGTTGGTTTTCGACGAGTCTTTCCAAACACACTTCACAAAAGCTGTGGCCCCGGAAGCATGAAATACACACAGTCTCCCCGCATGCGCATTCCAAAGATGGAAGGACAAAATCTGTCACGAAATTATCGGATGAAAGTCCCGTCGGCTCGGAATCGGTCGTCGCCCTTACAGGCAAAATCTCGTCATAGTTCTCTTCCTTGGTTTGGCATTCTGTGGGCTCAACCTGGATACATTGGTCTGCTTCGTCCTCTGCCGCAACTTTTTCAACAGTATATACACAGTCATTTGCGGTGTCGTATTTTTTGTACACATATTCATTTCCTGACGACATAGATGTCGAACTCTCGCTGTCGTCGTCTGGCACTGTAGTCTCAACTGAGTCTTCCTCAGGAGACCTCAGTTCTTCGAACAATTTCAATGCCTTTTGCAATTCAGATGAAACATTTTCAAACATTTGATCCTCTCTCTCTTGATCGTCTTGAACGGAAGAGTCTGTCGGTGTAAATGATTCCAAAGTTTCCTCTGTCTCCATTGTTTTGATTTCGTCCTGTGATGTTTCATCCAAATCGATTGGAACGGAAACATCAAGTTCGTCTTGTAGTTGCATGCGGCCACGCAACAAATTGGAGATTGTCTCCAATGTGCTGGCTGCAATGTCATTTTCAGTCAGATTCAATTCTTGCAAATTGGAAACACAACTACTTTCTTGCAAAATGCGAACGAAAGAGTTGGCACCCTCCTCCCCCACTAGATTTGCCGAAATATCCAACTTGGACAATGCCGTCATTCCTCGCAGCATGTTGGCAAACGCAACAGCACCTTGATCGGCGATCGCATTTTTCTTTAGATCCACAGTGGATACTGTGGTATTTCGTTGCAAAGCTTCCGCCAGAGCGACGGCGCCTTTGACGCCAATAGAGTTGCCAGCCAAAGCCAAGGTTTTCAGATTGTTCATTCCCAGCATGGCTTCGGCAAGAGCAATAGCTCCACGATCGCAAATGGAATTGTTCTCAAGCCTCAAAGCAGAAACAGTGGTCTTGTCGAGCAAAGCTTCCACCAAGGCAACCGTGCCATCAGTTCCAATGGAGTTCCCAACTAGGGTGAGCTCTTGCAACCCTGTAGTTCCCTTCAAACCTTCTGCCAAGGCGACAGCTCCACTGTAGCCGAGAGATTTGATCTCAACCTTGAGCGAAGACACCAGTGGCCTTCCTTTCAAAGATTCGAAAAAGGCAGTGGCACCATGCTTGCTGACGGCATTGCCACGCAAGTTGAGTTCTGTCAATGTTGTCGATGCCTTGAGCGCTCGAGCCAAGGCAAACGCCCCGCGATCGCTGACAAAATTATTTTCCAGTCCCAACACGGCCAAGGTCGACTTGCTTTGCAAAGCCTCAGCAAAGGCAATGGCACCGACAGGTCCAACCGAGTTGCCAGCTAGGTATAGCTTTTTCAAACTTGTGATTTCTTCTTGCAAACCTTGGGCCAAAGCGACAGCACCACGATCGCCAATGGAATTATTTGCCAATCCCAAGACCGACACCGATGGTTTGATTTGCCAAGCCTTGGCAAAAGCCAATGCACTAGGTGTGAAGAAACTTTTCAACATGGTCATGGTCTCTTGCCAATGGCTGGCGGGAGTGTCGTTGTTGTCGTTGACGTCGTCGTGATGATGATTGCCATTGACAATTTTCTCATAGTCCATGACAGAAAGAACTTCTTTTCCTTGCAAAGCATCTGCCAAGGCAACGGCACCAATAGGTCCAATGGAGTTGCCATCGAGGTAAAGACCTGTCAAGCTGGGCATTCCTTGCAAAGATTGTGCCACGGCGACAGCACCACGATCGCCAATGGAATTGTAGCCAAGTGTCAAAAGAGATAAGACCTCATTGTCTTGCAAGGCTTCTGTCAAAGCTACAGCACCTTCATCGCCAATGCAGTTATGTTCTAGGTATAATTCGGTCAAATTTGTCATTGTCGACAATGAATCGGCGAGGATGATGGCTCCATCGGCACCAATGGAATTGTTGTTGAGACTCAAAACATGAAGTGCTGTGGTACAGCATCGGAGAGCTTGATGGAGAACTTCTGCACATTCGTCATCAATATCATTGTTGTCGAGAATCAAAGTGTCCAAGTTTGTGTTGTTGTTGTTGTTGTTGTTCTCACAACTTTGTTCAATTGCCTCGGCTAGAATCCGAATGCCGTCAACACCGATTTGTCGATTGGTCAAATCAATTTCATGAATCTCATTGGATCGGAGTCCTTCCGCCAAAACTTTCAATTCCGAACGAGTTGCCTCGTTCAACATGATGTTGTTGTATCCGTCGTGTTGTTGTTATTTTGTTTGTGGGCAATGAAAAGGAACCACCAGGAAAGCCAACGGCGATACGACCCTGTCAAGCTTCCTTGGTCAGAACGGAAAAAGGTACGTTGCAACTCCGCACTTCCGATCTCTGGCCTCTCCGACGGGTTTCTCTAGGACAACACGAGCGAATAGAGGGGGACTACCTTAGTTGTTGTAAATCAGAACGCATTTTGATTGGCTGATCATTCACGGCGACGGGGTCCAATGAGTCAAAAAAGGATTCTTGTGCACTATGGTCCCTCTTTGTGCTCACCTTGTTGCATTGTCTGTGTGAATCTGCCGTGTTACCTTTGAATCTCAGTGAACGCATCCGTACAATCACGTAACAAAGCCTACTACAGTGCCGTGGTTGCGTCGTGTTGCCTCTTCTTGTAACCAACGATACGCGACTGATATATCTTGGGATGCCCACGATTGCCATTATGAATTCCACCACCATGTACTAGTAGTTGCAATAGACATTTACACGGAGTTGCGCGATGATCCATCATACAACATGAGGGTTGATGGTTCATGGTCGTCGCTGCTCTTGTAGTCTGTAGGACGTTCCATATTATTTTTTGTTTTATCCACATTATTAATTTACTTTTTCAAAATGGTGGTTGCGCTCTACTACCGTAGCTAGTAGGAGGACCGCAGTACCAGGTAGTGCTACAGAAATACAGATTGATATGATGACAAACTACAACAAGAATACAGTTTCAAAGAGCAAAACATCCTCCCAACCGAGAGGTGTGTTCAAAAAAGATGGCAAATTGACGTCTCAGTTCCTCCAACTCTATCGTCCCAGAGGATGATGCATTTCCCGTCCGCAATTGTCTCGCAATTTCAATACATTCCTCTGGAGCAATGAAAAAACCATCATTGTTGTGTACCACTTGCCATAACGTTCGTTCTTGTGCTGGGACACAACTGTGTTTGTGGCCATCAAACGTACTATCAGTAGTAGTATCGTTGTTGTTGGAACCAAAATGATGTGTCACAGATTGCTTCTTTTTCCAATGGTTGATTTGACATTCTTTGGAACAATACTTGACCAATTTACATTTAGAACAAGCCAACAAACGAGGTTGTACTTGACTTTCATGTTTTTTACAAACCACACAATGGTGAAAGTGCGGGATAGGATCATTACTGTTGTTGTTGTTGTGAAATCGAGACCATAGTTGAAAGGCTCCATTGGGATTTTGTAAATCAGGGTCCGAACTTTCTCGGGGATCCAACATGGGAGGCATCCAACTCTTTCCTGAAAAATTCATATAATTGTCATCATTGGGACGCAAGGGACGTAGTTGCGAGGTATGCCAAAACTTTTTGGCGGTAGGGTTGCATTGAATGTGTGTTTGCTGAATCCACGTCACTACTTGTTTCCATTGTTCATCGGTAGCACTGGCAGATAATGTAAGATGTCCATACTTTTTGACAGAGTCCAATTTGTCAGGGCCAAATTCTTGAATATAGTCCTTGCGTTGTTGTATCGAGGGATAATCGTAGGAGACGTACAAAAATCCCATCGTCGTCGTCGTCGTTGCAGGATGAGAAGATGGGAAAGTTGAATGTGCAACGTTTGCGGTTCTCATTCATTCGCGAATTCAATCATGAGTGGACTCAAAGGAGTCAACAACACAAGATCTCAACAAACCCCACCAAGCCACAAATCACAAGTAATAGTCAACCACCACAACAATCAATCAACACGAACATGTTCCAATCCACCTCTCGTCGCCTCCTTACTACCAGTGCTTCTTCAAAGTCCACAGTTCTTCATTGGCTGGACTTGCGAGGCTCCGGCTTGAGCATGTTGGAACGTCTCAGTTTGGAAGAAGCTCTTTTGCGTCACGATGACCGAACTTGGGCCATTGTGGGAACCCATGACCCTATTCCTCACATGTTCATGCAAAATGACGAACACTCCGGGTACAATCCCGATTGTATGATTGTCATGGGGATTGGTGGTAAGCCCAATCAGTTGCTCAATATTCCCAAAGTCAAGGAAGACTCTGTTATGGTCTGCAAACGGTTTTCAGGAGGAGGAACCGTTGTGTTGAATGCTTCTAGCTTGTGGACGACCTTTATTGGAAGAAAGGGAGATGAACCCCATGTGGAACCGTATCCACGAGAAATCATGGAATGGTCGGCAGATACTGTCTTTGGACCAACCTTTGCCAAATTGTCTGAATCGACGGCGGGTGCATCGTCCGAGCAAAAGACATTGGTGTTGGATGCCAAGAGTTGCTCGCCTGGAGAAAATCTAGGAAAGGTCATCACAACACACAAATCGGCTTCTTCTTCATTGGGACCTCCTCCCCCGTTTGCACTTCGCGAAAATGACTATGTACTCGGTGAACGCAAAATGGGAGGCAACGCACAAGCCATTACTAGCAAAGGATGGCTCCACCATACCAGCTTTCTTTGGGACTTTGACGAAGAGAACATGGATTATTTGACGCTTCCTTCCAAGCGCCCCGACTACCGAGGAGATCGTTCGCATTCCGACTTTTTGGTCAAACTGCAACCCTACTTTGGCAAGGACAAGAATATCTTTTTTTCGAGTCTCCTGGCGGCATGCCAACAAACGTATACAGTGGAAAAGGTGACTGTTCCACAAGCCATGCAAGTGATTGATTCATTGGGTGGTATGCAAGAATGGTGGAACAAGAATCGCACACGAATTGTGGAAGACTTTTAGACCAAACTGCTACGATGTCGCTATCTCTCCAATGCAAAAAACTTCATTGAAGGGTACTGTGAAGTGTCGAATCAAAGCTACACACAAACATGTACAACTTAACTTTCAAAGTCATACCTATTGAATATAAATTTGTTTGGATGCAACACCGTCATCTACAGAGATTTGGCCATGCAAGATTCCTCATGATATTACCTATTCCTATTGATTTTTTTGAGTCAATACAAGAGAGAATTCCACCAACGGGAGTGGATTACACTCTAAAGACGGCTGGAACTTGTTGATGCCATGCTCGGGACATCCGATTCCCCCTCGCTGCTCTCATGACGAGTCAAATTGTTTTGCAGAATTGACCTCCAAGTGACTGACACAGGTTCAGCAGATTCGTTGTAGGTGCCTTCCGTTTCCGTTGGCTCCTCTGTTTCCGTGGGTTCCTCCTCGAAGCCTGTTGAACTGGTACCTGACTCTTCATCCTCTGCATCATCGCCCAACACAACAAGTTGGTTGACTCGGAAAAAGGGAATGAACCAGTCTACGTGCAATTTTAGTGAGTCTCGTACTATACTCAATGATGGCTTCTTTTCTCAAACACTTACATATGGAGAACAGGAAAGCAAAGAAACGCAAGATCGTATTGGCTAATCCTAGAATAGGACAGCAAAGTGGTGCCAATGGATGAATCCCTTGTTGAAGTTTCGGTGGGAAGGCTATGATGCGGATGGTCGTCACCAGCATTCCGGTCACAGCGAGCATTCCTTTCAAGAACAACAGCAATACCCAGGATTCATTCTTCAGCCAAACATATAGCATGTAGGGAATCCAGGCAACACTGACACAGTTGAGGAAATGGCTCCACAGAAAATAAATCCTGTATTGGATGTTCCCATACCAACATCCTGCCTGATAGGTGAAAGCCAGCCAGATCTCTTTCGGAAGTTGGAGTGGCCAGGAAAGGAACCAACGGCATGCTCGCTGTTTCCAAAGACTACTGGCACCATATCCCTGAGTGCGACCATTGGTACACATAGAAGGGAAGAAGCTGCGTGGGCAAAAGGTCAGGACCACGTTTTCGTTATCTTGTAGGAGCTTGTACCCAGCCATTCGATACTCCAACCCGGCGTATTCATCTTCCCCGAAGGGGAGCCCTCCAGGAAGACTCCAGTTTCTGAGGTACATCTCAAGCATCAAGTCTAGTTTGTAGACGGCACATATTCCGTGACAGAACGGGATGGAAGAACACGTAGCGCGAGCCCCAAAAGAATGAGAGATGGCGCGATATTCAAAGTCAATTGCCTATGAAAGAGGGGAGCGTTTTTAGTTGATGGTGATCAGATTTGAGTTGGGTATCATTCCAATGTGACACTTACGATTTCCCAGATGTTGAGTGGAGGGGAGCGATTAATGGCAATTCCTACACAATATCCTCCAACATCTTCTCGTGCTAACAAGTCATGTCGAATGAAGAAATCATCCGACAGTTCAGTGTCATCATCCAGCAACACAACTGAGAAAAGATATTTGTGAGCCCCATCTCAACATTATTGTACTGCACACAGGATTTGGCACACCTACCGTTTTTGGCCTCATCCCCATGTCTACGTTTGATCTTCCGAGCCACAACAACGAGAGCGTTGGATTTGTTTCCTACGTCGTTGACTCCAAGGCGGTTGCACAATGCTTCTGCTTCGTGATCACGGAACCCATTGTCGGCAACCCAGATGCACTCGGGGGCAAATGTCTTGAGGACCGTTGGAAGCATGATTTCGAGACTCTCGTGCGCTCGATGGGCAGCAACAATGACGTGTGTGCGAGCCGTGGTGCGCTCGCATCGAACCTTGTCGGGAAGGACAGCATGCCAAAAGATGTCAAAGATCACCATATAAAGGTAGGTCACACAATATAGTGCGACTGGGAGTGCTCGATTCCTAACTGGAGAGCTGGAAGCAATGGGATCGTCATTGTCAAGAATCAACTGACTGCCCTTGCGGACGATATAATAGAGCCAATAGAAGATGAGGTGGCAAATCATGAGAATGCCAAACCACTTGCAGGCAAATTGCGTCACCACTTCATTCTTTCGGATCCCTGCCAATCGATCAAAGAGCCAAACTTGCATTCTCTTTTCGTTGAACTGCTTGTATTCAACGAATTCTTTCTCGAGAGCAGACAATTTGGCTTGTTGAGATGCGTGCTCTTCAAGGAATACTTCGAACCTGTCGAACTCTTCCATGAGTAGGAACTGTTTCGACGCATCCGACTTGAGAAATTCTACTCTCGTCTTGTTGTTTGCGCTTAGGTTTGATTATTCCTTTGAGTTTCTTTTTGTGAGAAATCATCCCCAATTGCTTGGAGGGTTCGATACAACAAAGGTTGGTTGCATCCGAAATCTAAGTGCTGGGCAAAGTGTCTGTGTGAACCATGGCTGCGTTTGATTTCCAGTGTATATTTTCGCGATTAATGAGATGAAAGTTCGTCTCTCTTGCGGCAAGATCCCAGAACATGTTTGCGAAGGCTTGATGGAACCGAACTTGGCATGAAGGAGATTATTCTTGCGCCAACGCAACTTCGAACTTGTCCAAGTTCTTGTCAACATCTGGCCGATTCGGTTTCAATCACGAGGTTTTGGTCATCTCCACTCTTTTGACATTATGCATCATGGCTTTCCTATTGCTCCTGATAATCGCAGATCCCAACACTTATTGGTGTCTCCACAATATCGTCGTGTTGTTGGATTATGTCCCGGCAACTTCGTTCATGTTCGAACCTCTTGTCCGAATGTTGCACGGGTTCTAGTTCAGCTTGCAAGTATTATTATACAGATATTCTCCGGGAACACAAAACAATGCTGGCAAGTAGTTCCGTTTCTGTTCTTAGAGACTAGAGTTTGAAGAAACGCGGTAGCAGAAAACGCACGCAAGGCACTCTCTAGTCGCATAAGATTCCAGGCATGGAGACCAGGACTGCTATTTCGTCAATCTTGCTTGGTAGACCTTTTTCGGCGTCGGCTAGAGTTTGGGTTCTTTTTTTGAAAATGAGCGACGGCAGCAAGTAACTGCTGGTGGCTGCAACACCAACAATGATGGTGGTCGAGTGATGAAGTAGTAGTGATCGTTTTGGAGCGGCATTTACGGATTCGAGTGAGGCGTATAGATCCATCAATTGAAAATAATGAGAATGGAAAGTGAACGAGTGCCCATACTTTCAATGACAACTTCGTATGCTCTACCTTTGCAGCTGAGGTACATCTTACAATCTCTCTACGGGTTGTGGAGACACGCAGTAGTGCCCGTCGAACAGACCTTTCGGGATGTGCTTTTGTTCTACATCATAGTGCTAGTAGTGCTCATGTCGGTAGTAGAACTATTCCGTCTCTCCTTTTCCTTCTTCTTCCTCTTCCAAGACACGACGGCAGTCTTCCAGATATTGTTCGACAAATTCTACTTTGTACCCTTCACCAATCCGTAACTTTCCTTTCTGCCTTCGTATGAAACCACGAAACCAGCTATTGCCAAACACCCAAGACCTGGCACCCTTGTTTCGTTCAAAAAATTCTGCAAATGATGGTCGCCCAATGGCAAACCTCAGAACTTCGTTTGCAATTTCGATTACTTCCTTGGTTGACCATTTCCGGGGTGATTCTTCATGCAACGTCATCAAGAAACTACGGAGAACCCAATCAAACTCTACATATTGAGACGGAGGACCGCGTCTTTTTGGAGGGCCTCGAGCACGCATTTTTATTTTGTTCTTGACTGTACTGAAACTAATTTCAAATCCAACAAGACCAAAGTCTCGCATGACCGCATCATGAATTTCCTTGTATTTCCCACGACGAAGCCTGATGCCTGTAGAGCAGTTCTTGGCAACAATGTATCTCCCAATGATTTCAATCAGAGCTGCCTCCTTTCTCTCACGTAGTGGGCATTCCACCTCGTCATCGTCATCATCGTCGTCATCACTATTAGCGGTTTTCATCGCTTTGTCCTCCGGACCGACAGAACTAAGGTCACTGATGACAGAGGAGGAATCATTGTCCTTCTTGGAAGCACCAACACGTCCAAATGTTGCTTCATACGAAAAGTCGAATGCTGTTTTGTTTCCCAGATCATCCGCACGCTTTCGAAGCGTCTCTAGCGTTAAAAAGGGATATGCTTTCTTGGCAACTTGGAGCACAAAGGGATTTCTGTCATTTTCAATGAACACGGATGTCCAGTAGTCCACCGCCCATTTCTTTGTGTCAGGTGAAACAGGCCGCTGGTGACTGTCAAAGTCTTGAGGAGGTGGTGGAGGGGTAGCTGGCGGCTCTAGCACAGCTGGTTCATGTTGTTGAGGTGGCATGGATGCAGCAAGCTCTCCGTGATCAACGGGAATGTCCAGATCATCAAACAACAATCCCAGCCGGTTTGGCACGAAGTATTGATTGGAGACGAGTCATGAGTCACGAGTTGGAGCCAGTATGTCGTCCACGTAGACTACGAGTACGTGAGGCTACACAGTCTCACATTTTTGGCGCGCTAAAAGATCTAGAAAGTGAGTCGAGGCAGTCAAATGTCACAAGACAGATTATATTCAAAACTGGACAAGCAGCGAAGTCTCCAAAACTTCACAGCATGCTGTCTACAGTATGTTATTGACGAAACTACTACCAGGAGAACTCTCAAAGACACATATAGAGATGGAACTGTTGCCACCGTGGGTTCGTCCAACAGAGACACGATGCACGCTAAGGACGACCGGAACTTGACGATTCTGAGTTGCTAGTCAAACTCGGCATGTCAGACTCCTCGTCACTACTTTCATGACGGACCAGATTTTCTTGCAGGACTGTCAGCCAAGTCTTTGAACCAGTTGGCTCTGTTTCCACTGGTTCGGCAGTTTCGTTGTAAGCGCCCTCTGTTTCCGTTGGTTCCTCTGTTTCGGTGGGTTCCTCCAGTGCCAATGATGTGTTGTTCGGACTCTCGCCAGACTCTTCATCAACAGGATCATCACCCAATACACGGAGTTTGTGCACCTGGAAGAAAGGAATGAACCAGTCTGTATATTCTGTTAGTTCATGTTGGCATTGTCGGCATTGATGATCGTCAAAGTACAAACTTACACATTGAAAACAAGAACCCAAAGAAACGCAGAATGGAGTTGGCCATACCCAGGATTGGACTGCAAAGTGGCGCCAAAGGATGGATTCCTTTTCGGAGTTTTGGTGGGAAAGCAAGGATGCGAACAATGGCAACAAGAATTCCAGTGATCGTGAGCATTCCCTTGAGCAACAGAACAAGGATCCAAGATTCGTGCTTGAACCAAACAAAGAACATGTAAGGAATCCAACCAACACTGACACAGTTGAGGAATAGCCACCAAAGAAAGTAGATTCGGTATTGAATGTTACCATACCAGCTCCCAGCTTGATAGGTGAAGACCAACCAGAGCTCTCCAGGAAGTTGGCGGGGCCAGGAGAGGAACCAGCGACAAGCGCGCTGTTTCCAAAGACTGCTTGCTCCATATCCTTGAACGCGCCCATTGGTGAACATTGGAGGGAAGAAGCGACGTGGACAATAGGTGAGTACCACATTGGCATTGTCTTGCAAGAGATTGTATCCGGCCGTACGGTAGTCCAACCCTGCGTAGCCATCCTCTCCAAAAGGAAGGCCACCAGGGAGACTCCAGTTCTTGCTGTACAGCTCAATCATCAAGTCCAACTTGTAGACGGCACATATTCCGTGGCAGAACGGAAGAGAGGAACAGGTCGCTCGAGCCCCAAAGGCATGCGAGATTGCTCGATACTCGAAATCAATAGCCTGTGAACAATTCATGGATAAGAGTTTTGATGTACACGCTGAGTGACGAGACGCGACGAAACAGATGTTACTTACGATTTCCCAAATGTTCACTGGAGGGGAACGGTTGATGGCAATACCGACGCAGTATCCTCCAACATCTTCTCGAGACAGCAAGTCATGTCGGATGAAAAAATCATCGGCCAACTCGGTGTCGTCATCCAGCAACACAACTGAAAAAAAACAAATTGTTCAGGAACGATACAGATTTCCATTTGGGATACAAAATTTCCAAGACGCTTACCGTTTTTGACTTCATCCCCATGTCTACGTTTGATCTTGCGAGCCACCACCACAAGCGCATTGGCCTTGTTTCCAATTTCGTTGTACTCATAGTTGACTCCAAGGCGGTTGCACAATGCCTCTGCCTCGTGATCACGGAACCCATTGTCGGCAACCCAGATGCACTCGGGGGCAAATGTCTTGAGGACCGTTGGAAGCATGATTTCGAGACTCTCGTGCGCTCGATGGGCAGCAACAATGACATGTGTGCGAGCCGTGGTGCGCTCGCATCGAACCTTGTCGGGAAGGACAGCATGCCAAAAGATGTCAAACAAGACGATGAAGAAATAGGACATGCTGTAGAGAGTAACTTGGAGGATTCCACTTTCCACCGGGCGTTGCGGTGGTGGAAGCGTGTCGTCATCGCCGACCACGAACTCACTGCCCTTGCGGACAATGTAATAGAGCCAATAGAAGATGAGATGGCAAATCATGAGAATGCCAAACCATTTGCAGGAGAACTGCGTCATGACTTCGTTCTTGCGGATCCCTTCGAAGCGGTCAAAGAGCCAAACTTGCATACGCTTGTCATTGGACTGTTTGTATTCCACAAACTCTTTTTCCAATGCCGACAACTTGGTCTGTTGAGCAGCGTACTTCTCGAGAAAGACTTCAAAGCCATCGTACTCCTCCATCAGAGGAATGGTTTCGAGTCTTCCATCTGGGAGGATCTTTTGGAGATGTTGATCTTGTCGGCGAGGAGAAGGAACAAGAGCTCCATGGTTCTTGGGGTTGGCCACGACCAGCGTGCCGTCTGCTTCTTGAGGATGCTTCTTCTTGTTTGGTGGTGACACAGGAACAAGCTTGTTGTTGGATGGGACCTTGAAGGAGCCGTCGGGGTCCTTCTTCTTGTTGTTGTTGGGAAGAGCCAAAGTCGTCGTGGTCATGGTGCCCCAAAAATCAAAATTGTGGGAAAGAGTTCGTTTCCACGAAAGGTCAGATTGTGTCCGATTTTGTCTTCCTCCGATATCCGATACCTAAGTGGACGACCAAGACGGTTGGGTACCAAAACAGAGAGTCCATCCGTTTTTTTTTTGAATATGCATCATCACGACGGAAACCTGTGATTGAAATTTGGTCCCTTCTATTTACAGTTGGTGGACTCCTTATATAGAAGAAACGTCCGTGAAGAGAATGGCTGTTTTGCGTGCCTGGCTAGGTAGAGATTTCAAAGCGGTTGCTGCACCCAAGACTAACTTGAGAGAACGACGTGGCACGGTGAGCCCCCGTGATGCCTTGCTGCAACGACAAGAACAATAAAAGCGTCAAATGTCCGTGCAAGACAGGATAGATGCGAAATGACATGGTATGAAAGTCAAAAGCCGCAGGCATGCATCATGGAATGGACTACTACTACGGTTTTAGCTAGGTACTTTGACGGATCATACTACCGGTATCACAAAACCGTACTATGCTGCACTACGCGTATCGATGCGTTTCATTCTCTCCTCTCCGCGTTGTTGCAATAGAAAGATATCAAGTTTATTGTTGGTGCTACGTAGTACCCCTGCTACTAGATTTCAATAATATCATCTTCGTACTTCTCACTGTCAACGCCTAGCATGAAGTGGTGTAGCACAATGGCCGCTCGAACGTAGGAATCAATTTTTGCCACTGTATCGGGGTCGTCTTCGTTCCATTTCATTCGGGAGTTTTGACTTGTGAGGATACCACCGAGAGGAGATCTCGCTGATATTCCAACAGGAGGTTCAAGACTTCTTCAGTGGGAAGAGGAATGTCGCGTTCCTTGTGCCTCGTCAAAAGTTGACAGAGACCCTCCAAACTGTTGATGACTTTGCGGATTTTCTCCAATGAGTGATCAGAAATCTTCATGGTGTTGGGTATGGTAGTAGTAGTAGTAGTGGTGGTGGATACTTCTTGTTGGAGGGCGGAATAATGCGGTCGTCGTCGTTTGGAAGTTTGGTGGGAATCTTGTGGATGAGAAGGAAGTGGTGGTGGGAATACCGGTAGTCGGTCTTGACTCAAACGGTGCCGTTATTTTCAAAAAAGTCGGAAGTTGGCGTGCAGCACGACGATCACCATGACAGAAGTGATGGAACTTGCATGCCTCCAACTAAAATGCGTTGCAACGACATCGTTGTACTAGAGGTATAGAGTGTTGTTACGATTAGAAAAAAATCATCCACGGGTAGCAACACTATCAAAGGAGGATTGCAAATCAGTTCTGCCAATATCCTCCTCACTGCTGCTACTACTACTACTATCTGTAGCAATCGTATCATCCCCATTTTCGATGTCGTCCTCCACTCCAGCACTACTGCTGCCGGCATACGTATCCATATCAGAATCGTCGTCATCGTCCTCAATATCATCTCCATGTTCCATGCCCTGACTACTACTACTACTATCTGTAGCAATCGTATCATCCCCGTTTTCCATGTCGTCCTTCACTCCAACATTACTGCTGCCGGCATACGTATCCATATCAGAATCGTCGTCATCGTCCTCAATATCATCTCCATGTTCCATGCCCTGACTACTACTGTCATCGTCACTGTCTCGTCCTACGTTCGACAAAAGGTAATTGTGGAGCAAGATCGCCACCCGAATGTGAGATTCAATCTTGGCCATTGCCTTGGGATCATTGTCTTTCCAGATTAGACGAATGCCACCATCCAAAAAAGGAAAACGTTTCTTGAGAATCTTCATTGCCACACCAAACGTGGAAAATGGATAGGGATGGTCCTCTTGTGTTGCAATCCAAGGAATGTTGTGGTCACGAGGGCAAAAGACATTGTCAGCTCTGGTGTCTTTCGTAGGAGAAGTAGTAGAACCCTCTTGTAGCAACAAGTACTCTCCTGGAGAGAACATTTCATCGGTCTTTTGTGCCATTGCAGTCTCGGTCATCATTTCATCATCATGGGTCGTTCCTCCCGGCTTCATGGTACTGCAATACCGGATACGCAATTGGTGATCACAGACCATGGCACACACGAGGGAGAATTGTTGTAGCTGACGAGCAGGACCTTCTTTGTAGTCTTGAATTTTGTCACCCCGTGGACGACAGGCCAATGGCAACAAGACAGTGTTGATGACACCCACCACCTGTTTGGTGGTGTTGTTAGTATCACGAGGATTGTCACGACCATCATCATGTAGTTGCTCAAAGGCGCGAGCAATTCGTTTCCTCTCTTGTGTATCTGGCCAAGAAAGATTGGTCTCTTGTAGTTCTTCTTCGAGTGCTCGAAGCACTCGGGTGCGAAAGACTTGAGCTGTACCGCATCCCATACCAAAGTAGGCGGCAGCATTGGTATTGTTCATGTTGGTACCATTGGCACGAAGGTAGGCGAGGAAAACCATTAGCTGATATTCCACCTTGGCTTGCTGTTTCCGTTCCACTGTACAAGAAGCAGGGGTGAATACAGCATTGCGACGAATCTTGTCGGCAAGGGTCTTCAATTGAGAACGTGTCATGGCATACTTGTGCTGAAACGCCGTATCACTCATCGAGTGCACATCGTTCAGGTCTCGTTTGCAAGTGCTATCAAAGAGGCCAGATCTCAAATGACCAGTGTATGTTTCTCGAGGTATATGATATCGACCCTCCAGCATGGATCCAAGATCTTTTTCCACACGGGAAACAAGTGTCAAGAGCATGGTGCAAGATTGAGAAAGTGAAAGGCCAAGAGTGGATTTCTTTTGCCTTTCTTTGGACAAGAGGACATTCAAAGTTTTCAGTCTCTTGGCTAGGCATTGTATCCTTTTTCGGCGACGATCGGCAGGTTTCGGCATGGTGCAGGAAGTGGTGTCAGTGATGGCAAGGTAAGGCAAGGTAAGGCAAGGAGGGCACGAGTGCTGAGAAAGGGTCGTCCGCAGAAAAATGGGCTTGTGGGCATTTTGTGGAGGCAAGACTAGCGACGACGGGTTCCAAATCATTCGTGACTCCGCCGGCGTGGGAGTGTGACTGGACTTTTTGGACTGATGATTGTTGATTGAGGATTGATGACTCATTGGAGTGCCCTGTCCATTATCTCTTCCAGATCTGCTGTTGAGAACTACTATTCTTTCATCTCAACCACATCATCTCTTATTCATATCAATCCACCACAAGTAGCTTTTGAATGTGCATCAAGATTTCATTTGTCACCTCATCCACGGTTTCCGGGTCAGCATGGAAATGATGGGATCCCTCCAAAGTCTTGATCGTCACACAGTCCCCCATGGCTTCTTCTGCGCGATCCATCCATTTGTTGTGAAAAGGCCAACCATGTACGGCTCGTAGCCACAATGTTTGGACACCAGCGTCACGGATGCGTTCCCAATAATTGACGGCTTGTAGTAGTGTATGCGATTGTAGTTGAGCCAAATGAAAACGAGGATCGTGTTGGAATTGCCAACCTCGTTGAACACTTCCCTTCTTTTTGTTGGTGTTGTCGTCCGATGGAAGTTCCACTTCCTTGATGGCCCAAAGCACCATTTCATACGCAGCGGGACGACTCAGCCATTGATCCCCAGGACTCTTTTTGGCTGTGCGTTGTCGGACTGTGACAGCATCGTCGAGGGTGGGATAGAGGCGAGGTTGCTTCTTGGTATGCGCAAAAATGGTAGTGGAGGAAGACATATTGGCGCCTCCATTTGGTTGTAGTTGTTGTTGCTGCTGCTGCATGTTGCTGTTGACCTTGTATCGCTGTTCAATGTGTTCCCGAAGTCGGTCGGACACCAAATGAGGTTGCTCCAATTCTGGTCCAAAGCCGTCCAACAAAATGAGTTGTGATACATGTTCTGGAAAGGCAGCCGTCAACATGGTGGATACCATGGCACCCATGCTATGACCCATCAAGACAAATCCACGGCTGTCACTCTCGGTTACATCCCATTCCAACGCCCGAACGGCTTGAGCCACAAAAAAGGTCAAATTGCTCATGATGGCAATGGGAGGAAGATCCAACGACAAATGAGACGACTTGCCATGGCCCGGCAAATCCAAGGCAACCAACTCTACCGGAGTCCGAGACGACGATGCCCAGCCGGCCAACAACCGAGGTGCCATGGCGTAAAAGGAGCGACAGTTGTCCAACAGCCCATGAATGCACAAAATGCGCAGCCGAGGTTGGCTCTGTCCCGAGGGTTCTCCAGAACAAGGCTCGTTAGGAGTGGAAAATTCATTCTGGACACTGCAGCTGCCGGGGAATTGGCTGGCATCGACTTCTTGCTTGGAAGTGGTCCATCGTTGGCCTGACAAGCGAACGCCATCGGTCAGGGGCAACGAAAAGGTTTGCAACAGAATGGAATGTCCATCGACCACTTGCTCTTCGGCTTGTCCCACAAACTGCATCGTACTTCTGTCGGACTTGGGTTAGCTTTCAATAATCGGTTGTTGTTGCTGTTGCTGTTGTAGAGAAGTGAATGAATTGAATGCCAGAAACCAGCAAAGGGATCCCAAAGATTGAGGATTGGGGATTCACTGTTGTGACACAAAACTTGCGTCGTCACCCCATTTCGGCAGCACAAGAGCCTATTATTCACAGTTTAACGAACAAAAGTTCGTCTGTGCGCCTCTCACATTGCCAGGTCGGACGGAGTTAACGGACAGTATTCAAATCGCCACATCGCCAAATCAAACAAACAACTCTCAATTGCATGCCGCCGTCTACCTAGAATGAAACTTGAGTGAACATCGAGTTGAAGGCACTATCAATTATGTGAAAGGAACGTGTATTTGAATCAAAATGAAAATGAGCCAAACGGAACGGCTCTCTTTGGAAGGGTCTACCCTGTGAACTCTCCCATGGGTGTCATGTTGTGGTTGCCTTAGACAAAGTCGGAGATGAAAGGTCCAACCCAATCTTCGTATGAGTTGTAGATTCCGTTGACAAGAGTCAAGTTCCTGCTTGTAATATGACTATTCAACAAGTTGATGGAACCTTGCACGTTGCCGACGGTCAAACTTCCAGAGTTGTCGACAAACAATGCCAGACGGTCGATACCATGACGGCGAAGTTCATCCAACTTGCAAATGTCATACCAATCGGAGGCAGAGGAGGCGCTACCATAATCACGACTGACACCAGAATAGATGGTGTTGCCGTCCTCATAAAAGGAAGTCGGAATATGCAAGTAGCTTACAGGGTACCCAGTAGGTTGCAGCAAACAGAATCGTCGGTTGGGGTACTCCGTGCGGAATTGCTCCCATTTGGTAGCAATGTAATAAGCTGACTGGGAAGATTCATCAATGACAGCAATGCATGTCATGAATTCGTTGATGGACTCGGAAGTGGCCTCGGGGATGGGAACGGCACACGAGCAGCCTTCCACTTGACCGGCTAGTGGCTCGTCGGTGGCAGTGAAGTTGTCATCGGAGTAAGAGCAGAGGCCAGAGTAGCAGACATTATCAATGTCGTCACAACGCCAGGTGCACGATCCACCAAAGCTTTCACACTCGCTTGTGGTCTCATTGGCTTCAATACAGATACTCTCCAATTCCGCCTCGATCTCGGTGTAAGCAGGGTTCGCAGCAAAGGCAGTATTGCGAGAGGCCAAGATATCAAAGATACAATACTCTCGAGCAGTGGCGTCGGTAAGCTCTGCGCATTCAGCCTCGGCTTCTGCAATTTCAGCAGGGGTGGATGTGAAGGTTAGGGCCTCTTGGCAAGTGCCGTTGGCGTAGAGAGATGGTTCCACAAAAAGTTCAAGGTCACCGAGAGCAGGATCGACCTTCCACTCATTGGCATAGTCCGATGGTCCGGTCATATTCGTGATGCCACGGCCAGGGATGACATTACTGTAGTAACTTCCAGCCAATCCGACACTTGTACCGAATTCAGTGGCAAATCCAACGGCCTTGACAGTGAGTGTACCGCGGTAGTATGAGGCTTCAATGTATTGCCCTCCAGCAAGTTGAATCTTCATTCCGTTGGAGTTGAAAGTGAATGGATAGCCTCCACCAACTGTGGAAGGAACCGAGCTCGGGATTTCACCATTGATATAGAGCGTCTTATTGGTGAGAATTTCAATCACATCTCCTTCGATCTCTACTGCGGCATTGGAAACGAAAGAAAATCGACGGGCGGAATTTTGGAAAGACATTCGCAAGTGAACGCTCAACCTCTCAGTCTCGATGAAGATCACATCACAAGCACCTTGGTAGCTGAAAGAGCCTCGCCAAGTGTAGAAATGAGGATCCGAGGTTGCCATGGCCCGAGCACTGGTGTCGGATCTGGCCGCAAGAGTAGGGGCAATGGTTTCCATGCTCGAGGCCAATTGGCGGACCATCCCCATCCAAAAGTCTTCATCTTCATCTTGTGTTTCCGTGAGCGAGGAGGTGGAAGCTCGCAAGTTAGATGAACCTGATGCAACCAACAAGAACTGGAGGAAGAGCAAAACGATGAGCTTCGTCATTATTTCTTTCGATACAGTAGTCGCTGTTTCGTGATGTTGTGGTATCGTCGGTGTGAGTTCAAAGTGGAATCCGATTTTCCGTTACATGCTTGGAAACTGATTATGTATCGCTAACAACAACTGTGATACTCGAATGAAGATGATTAACCACCGCCAATTACGATTGCTCCTCTAGTAGCAAACACTCGCCCGCCGTACTGAGGCACGCATCTAGCTATGGTTTCTACCAACTTATATATCGCTGCATTTGAAAGTAGTCTTCGTTGATTAGTCGATGACGGTTGGAAAGGATGTACTAACTACTAACGTCCACGACGGACATGCGTCTAATATATAAAACGAACAATCATGTTTCAATCGCTCAAAAAATAATACTAGTGCATAATCTCTAAAGAAGACGACGAACTCAAATAGTCTTTGACATTATGAGGCGGTGTGATACCAACGGTCATTCGTGAACGAACTCAAAGGTGGAGCACTTCCAGTCGTTAGTCCATGCCTGTAGCTGGCAACTGGCAACTACGTACCGCTCTCATCATCGATGCTGCTGATCACACCTTGTTCAAATCGATGGACGATGGAGAAGTTCCCAAACAAGACACTACATGGAAACGATCTATGGGTTGTTTGATTGTTGACAACTTGGAAATCATACGCTCCCATCGATACCGTCAAACTAACTACAACCACAACATATTGGCAAGTTCAGCAAGATCAGAGCTTGAGACGTGAAACATGACATTACATTACACCGACATGATAAACCTATCAATTGAAGGTTCTATGAACTATGAATTGCACAAATGACATCAAGTCACCACAAATAGGGACAAGTAGCACTTCTGTACAGACGATGCCGCACGCATCGTAGCAGACATTTTTCATGGCTGATTAGACGCACGTACAGCATGAACATGTGACCATCGGATCACTTCCAGAACATTCAGCATACATGAACATAAGGTACATCGGATTCACAGCTCGTCGTTCGTCAAGTACTGCACACAGTTCCTCCAGGGAACCGGTAAACAAATTGTCCTGTATGGTCAATGCGGCTGCCACAACAAAAGCATGTCAGACACTCAAATCATCTCTACATACCGCGACCTCCATCATGTGACGTAGACGTACCTAGGTTCTCCATCTCGTAAAGGCCTTTGATTGGAACCTCGCCAGAAAAATGATTTTCTTCTAACCTGAGAACTGTCAACATATCAAGGGCGCCAATGTAGTCTGTCACGGGCCCTTCGAACGAGTTCGCTCCTAGATCTAGAGACACCAACGAAGTGAGATCAAAGAGAGAATCTGGGATGGTTCCTGTCAACTTGTTGTCTCTCAAACCAAGGTATTCAAGCTTGTTCAAGTTTCCGATCGAGCTTGGGATTGTACCCTCAATCTTCAGGTTGCCATCCAAGTACAAACTCGAGAGCTCTTCAAAATCAAAGAGTTCATCCAACAGTGAGCCACTGAGATTATTACTGAACAAGTCAACAATTTGAGCAGGAAAGTAAGCATCTGTCTCGTACTCTCCGTTGACATTGAAGTCAGAGCCACAGTCGATACCAAACCATGCGCACTCATTTGATTCGTCCAACCAACGAACAGAATACTCGACGGAGACAACTTCTTGTGTGTCAGCAAGTCTTCGATTGTCCGAGTTACGGATTTCGCCTTCGACGCACAAGCTCGTCGAGTCGGCATCTTCCAAGGCCCGACAATTGTGCCAAGTGGGACCTCCCATTCCATAATACATCAGTGCAAAACGATAACGCTGAGCTACACGCTCTGGAGCGTTGGCACAAACAATAGCATCATCCACAGTATCCAACCAATCTCTTGCCATGAATTGTGGGGTGGAAGGTGTAACCAAGTCCATTGGTTCACTGATAACACTGAGAATGGAAAAGATGTCTCGTGATCTTTCCAAAGGGGTGACACCACATTTTTCCGCAATCTGCAGCGCCCGATATTCCGATGATTCTTCGGTCGGAGGGTTGGTTGGGCTAAATGTAGGTGCAATGGTAGGGTCGGTAGGTGGTGATACAGGTGGTTGTGTCGAGGTCGGAGGGCTAGCAGTAGGAGAAAGGGTTGGCGAGGGTAAACTCATTTCACTCACTTCCAAATACCTGATGAATTCATCCATCTCACTGTCAACTTGTTCATTTTCCAAGAGACTTGGTTGGCTTTCCTTTAGCTCAGAGGTTGTCTGGTGCACCTCCAGAACTCTATCGCGATTTCGAAGGCGTCGAGTAGTGGTTTTTGCCGACACTGCCACGGCACAAACCGTCAGCAAAACTGCAGATCTCATGCTTCACTAAAAGGGAACTAAATTGGATAGATTGCGTATGTTAGGGCTCCAAACAGGGTCACTTGGCCTTGAAGATGATGCAAAAGGTGCGGCAACACCAAAAATCTGTCTCCCACCCGTTTCAGCTCCAGGTATTTTTGCGTTCCCTCGCACACGGCGACCGAGAAAATGTGGCAGCAACCTCCGTTCATGTTGGAGTCCAATGGGACATGCGTTGTCAGTGCATAAAGATTAGAGTATCCGAATATAGCATAACATGAATAATTAAAGTACCAGACGTCATAGTAGTGCACCCGCCTACTGAGTATCTTTCCGCAAAGGCGGGCATCGGCTCGAAACGACCACCCAACGTAGATTAGACAGGGCCGCCTTTGCTGGCGCACGCGAACAGCAAGAGCATGCCGTTGAGTACTTAGGAAAATATTGTGACTATGGAAGTTTTAGGAGCTCCATTTCCCGGGATACGTCTACCAAACGGATAGAGGATCCAAACGATCCAGTCACGCAGTGATTCACGTACAAGGGATCTCTAGACAGCAGGGTCATGTGCGCGGCGATACAATGATGACTCTTATCACCAAAAGAGCAAGTGGTGGAAAGCAGACAAGAGCAATCGGTAACAGCATCGGTGGCAGTCGTACTGGGAATTTGAATCGCCAAAGACTTTCTGCGATTGGTTTCATTGGATTCAGCATCTTTGCTTTCTTGGCATTCACATTCAGGAGCAGTAGCAGCAGCAACAACACAAGAACACAACCAACCAACGGCTTGACAATGGCAACTACTGCAACAATTGTGAGCGGAGCGGTCAATGGAATCCCTTATGATCACTGTCCGGGAAACACCAAACATCTGGTTTTACTACATGGTGCCCGGTTCACCAAGAAAGACTGGAAGACCAGTGGTATTATGGATCAATTCAGCAAGTACGAGCAATTGTCCGCCACTGCACTTGATTTGCCTGTTTCAGCAGGTCACCAGGAATTGAAGACATTGTTGGAATCCATGCAAGCACAAAACTTAGTGCAGCTTCCAGTGGCACTGGTCACGCCTTCCGCCTCTGGAAACACCATGTCCGACTGGATGATGTACGGCGATGTCACAGAACTCTCCAAGTACGTTGACTTGTGGATCCCTGTGGCGCCTGGATCTGTGTCCCAGGCCAATGACAGTCAAGTTCGCAGCTTGACTGGAAATCTTTCCATCTTTGCAATATATGGGAATAAGGATACCATGGGGAAGGTGGTGTCTACCCGCTTGGGTGCATTGGCGGAGGCCAAAGTCTTGGAGCTGAAGGGAGGTCACCCGTGCTACCTGGATAGTCCCAATGAGTTCACTGCCGCCGTTGTGCAGGCTCTTGGAGTTACCAGTTGAATAGGCTACCTACAATCAGGCTCTTCCTTGAGAATACAATGTATATTTCTATCTTGATTATAAAGGTACAACCTATTCCCCCCTACACATACCGACATGTCTCCCCGATCGGTAGTCCAAGTCTATGATGACTCCTCCAAGCGTTCCATGTATCCTTTCACAATATCGCGACCGCAAGCTTCCCATTGCACACGATTGTTCCTTGCATTCTGCTCGTATTCGTTACCAGCTGGTCCAAACACTCCACAAGCATCCAATTTCTTGGCCATTGGGATAATGTGATTGTCGAGAAACCACAACTCACCTTCATACCACTTCTCTCTTGGGTCCATTGTAGAACGACCATTGATAAACGCTGCATGGTACTCACGGAACAACTTTTCATTCCACATGACATAAATCTGAAAGTGTTGCATGGTATGACCCACATCAGCACCTTGAAGCATACATTCCATTGTGACCGTTGCCTTCAAACTCAACAGCTCCTTGTCAGCTGTAGACACGGAGGAATCATCTCCAAAGGCTCGACCCCAACGCTTGTTGCGCAAATCCACTAGTTCCTTATCGCACAGGTCCGTTGCCATCACTGCGTTGACGACAATGCTGCGAAGCAAGAGGAGCTCTTCATCAGTTTGGTAGATGCACTTCCTGAGGCTCTCAAAGGTTGGCTCCATCAGCAGTTCCCAGCCCAAGCAGACGGCATGTTGCTCTGCAACGCTTCTCTTGTCGTAGGCAATGGCCAAGTCACAATCTTCATTGACCAGGGTGACGTTGGCTACCCCAGGGTGGTCGAGGTCGTGGATCAATGCTGAGAGCATCAATGCGAATTGAGCCAATGGATCAGAGGTGAACAAACGAGAGTAGAATGGATTACCATCCTCCTCTATGCGTAGGCCAACATTTTCAGCTCTAGCAAGCATCTTGGAAATGGTTTGTGTTACATGCGTCGCGTGGTAGAAGTTGTGGAATGGGTGATCTTGATAGGCAGCTGCCACTGATGTCACATAGTGAATCATCTGCTGCCTAACTTCATCTTCAATGACAATGCTGGATAGGTCGAGTTGTCCTTGGCTTCGAGCAACGAACTTCACGCTCTCTTGGATTTCATTCACAGGCATGGTTCCGTCTCGGTCAGGGCCCAGCAGCCTATCCCAATTGACTTCGGCTTTGACACTGGGATGGAATACTCGAGAAGCCACGATCTTCTTCAGTACAAACAAGAGATTCTCTGAACTCCAAAGAATCATCCTGCGTGTAACTTCGTCTTGACTCTTGAACAAAGGTGACTCCTTTGCATCCGTGATGAACTCGGAACGAGACTTCGCGCTTGGTGGTTGTTCGGTATACGGAGTCACTGAGGAGGCTGTTGAAGTGCTGTTTGTGGTCTGGTTAAGCCAGTAGGTTCGGAGCTCTCCCTTTCCTTTGGCAACAACCAAGTCGTCTCTTTCTTTTATCCAGTCTGACTTGCCAGCAATCACAAGAAGATCACGAGTGCGCTGACTCAACTGGATTCGGTTGGGAGCACCAGTGCTCTCCATGCGAGACGCAACGTTCACAGTATCGCCGAACAACTGGAATCTTGACTTTTCTCCTCGCAATACACCGGCTATGACCGGGCCGCTGTGAAGTCCAAAGCGCATACGCAGATCAGCCGTATCCGGCCCGAGGGTCGCTGCGATGTCTGCCACCACAGAACAAACTTCCAGAAGGCAACGGCTTGCAAACCGTGCCATGACAATGGCATGATCATCTCTGGCTTGCGGGATTCCCGCGACCGCCACGTAGGAGTCACCAATCGTCTCGACCTTGAATACTTGCATCTTCTTGGCGATCCTATCCATTCCGTCATAGATGGCCTCCAGCAAGAAGAACACTTGAGCTGGGTCACGGCTTGAGGACCATGCCGTGAATCCTGCGAGATCTCCAAACATGATTGTCTTTGGAAGTGGAGGGTGAGCTTTTGATGGGAAGGCTTGATATCACAAATTGGCAAAACATCAACACGTACCACATCGCTGAAGACATCCGCAATTGGCGCAGAGCCAAACGTCGAAACTAGTTGAGCACTGGAGTTGACGTCGTCACCATTGAAAGATACGTTTGACCCCAACTTGACTTGCTTGTTCTTGTTGGGATTGACAGCATGACCTACGACACGGTCGCGAACGTTTTCTGGGAACAGCGAATTGACGAGAGCCGTCGTGTCTTTTGCTGATTTCTCTACCTTCTGTTGTCTCTTATTAACGAGGAAGTCATAGAGCCAAAAAGAGGCTACTGTCAAGAAAAAGACCAGAGCCACCACTGTAGTGTATACAACCGCATGGTTGGAGGAATAGTTGTCGTGAAAGCAATCATCAGGGTACACGCAGACGTCAAAGCCATAGTCAACGTCTCTATGTTCCCCTGCTCCAAATTGACCGCAGATCTCGAAATGGTCATACTTGATGTCATGGAGATCACCAAATCCAACATACGAAACAACCGGGCCATCCAGCTCGAATGTGAACGAATCCGCTTCTCCCCTGACAACCACCACAATGCCATGTGCGGTCTCTGGAAGGACATTCTCGAAGAAGGTGTGCCATGGGACCACTCCTGTCAATACAGCGACAACAGAAGATTCCTCGTCATCGGTAGCATGGACGGGAGCGAGAAGCAGTGACTCTGGCCATTCTGTCGAGGCGCCAGACCAGACAATGGCCCCATCTTCGTTTTCAGCGTAGTTGATCACGTCTGACAAGGTTGCTTCATTGTTTGCGACCATGTGTTCAAACTCGTGTTTGAAGTGGTTAGAGTTGAAGCAGTTGTAGTTGATGGAGTCCTCATTTGGAGAGATCGGCTCAACTTGCCATATCGGTGCATAGTAGGGGTCTGCGTCTCGCACTTCCTGTATGCACCCTCCAAGTTCCATGGATATCGAAGAGCATACCTCGCCTGGTTCCCCCTCGATGCCGTGAAAGTCGTAGGACTCGACCAGCCAGGACGTTTCGTTGCTTGTAGAATAGGCTTCCCATGCCTCGCGCTGGTCCTCAGTTACAAGAGGAGAAAGAGAGATGTGTTGATTGACATTGGTTTGGTTGCCGAGAAGGGCCACATCTGAGGCAAAAAAGGGGATAGAAACAAATGGCCATTCCTGGTTTGTGATTTGGGCTCGATGCGTGATTAGGAGTGCCTCGACTTCAAAGAGCTGAAAAACGTGATGTGCATTGAGTGAAGACACGTCAAGAACTTCATTGGCCTCTGTTTCGAACTGCAATTGAAGCATCGTAAGGGTCTTGAGCGGTGGAAATATCACATTTCGGAGCTCCAACAATACCTACCTGTTTTGCCATTGCACTTTCTTCTTCGCGATCCAGGAACTTATAGGTAGCAGCAATTCCGCTTGCAGCCACAAAGAGTAGCAAAATGGACACAAACATTTTGGAGCAGCGCACCATTCGCGATTCATGTGTTGAACCTGAAGGTTCTTGCAAGAGTTTCCCAACGCGGAAATCTAATCCATGGATCTTGCGGATACTACCACTATGAAGAGATTCAGTTACTCTTGCAGTCTCCGAACATGTCGAAGATACCGAGAAATCTGAGTCAACGGAAACGCCTCCCATTGTTTTGTAGTCTGTGAAGGATACCCGAGATCAAATTTTGTGGGATGAGGTTGTGGCTCAGGAGGTTTGGGCCTAATCTACTTTCTGCTACTAACGATAGTACTTGTAATAGTTTCTTGGGATAGTGGGTGCAATCTTGCCTTCGTCTATCACTGGAAAGACTTCATGACGGACAATATTGGAAGGGAGAACTGGCAGAAGGAAGGCTCTTTCGACGTGTTTCGAGAGATTATTAATGATATCCATCCTGGTTTTGGATCTTGTATTGCCTCTTTTACTTATAGGTTGTTGCACTAGCGGGAATAGCCAACATCGAATAGAGGACTTTCAAACCCAACCTTACTCACTCATCATCATAAACAATTGAAATGTCCTGCTTTCTTGGTCGACAAACGATGATGTTCCGGGACGTCACTTTATATTCAACACGGACGAAAATACTCGGCATTAAGTAAAGTTGTTATCCTATTGGTATGCGAGACGTTTCGTTGGGAATAATGTTATGGGAACCACTATCCAAAAGCGGCGTCCTTCCATTGACATCATCGGCAGATCTTTTGTTCGTTTAGGCTAAATGACAAACAGCAGAAGTTTAACGCCAGCTTTTGTCACCTTCACAACAACAACATCATCATCCGTCGCCGCCTTCGTTCACACTTTCTTCTTGTTACTTCGAGCTATAGTAATAAATTGCGTTAGTACAACGTAGGCTTTCACAAAGCGCTTGGGAGCGATGAAACGATCATGGACGATCATACTACTTGCATGACCATCGCACTTGTTGCCGTCCAACTTGCAACAATATTTCTCATGAGTGATTAAAGGATCTGGGAAACCTTTCTTGTTTGCTTCGATATCTCACTTTATGTACTAGTTGTGGGAGCTAACGTACTGTTCCCCGTGATTACCCTTCTCTAGCAGTTCTCTTTGGTGAGTACTGCACTCTACGTGTTGCGGAGAAGCGACTGTTGTGTCGGTCATACTTTGTCATTTATGATGATGAGGCGACTTTTCGCTCTACCGATACCGTATTGTTGGAAACTACTTAGTACAAGAACTCTTTCTTTCAAAAACTGCTTAGCTTTGTTTCTCTAGATTTCAACCGGTGACTACGCAACCGCTTCTCTCCATGATCGATGATCGCCCTTCGTAACTCGTTCCACGAGGCTCCTAGCCATCTCCAATACAAAAGTACGAATACCAACAAGGAGAAACCAAGACAGAACTCAAGCTAGCAAGTACTAGTACAGTAGGAGGAAACTACTAAAAGGCACCATAGAACTGCAGTGTCATCACAACAGCCTACCGCCACGGCCAAACCGGAAGTTCTTTGACAAAGAGAACGTATTGGTGCACCGGTAGAGGGTCCTGCAATTACAGTACTACCTAGTACTGGTGTTGTCGACTGTATCCTACGCTTGCTCACAAAGAATCGGAAAAATATCATGATGGTTTTGGCCCCAAAAGATAATTCTTCTCCGATGATGTTGTTCACCAGCTCATTTCTGTTCAACAGTAGCAAGAGGTAACACTTCATGTGTAGCTGCAGTAGTACTGGAGTGTTTTCTTGTTGCTGTTGCTGAAGAAATGACAGACTCCCTCCATCAAAATGTTGTTTGGTCGATGCCAACCATCTTTTGGCGACGTCTATAGTCTACTGGTAGCTTCTGGTGGCGGGACTGGTGGTGGCGTGATTGGGCACTTTCAAGTCACGCATTGTTTCACGGGCCTGGTCTCCATCCTGGTCGTGACAACACATCCACAGTAGAAGCGCCCACCTACGTTGTTGCTGTTTTGCCTCTGCCACCACAACAATGTGAAACGACAACCAGCCAAGTTTGATGGTGTTCATTGATCTTCACCGTGGCGCTTTTGACAAAAGTCAAAAACATACAAACCGCCAAACGTCGTGTCGACCAATGAGGACGATGGGGTCGTCACGCTGAATCAGTCTACAAATATTTAACCATGTTGTTGCGCAATGTCCAATCGCCCGGTGATTGAACTACTACGTAGTACTCGTTCTCTGGCCACGCTTTTGGCCACTTGGCCTCTTGGTGGCAAGACGTTGCCCGACTCAATGATACTCGTACCTGTACATTGTGGCCAAGACCAACAAACTCTCCCAACGCATTTCTGTCGGTCTCTGGCTTGCTGCTGTTGTGTGTTGTTGTGACCATCGCCCACGACAGTTGACCAGTCCAATGTCTTGCTGGAAATGTCGCAGAAGCAGGTGTACGACGCACTACTTGTACACCACCACCTTGTCCAAATCTATACAGACATGGATAGTCCCAACATCGCAAGCTATGGTGGCTTCAGAACTTAGTGATCAGAGGAAGTTGGTACCGATTTTATCTATTTCATCTACGTTAGTGAAACCTAATCCCAACCCACACATTCCCCTCAGGAGAGTATTGGGGACCATATTATCCAACCGCTTCTGAAGTTAGGGGTGAATGGATATGGATACTGACTTTATCTATTTCATCTACACTAAACAAGTGAAACCTAACCCCAAACACTTTCCCCAAAAGAGAGCATCGCATCTCAAGACCTAACTTTCCAACCGCTCGAGGTATCCTTGCACAATGTCTCTCCCTCGAACCTCCCATTCAGAACGATTGCTCCTGGCGTTCTGCTCGTATTCGTTGCCGGATGGGCCAAACACTCCACATGCGTCCAACTTCATTGCCATGGGGATGATGTGGTTGTCGAAAAAGTACAACTCACCTTCATACCACTTTTCCTTGGGATCCATTTGGGTGCGGCCACATGCAAAAGCAATATGGCATTCGCGGAACAGCTTCTCATTCCACTGGATATAGATTTGCCAATGTTGCATGGTGTGGCCAACATCGGCGCCTTGAAGCATGCATTCCATTGCGACAGTTGCCCTCAAATTCGTTTGCTCCTTGCAATTTGGAGCGTCATTTTCTTCAAAGGCTCGACTCCACCGCTTGTTGCGGAGCTCAACTTGCTCCTTGTCCCAAAGATCTGTCGCCATTACTGTGTTGACGACAATGCTTCGAAGCAAGATCAACTCGTCGTCGGTTTGATATATACACTTCCTGAGGCTCTCGTATGTCGGCTCCATCAAAAGCTCCCATCCCAAGTTCACAGCATGCTGTTCTGCAATGCTTCTGCCTTTGTACGCCTTGGCCAAATCACCATTTTCGTTGACCAAAGTGGCGTTGGTTACTCCAGGATGGTCCAGGTCATGAATCAATGCGGAAAGCATCAATGCAAATTGAGCCAACGGATCGGCAGTGAACATGTGGGAGTAGAATGGACAATCTTCTTCCTCTGACGAGTCAGTGTCAACATTCACAGCCCGGGCAAGCATCTTTGCAATGGCTTGGGTCACATGCGTCGCATGGTTGAAGTTGTGGAATGGATGGCTTTCATAGGTGGCGGCAACTGATGACACAAAGTGAATCAATTGCTGGACAACTTCATCGTCGATAACGATGTTGGATAGATCAAGTTGACCACATGGTCGGCCCGGAAATGTCACAGTATCCTTGATTTCGTTCACGGGCATAGTTCCATCTTGGTTTGGACTTTGCAGTTCACTCCAATGGATAGCAGTCTTGACGCTTGGACGGTAAGCCCTTGAAGCCACTAACTTTTTCAACACAAACAAGAGGTTCTCTGAACTCCAAAGAATCATCCTGCGTGTCGCGTTGTCGTGCCTAAGGAACAACACTGACTCCTTTGCATCCATCACGATTTGAGAGCGTGACTTCGGAATAGGCTGATGTTGCGGGGATTCATCAAGTGGTGTCACCGACGATGCTGTCGAGACAGTCTGTGTGGTTCGTTTCAACCAGTAGGTACGGAGTTCTCCCTTTCCCTTGGCGACTACCAAGTCTTCGCGGTCTCGGACCCAGTCTGATTTCCCAGCAGCCACAATAAGATCACGTGTCCGCTGGCTCAACTGGATTCTGTTGGGAGCCCCGGTGCTTTCCATTCGTGACGCAACATTCACTGTGTCTCCAAACAACTGGAATCTTGATTTTGCACCCCGCAACACGCCAGCCATGACTGGCCCACTGTGAAGGCCGAATCGCATGCGCAAATCTGCCGTGTCAGGACCAAGCGCCACCGCTATATCTTCCACGACGGAGGACACTTCTTGAAGACAACGATTGGCGAAGCGCGCCATGACAATGGCGTGATCCTTTCTCGCTTCTGGAATTCCAGCGACGGCCACGTAGGAGTCACCAATCGTCTCGACCTTGAAAACTTTCATCTTCCGGGCGATCCTGTCGAAGCCCTTGTAAATCGCCTCCAACAAGAAGAAAACTTGAGCCGGATCGCGGCTTGAAGACCAAGCAGTGAATCCTGCAAGATCTCCAAACATTATGGTCTGTGATTCAGATGTTGGTAGTGAGGACACCAAATTGATTTCACAATGTAATGCCCAAACAAACGATACTTACGACTTCGTTGAAAACATCTGCGATGGGAGCAGAGCAGAACGTTGATGCCAACTGGGCGTTGGAGTTCACAACGTTGGTGTTGAATATCTGACTTGAGTCTAACTTGTCCCTTTTGCTTCTCTTGTCTTGAACAGCTCGTTCCATGACACGGTCTCGGACATTCTCTGGAAACAGGGAGTTGACAAGGGTAGTGGAATACTTTGCTGATTTCTCCACCTTTTGTTGTCTCTTTTCAACAAGTTGATCATATAGCACGAAAGATGCTGCTGTCAAGAAAAATACCAGCGCCACAACTGTAGTATATACTACTGGGTGGTTGGTAGCATGATCTTCATGAAAACGGTCGTTGGGGTAAACGCAGATATCGAAGCCATAGTCGGCTTCTTTGTGTTCAGCCGCTCCGAAGTCATTGCATATCTCGAGGTGATCATACTTCGTATCATGGAGGTCACCATATCCTACATATGACACGCTAGGGCCGTCCAACTCGAAGGTGAACGAATCTGTGGCGCCACGAACTACCACCACAATACCATCGGCAGTTTCAGGAAGGACATTCTCGAAGAAGATGTTCCATGGTACCACTCCTGTCAATACAGCGACAACGGAAGACTCCCTGTCACTGGAAGCGTGGACTGGAGTGAGAAGCAGAGATTCAGGCCATTCTGTCGAGAATCCAGACCAGGTATTGGATCCATCATCGTTTTCAGCAAAGTTGATGACTTCTGACAGTACTGCCACATTATGTGTGACCATGTGTTCAAACTCAAGTGTGAAGTAGACAGAGTCGAAACTGTTGTAGTTGATAATTTCCATATTTGGGCCAGAGACAGGCTCAACTTGCCATATCGGTGCGTAATAGGGGTCTGCACCTCGCACCTCCTTTATACACTCTCCAAGCTTCATGGATATTGAGGAACATATTTCGCCCGGTTCCTCTTCGATACCGTGAAATTCGTAGGATTCGATCAGCCAGGAAGTTTCATTGCTTGTAGAATAGGCTTCCCATGCCTCGCGCTGATCCTCAGTCACAAGAGGAGAAAGAGAGATGTGTTGATTAACGTTCGTTTGGTTGCCTAGGAGGGCCATATCAGAGGCAAAGAAGTCGACAGAGACAAACGGCCATTCCTGGCCTGTGATTAGGGCTCGATGTGTGATTTGGAGTGCTTCAGCCTCGAACAATTGAAAAACGTGGTGCACATTGAGCGAAGAGACGTCGATGACCTCGTTGGCCTCCAATTCGAACTATTGAGAACAAAAACTATTAGAGTTGTGGTTGATATCTAGTCAAACGAAGGAACTTGAGTGTACATACCTGGGTCGCGATGGACTCCTCTTCGTCATGGTCAAGAAATTTATAGGTAGCAGTTATTCCGCTGGATGCTACGAAGAGTATCAAAACAAACACAATGATTTTTGTGTAGCACACCATCTGTGTTTCCTGGGTTACAAAGGTGGGTTCCTCTGACGAATGCCCAGTACTAGAAACAGATCCAGGGTTATTAAAGCTCCCATTTTGAAAAGATGCAGTTACCTTCGCAATCTCAGAGTCTTCAGAAGAACTAGAGGATTCTGAAGCAACCGAAGCGCTGTCCATCGTTTCGAAATGTGTGAATGCGATTCGGACTATCTTCAGAATTTTGTGGTCACATTTGCTTTGTTTTTCTGAGGGGGAGGGGTTTGGACTTGTGGGTCGTCCACGTGCAATCTTGCCCGTGTATCACTAAGACTGCACGGGTAAAAGAGAACTGGCCGAAGGCGCTTTAGATGTCTTCCGGGTACAATTATAATTATTTATAATCGGTTTCCAATCTTGTATTGCCTCATCATTGCGGTGTTGTAGCCGCGCGAATGCAGGACTTTAGCACCCTCATCATTGTTGTTGATGATTGATGTTTGATGATGTACCACCACCACCGACGGCGGTACTACTGGTAGCACAACATCTGGACTCCTGGTACGGTACTACCGGTAACGTGCTAAAGGTTCGCAACTTCTTACTCGTACTGTACAACAACTCCTTCCAATTCTTCTTCCTTCGTCGTCGTTGCACAGAATTATTTCTCCCAGCAAATATGAATTCTCCAAGAGTGGCGTTGCAAGAGACACTCATGGGCATGTTGGATCCAACACGAACATCTCACGCCCACATCGGACAAAACTGCTCTCTACTAACGTTAGTAGCGGCCTGATGATGATGACGTTAGTACTTCCCTTTTGTTAGCGGAGGCCAAGTACTGTACTCTAGTAGTAGTACTAACTTCTTAAGCTTGCACCACAACAATTACCTACTAGTACTAAGTACGATGGCATTCCTCACGATAAATCGCGAAGCACGAGTGTTCGTTTGTTGTTGGAAGAAGGCGTTGAGAAACGCGACGGTGGTGCTGTATTGTTTACCCGCAGGGTCTTCCACCATTAATAACAACACGAAGACGACAAGAAGTCAGAAAGGGAACCGAGCTGGTTCTATTACCTACTAACAGTAGTACAACTATACTTTGTGGCCGCCTTCTCCTACAGTTGAGTATGGTGTTGTTTACCAGTACAGGTACCAGTATTCTTTTGTTGTTGTGTCGATTGGGCTTTGGCGGCGGTGGCGGAAGACGTCGCTCCTACTCGTAAACTTTGCAACTCCGCGTTAGTTCTCTTTGTGGCGAGTGCGACTTCTACGTCGCTCATTCATAATGATAACAACATCGTAAGAAGCTGCAGCATCATAATATTATTACACCCCATATTTTATTGTACTAACACTAATGTTAGCACGAGCGAGCGTCTCGGAGTAGCACGGTAGTACTCGTAGACGTTGCAGTGGTGTCAAAAAGCCAAAAGTAAATCAGAACACTACGATGTGTTTAACTTCTTTGTGGCTTGAAGTTTTTCTTTTTTCTCACGAGGTAGAGAATATGCTTGCCACTAGAGCAGTACCGGTATGAGGAGAGGAAGTTCCTATCGACATATGGAAAGCAAGAGATGGTGCAGAATACAGAATGACTCACTCACAGTCACAGCATATTCTGAGATGATGTTGTATGCCATCTTTTAGACCTGGAGGGGTCAAAGTGCACCAAACTATCCGGGGACATTCTACGTTTGCCAATGAAGTCATCCACTTTATTGCACTCTGCTACTAGTATGCATCATCGTAGCAACAGAAGAAGGATCCGCCCCATTGGCGATACTTTTCTGAAAAAGTTGAGATGATACAACATTGCCTTCCATCAAAGAGGCGGGATTATTCCACGTACGTATGGAAAGGAAACTTTATATTCGTAAAATTCCGACAATTCTCATCAGGACAAATCGGAATACGGAACGCTACTGGATGACAGGCGACAAGGAGACACAAGTAGCGACAAATTGCCTGCGCCAACATGCAAACACCCCCGATGAATTGCTCTCCACGAAACAATGCATGCCTCCTGGCGAACGCTATCAACGATAGCATCCACTCTTTTCATCTATGCAATGCCTTCTGCGGTCCGATTATGAAACAAATGGTAATCTCGGACAAAGTTGTCAAAGGCAATCTGACTGGGGTTGTTTCCATCCGTTTGATTGGAACTAAGAATCTTGTCAACAAAGGAAAACGTCCAATTCTTTTGTGACACGGGAAGGTACCCTCGCGGCAAACCGGACCCTTTGAGCAGTTGTTTGGCTTTGGTAGGCCCATGTTCTTGGACAAAACCACCGACCCAAGGACGAATGTTGTCATCCGTCTCGTCAGCATCCTGTGCTTTAAAAGCCCAGGCTTCAAAGGATCGTTCGCCACCTCGACGAGAGTCGTCCCGGAAACTATAGGCCTCCCAACTTCCAAGATAGTGATTGATGCGGAGTCCACTCTCCCATTCATTTCTCCAAGGTTGTGGACAAATCGTCTTGATGGGGCGATGCAACGTCTGTATTCTCGGAAAGGTATCGATTCTGGAAACATCGAGCAAAGATTTGCTGAGCCCATTCTTGACAAAATCCTGTCGTTCCGCGTGCACTCGATACCGGAGAGTATCCAATCGATGGGCATGCAAGGAAGCATTCTTGGGAACATCCTTTTCTCGCTCTTCCAAAGTGGATTCTTTGGCCACAAACAAGAGTCGCGGACACGATATACAACTTTTATTGAAAAACTGTCTCCCCGCCGCTGCTTCTTGTCGGATATACGGTAACAATGCTCCTGGATCCGCCGTGGTGGGAGGCGTTTGGCTCGGTCGAATACGCTTTTGTTCCCAATTCACCGACCGCTTGTGCAACTTTTGTTGCCGTCTTTCCCACTGTTGATACGCCGCCCCACCTTTATGATTGTACGTCAAAAACTCATCGGTATCGAACAGAGATACCCAAGTTCGATCATCATCTTTGGCTCGTTGCAAACATTCTTGATAAAAGACCTTTTGTCGCATCCGATGTCGATCCCGTTTGACATGCAACTCATCTTGATCTGTTACGGGATGTTGTGCCAAATCTTCTCGCATGAAATCGATATCTTGCCATTGCCGAATGAACATGCCCATCCGACGCCAAGCATTCAAGACAGGAACCGGAGACGTACGACTGCGGGGATCCACGGCAATAATCAAATAGCGCAACGGTAGTACGTGATAGTGGTAGGCGAGCCATTCAACCAAACGATGGTTGTCGTCCTAACGAAAGATAAGGATAGTTGATGTGGTAAAGGAGTGAGTAATCATGTGCCTCTCTAGAAGTAATGCAAAACACTTCCAAAACAACAATAGAAAATAATATCACGTACCATGACCAATAGACAAGCCGAAAAGGTAGTGTTTCCATCTGGAAGAGGAGGATTGGGTATTGGTGCTTCGTTGGATTGATCCAATTGGTTGGGATCATCGTCATCTTGATATTCGGAGGATTGTATCCGTTGTGGTTGTTCTTGAACGTCTGGTTCTTGATCCAATCCTTGGTCAGACTTCGGTTTCTTGGTAGGACTTCGTGGAGAGAAAGCTTCGGGCAATACGTTTTGATTGTTGTTGTTGATGTTAATGTCTACGACAATGTTTCGGTTGCCATTCTTGAAGTTTCTCAAGGCGTCATGGACCGTTCCACCACTACCACCAGCACCGCCACTACTTCCTCCTCCTTGACGTTTGTCTTTCGAACGCATCATACCAACGTGTACTAAATGTTGAAGCATGGAAAGACAAGACATGAAGAACAGAACCAAGAAAATGAGAAGTGTGGTACGTTGGGAACCTCCTGACTTGCGAGTCGTTGTTCGCCCCCGTTTTTGGCTTTGTGGCATGCTGTGGTTGACACCACTAGAAGTGGGCGCCTCTAGTTTCTTGTCCATGAATTTGTATGTTTTTGTATTTGTATGTAGTTGTTATATTTGTGTTGTTGTATGTTGGTTGATTCAAAAGGGCCTGGTTTCACCTCATGGTCCGAAGTGAGGCATTCCCCATTGTGTCCTTTGGAGTTTGTTGCGGTCGTCCTTTTCCAACGTCGGGTCCATTGAGTCCATAATGCTGCGCACAACCTCATGCGCGCCGTCTTGCCATCGCTCCACCCATCAACATTCCCACCATCCACCGTGTCACAAACAAATTCGTTGGGTCGTTGTTCCATACATGCTTGGCTTCTCGGCAACAAGAAGTCGTCGGATTGCCAACCACCAGTCTTCTACGGTATACCTTCTATTATTGATTGGTTGGATTCTCGTTGTTTCTTCTGTCAATATGATTTCTTCTCTTACAACAAACGTATCGAGACGATGCAGAGTTTTGCCCAGCATGATAGTGGGACAACCCGTCCAAGCCTTTGCCTTGACACGTTTGGCCAGTCGTTCCTTGTTCACCCTACAACAACAAGTAGTATCCTCTACTCCATTATTGCATATCCAAAACAACCACAATGGTTTGGTTTCCAGTCGTCACACACGTCGATTCTATGCTGCTGCTTCTACACCCTCTACGCCTGACAACAGCGACACAACAACAACATCCTCTACGTCGTCGACAAGCAATTCTCCCAGTATCTTTTCTACTCCTTCCACCTTTCAATCTATCGGTATTCAATCACCTGTTTTGTTGGATCGTCTCCAAGCGTTGGGATTTCATCAACCTACCCGTATTCAAGAGGAAACAGTACCTCAGTGGCACTCGACGAATGCAGCAGATCCACAAGATGCCAACAACAACAACAACAACAACAACCTCTCTTCCTCCCATCCTACTTCCAATACGTTGATTTTGGGAAGTGAAACAGGATCCGGCAAAACCTTGGCCTATTTGTTGCCTCTATTGGATCAATTGTTGTTGGACAAACAAAAGCCTCCTGTCGTGGAATTAGAACCATTGGCCAAGGCCATTATTTTGGTTCCCAACAAGGAATTGATTCAACAAGTCCTTCGTATGGCCATTCCCTTGTGTGGAACACGAGTCGAAGATGTCGTGGCATGGGGTGGTGGTGTGCCCATGCCTACTACTACCAACATGACCAAAATAGGAGGAGGTCGCAAGGATACTACTATTCGATTGGCTGTCTTGCCAGGTGGTTTGATGGAACCCAATGATTTTCCTCCCTTTCAAAATGTCGATGATCCCACGGTGGATATTTTGATTACAACACCTGCCTCGTTGGGTCCTTGGGGCCTAAAACCCAAACATGTTTCCTTCTTTGCTGATGTAGAAACGTTGGTTATTGATGAAGCCGACATGTTGCTCGATGGAGGATATCGCAAACCCTTGGAACAAGTGTTGGTCGGGTTCCAACGAGCCGACAAGCTTCATTTGGACAGCAAACCTCCTACGCGTCGTGTCTTTTGCGCTGCCACTTTGCCTGATATGGGTTTGAAGAGTGTGGATTCCTTTTTGAAACACAAATTCCCTCGTGCCCAACGTCTCTGTATGTCGGGTATGCATCAAGCCCGTCATTTTGGATTGAAGCAACCCACCCAATGGGTTGGACCTCTCGAAACCAAAAAGGAACGAATGGATGATTTGATTGAATTGCTTCGAACGCCAATTGTCAATGGAGGATTGCAAGGAGAAAAGGTCATGATCTTTTTGAACAGTGTAGGGGATGTGCAAGGAGCTAGTGGAGCCTTGGCCCGAGCGGGCTTTGACGCGGTCGAATATCATGCCAAGTTGAAACTGGATGAACGATCGCACAATTTGGATCGATTCCGCGCGTACAACAGTCCTGCCGTCCCCGATGAGTTGGTCCAAGTCGAACTGTCGGGTAGTCGCGATACCACCTCTCCCGTTCCTATTTTGATTTGTACCGACTTGGCCAGTCGAGGTTTGGACATTCCTGGTGTCACGGCAGTCGTCCAGTTGCAATTCTCTGGCAATGTTGTATCGCATTTACACCGCATGGGACGTTGTGGTCGGGCCGGACAACGCATTGGACGTGGTATTGTATACTATGGGTCGACCGAAGCCGAGTTGGTAGAAATGGTGCGAGACGCCGAAGACCAGCAAGAACGCATGGTACTTCCTGGAGATGTGGAAGACGTTGATGTAGAAGGAGAAAGTGGTGGTGATGGTAATGGCGAGGGCATCCGCAGCAAGGGAAACATTGACAAGGCCTTTTCCCGAAAACGAGGTCTTTCACGGAAACGAAAAAAGCGACTACGGGAAGGAGATCAAGCTTAAGCTATTGTTGTATCACATTTGCTCCGCTGTGCCTTCACTGTTACCCTGTAGAGTAGTATTCGTACATTATCGAATTGCTAGATCTGCGAAATATGCGATCAGAACCATACTCACTACAACCAGTGCCCAGCTACGACCACTACTTCTTTTCCACAAGGGCTTCCAATCGTTGTTGACTCGAAAGAGGCAAATCATCCTTCATGGCAATCAAATCCTCTGTCCACCCCAAATGATGCATGAGTTCCAAAAAGACTTGATCACAATCCCCTTGTGCAAAATAATCCCGCGCCGGTGGAGCAGTACCCGTACCGCCATAGTCAATTCCCAAATCTTCTCCTACGGGTTGATCATTCACCACAACTCGAATGGTCGAATCGGGGACCCGATAGACCAAACCATTGGCGGGACCGACCACCAACGAGGATCCTGCCACAATCAACAAATCCAACTCGGGCAAATCTTGTTGACTATAGTCAAAGAACTCGTGTGGCAAACTTCGTCCAAACAAGACTGTTTTAGGCTTGACGGCAGCCGCACCGCAATTGGGACAAGTGATAGGAGTCGATTCGGCCGGACCATTGGTTGGATCGTAGATGTCTTTAATGTTGGTTCGCACCTGTTGACAGAATACATCAAACGGAACATTGGTTCCACACCGTTCACAACCCGCTTGTGCGAGAGAACCATGTACATTCACCACTTTATCATCTGGAAGACAGCATTGAGAATCCAGACCATCAATGTTTTGTGTATACACCCGCGTCAGTCGATTCGTTTTGGTATACAACAATTGGGCAAATCGATGTGCTAGCGTGGCCTTCCATTGATGTTGTTGGGTTCCTAGAATGAAGGGTCGACGAACTTCTAAATACGGAAATGCATTGTATTGAAAGATATCCCACGAAACCACATAAATAGGATCCATTTCCATCATGCGACGTTGTTGGGGTGTCGCCGTCAAGAGTTCGGGGCGGAGTGTGGCGTACATGCCACCAGGACTTCGAAAGTCAGGAATGCCACTGGCAACAGAAACGCCTGCGCCGGTTAATAAAGCGATGGATTTACATTCTGGATTGGCAATCAGCTTGGCCAGACTAGTCAAATCCACTGGAGTGGGCAGTTTCTTCATCATGAATAGTTGACTGTGTATGGTTCTCTTTCTGTGGGCAGTGGGCAGTGGCAGAAGATCTGGACTCCATTGATTCGAGTGGAGTCAAATGAGTCTCCCGTTTGTGCTACGACCAAGACACAATAGTACCCTGGCAATCGATAACCATGATGTATGTATACAGTACTCGTACGAACAAAAGAAAAACTATGAAAGCAATCCATAGAGCATCGTAGAGAAGAGATCTTGACAACCGATGTAGAAATTTTCATAATATTTCAAAGTACAGTTAGTGGAATCTTTGAAGACATGTACCGAACGTATGATGTATGAACACACGTATCCGTAAACCCCTTCTTTCCTGGACCCAACGGAGTGAATTTTTCATTTGCCATACAGAGATGTGCCTTGGTACAGTAAACAAGAAATGAATGAAACTACGTTCGTGTATGACTGAACCATGGACCGTCGCGAAGGGGCGTGGTGTGTAGTCCTCGCTGGACGGTTTCATCACCGACAACACCCGCGAGTATCGAGTGTAATCACAAAGCAAAATGAATGACGGAGGCAGAATCGCGAACTGTTCCCACTTCCATTTGGGAAGGGAGGAGGACGTGCTCTCATGGCGGCAGTACCATGGCAGCCAGCTAAGCGCCTCTGCCATGTGTTCCTCCACGGCCTCTACCACTCTCATGGCATCCAGCAATGATCCCACGACCACGACCACGACCACCAACTCTACCACGTCCTGCTATGATAGCCAGCAATCCACCACGACCACCACCACGTCCTCTTTTGAGGGCATCCATCGAATCACCACACCGCTTAAGAGCTTCGTCAACTTCAGGTTTGATTTCTTTCTCCATTTCTTCTTGCGTCTTCACCTTCCTGGAAAGTGAGAGACGCTCTCCACCGAGATTGGCAATGGTTTTGACATTGCGTTCCTGCAGTTCCGTCAAAAGACGACTCAGGATGTCAGTTGTGGACTTGTTACGAGCATCTACAATGCCAGTTTGCTTCAGGCGATTGTTGACAAACTTTGTGAAAACAGCAAACGACTCCACCACTTCTGCCGCTAGCGAACACTCCACAAT
The DNA here is from genome assembly GCA_016586335.1 of Nitzschia putrida. Lineage (NCBI taxonomy): Eukaryota > Bacillariophyta > Bacillariophyceae > Bacillariales > Bacillariaceae > Nitzschia > Nitzschia putrida. Next base: position 387,016 of record BLYE01000023.1, on the reverse strand, counting down.
GCTCCGTGGATCAGGCTTGTATTCTTCTCCACCGTGCTTACCAGATAATTGCAGTCCAGACCTTTCACAAAAGTGCAAAATGGATAATTGGCAATCATTCAGAATATCGGTAAACATTTTAACTTCTCTCTCCCTCGTATTGCCAATGAGCAAGGACCTGTCGTCCCCCATGTACAAAACACCTTTCACCCATTGGGCCATGCCGTATTCCAAATTGTCCATCATCTCATCCATCTGTTCGCAACTTGCCTTCGCTTTAGGTACTTCCAACAGGTTGTTCTTGTAGTGCTTCATAAGGGCGCCGTTTCGCTCGTTCGCTTTCTTTTCCTTCATTGCCAACCCTTGCTCGTGTGCTTTCTTTTCTTTCAATACCTTCTCATCTAGATCGTCGGCGTCTGTCTTTCTGACAAATGACAGGTCGTACTTGGGTTCAGGAGTGAACCCGTAGTCACCGTCGTAGTCAAAAAGCTTTTCAAACTTCAATGGACATTGTCTTCCGACCAACGGACAACCTTCGTTGGGGTTTTCCCTGGTGGTGTACGGGTGGGCGCCAGGTGGTCCATACTGGTCCACGTGTTGCTGCCAAGACGCAAGTCTCTCCTTGAAACTTTCTTTCAGTCGCGCGAACCACAACCATTTCCGGCCCGCCAAATACTCGTTTTTCCTGGCAAACCACTGTGGCCCTACACCCCGCAGTTGTTCGTAAAGTGCACGTCTTTCTGTCAGGGTTATGCTGTGCAACATAAGGCCTTCTAGCTCAGAGTGATGCATTCGCACAATGTCAGCTGGGTCGCAACGGATAAGCTGCAAGATACTCGTGCGCTTCATCTTTTTGGCAATTCTAGCTGGCAAATACTGCCCATTTGGAGTTGGCTCCTGAACCAATTGAGCCTCACTCTTGTTTCGGATATCAACGGGCATGTGACGACGAATCTTCTTCAAAGCCTCGACATTGTCTGCGGCGACATCCTCTTCCCTGTCTCTCAAGTTCCTTCTGTTGCTCTTGTTTAGTTGACCGTCTTTGTGTTCGCTGTTCGTTGGCTCTAGAGTTGGTTGTCGTTGGATCTTTGAGAGTAGTAGTCTCGAATCCATTGATTCAAGTGAAGTCAAACGAGTCAAACGCGTCGACTGTGTCGCAACAACACCATGAAAAGCACCACAACAACAAATTGCTGCTAGGAACTCAACGGTGATCCTTTGAAGTGTCAACAACAACAACAACAACAGGTACCGCACCCAACACTGATCCTTTGAAGTGTCAACATCATCAACAGCATCGATCAAAGCAGCGATGGAGAAAAAAGTTCGAGCGGAGCTCAAGGCTCTGACCGATTCTATCTTACAGAACGAAGTCACCAAAATAGACCTGTCGTGTAAAACCATTGGCAACGAAGGTGTTGGACTGCTATGTCAGGCTCTCGAACAAAGCAACAACTTCACAAGTATTGTCGATTTGAACTTACACTACGTTGGCTTTGACGATGAAGGTTTGGCAATCCTTTGCCCGGCTCTCCGACGAATGACAATGCTGGAATCGTTGGACCTTCAATCCAATTACTATGGGCATGACGCAAATGTTATCGCTCTCCTGTCACAAGCTTTGGCAGAAATGAAATCTTTGACCGCATTGAAATTAAACCTGGCGCGGATGAAATTTGACTCGGTCGCGATTGTAGCAGAAGCTTTGCTGGGGCAAGAACACCTGCGTAATTCCTTGGTATGGGTGGTGCTACAAACGATTCCTTCTTGGGACGAGCGAGGCTTGGCTACCATTGTGAAAGCTCTACAAGGATTGACCAGTCTGCAACATTTGGGGATTTTCTATTCCAACGACTTTTTGAGAGTTCTGGCTGACGCACTACCCAGAATGCCAGTACTCGAATCGTTGGAATTAATCGAGAACAACATTTCCTACAAAGATATCCTTGCCTTGGCTGGTGTCCTACCCAAACTGCAGCTGGAAGCGTTGTATCTTACTGGCAATCACCTCGGGGACAAGGGTGTCGTTGCTATTGCCGAGGCTTTGGTTGAAACGGTACTGTTTTGTTCATTGGATCTTGCTAACAGTGGTATTGGCAATCAAGGCGCCATTGCTCTGGCTGGTTTCTTACGCAGGATGACTTTCCCGTTCTCAATAGGGCTTCGCGGAAATAACATTGAGAAAGATGGTGCCATTGCTCTACTTGACGCGACGCACCGCGCGGGATCCCACGAATCTTTGGATCTTCTTGATAACCACTTTCAGAAAGATTGTCTCGACAATCTTTCACGTGATTTACCCAGAATGAAATCACTGCGATGGTTGAATATAAATAATGCTAAGATTGGGAGGAATGAAGAATATGGCATTGCGTTGGCTGGTAAGCTTCACGGAATGAAGTCCCAGGAAACATTGTATCTAGAGTATACTGGGAATGGGGACAAGGGTGGTCTTGTATACCTGTTTGCTCTCCTGCCCAGAATGACATTGCTTCATTCGTTGAGTCTTTGCAATATTCGCAGCTGTTGGTTCATCATTGAGGATGAAGTTGTCCTCACCATGTTGTTTGATGCTCTACGCGGAATGACATCACTGAGATCATTGGATCTTTCTTGGAATTCATTTGGAAGGACAAGTGCCGTTGCATTGGCTGGTGCTCTGCGTGGAATGTCATGGTTGGAATCATTGGATCTTTCCGAAGTTTCCATTGGTATTGAAGGTTTCACTGCTCTGGCCGGTGCTCTACATGTGATGACAAGACTGCAATCGTTGAATCTTGCTGGCAATGATGATCTTTGTTGTTCAATTGACGATGAATGTACCATTGCTTTGGCGGGTGCTCTACACAAAATGACAGCGCTACAATCGTTGATTCTTTCCCAAAATGAAATTACAGATGAGGATGTCATTGTTTTGGCTGGGGCTTTACGAGGAATGAAATCACTGAAATGGTTAGATCTGTCCCACAATTGCATTGAGGACGAAGGTGCCGTTGCTCTAGCTGACGCCCTACATGGAATGACATCGCTGCAATCGTTGGATCTTCGCGATCTCAATTTCATATCGGATGAAGGAGTGATTGCTCTGGCTGATGCTCTGCCCGGAACACCATCGCTTCAAACGTTGTATCTTGACCAGATCGAAATTAAGGATGAAGGTGTTGAGGCCTTGATTAATGCTACCAAGCGACCTGGTAGTACCATTCAATATCTCTCTATTGATCGTTCTACTGATGAACTCAAGGGTTTGTTGGAAAGAAACAGAGAGCGAAACTTGCTCCGGGAAAATTTTCGACGTGTGAAGGCATATTTTTTGCAATTTTACTTTTCCGGATTGTGATGGTGCTGGTTTCATGATGGGTGACGATGGACTTCCCCATCTAGGACAGAAGGTGTTACTGCTCTGAGTGGGGCTCTACCTGGAATGACATCGCTACGATACTTGGGTCTTTCGAACATTGGAGAGGAAGGAGTTGTTGCTCTTGCTGGTGCTCTAGGTGGAATGACAGCCTTGGAGGAATTGAACCTTTTTTTGAGCGATATCGGGAAAGAAGGTGCAGTTCTTGCTCTTGCTGTTGCCCTACCTGGAATGACATCGCTGAAAACGCTTGATCTTTTGGACAATAGAATTGGAGATGACGGAGTTTTTGCTCTGATTGGTGCTATACGTGGAATGACATCGCTGCGAAAGTTGAATCTCAAGAATAACGGAATCAAGAAGGAAGGTTTTGATGCCTTGATTAATGCTGCCGGGCGACCGGACAGTACTCTCGAAGCTCTGTTTATTGATAATCTTCCTCATAGAGAACTCTGGGCTTTGTTGAGAAGAAACAGAAAGCGAAATGTGTTCCGAGAAGAATATAGACGTGTGAGGGCTTACTTTTTGCACTTTTACTTTTCCGGAACGTGATGAAATACTATTGTGCTGGTGGCTTCATGGCTGGTGACTATTGTTCAGCAAGCTACACTTGTTTAGCACCTGCAAGTACATCATAGGTTCTGTGTTTGCTATTGTCAGAGCTTTGAACAGAAAGTCTAGGAAATAGGGTATAACAACCAAGCTCACTATTAATTTCATGGATGGTTGGTATGTAATACTCATACCCATGTTGCCTCTCTCATACTAGATCCGAATTCCAACCACCACAACTCAAGAAAACAAGACCAAGATCCAATGGTTGCCTGTTGCGCAGTCCTATACTCGAACTACATAATATGACCACGCATCCCTACAAGCTGATTTGTGGAATTACAATTGTTGTACAATGATTTGGTGGGATTCCCTCAAGCATCGTTTAGTCCAGCAAGCCATTGACTTGGATCAATTCTTGTTGGATGAAATTCAAATCTATCGGGTCCGCACCAACTTGTCGGGAGTGTCCATGTCCTCGGCCATGACGAGTTTCCTGTCCTCGGCCATTATCTTTTTATATCTGATAGATGATACTGGCGGTGGTGGTCCCAGTAGGGTAGTTCTTTGGAGTTTGTTTGGATCTTGTTCCGTGTCAGCCTGGAAAGTTTGCAAGCTCTTGTCGCCCAAACTCTCGACAAGGTTCCCCTTTGTCACGATCCGGCAAGTCGAACATGTCAGTAAAGGACATGCCACGGCAGAGTATGATAGAATTGCGGTAGTCAATGTAGCAATGGTCCTCTATCCTTTGGTCATTGGATGGGCTCTCTTTGCCTTACGACAGCAACACTCCTATCAATACAAAAGCTGGTGGAGTTGGTTCATCTCCAATTTGGCCAATGCAGTCTATACCTTTGGATTTGTCACGCTCTGTCCTCGACTCTATGCCAATTATCGGTTGAAATCAGTGGCTCATTTGCCTTGGAAAGTGTTCATGTACAAGATTTTCCATACCTTTGTCGATGATGCTTTTGCCTGGTTGATTGAAATGCCTTGGAGACACCGTATCATGACCCTCCGGGGCGATGTCGCCTTTCTTTTATTTTTGGTCCAATTCTATTTTTATCGGGACGACAAGACGTGGACAAATGAATATGGTTATGCTTATGCGCATGCTTGTGAAGAACCACGGCCTCCGTTGGGAACACAAAATGGGTCTGAACCCATCCTTCATGACTTTGAGATGGACCACGAAACCAGAGCGCAGGTCGAAGCTTTGGCCAGCGCCATTTTGCGGAATGAAGTCGCTGAAATAGACTTGAGTCAAAGACATATTGGAGATGAAGGCGTTGGTATGTTGTGCGAGGCTCTCAGGCAATGTGGCAACTACTCAAGCATTCTCAAGTTGGACTTATCTGTCGATGGCATTGTCGATGGTAAACCGAGAATGTCACGCCACAAAAACCCCATTGGCAGAAAAGGTGTGGCGGTCCTTTGCAGTGCTCTCCAACGAATGTCATCTCTGCAAGTATTGAACCTGTCCAATAAAGACTATGGTATTGTTTGCTGTGGTGCCGACCTCACAAAAGCTATAAGAAATCTGAAATGTTTGAAACATTTGGATCTGTCTTGTTGTCGCATTGGCAATTTTGGAGCTGTTGTGCTGGCAGAAGCTTTGCCAAACATGAAATCCTTGGTGAAATTGAACTTGTCTTCTCATGACATTTACGAAAATGGTGCAATCGCCTTATTCCAAGCCTTGCGGGAAATACCGTGGTTGACAAAGCTTGGGTTACATGGAATTGCTCTTGGATATGACGATGGAGTAATTCCCCTTCTGGAAGCTTTGGAAGCTTTAGGCGAGAAGAACATACTCACGAATTTGAGTCTCTATACAAGTTCGGCCATGCCAAGAAGGCTTTCTATGGGAATATGCGAATCTCTGCGAGCGATGATTAGCTTGGTACAGTTAGAGCTTGCTCAAACACGCAGCATTAACGAGTACGATCTCGGGGGTGAATCTGGTGCACTTGCTCGAGCTCTGAACGGGATGACAGCACTGACCAAGTTGAAAATTGCCGGGTACAACTTCCAGGGAAAATACTCGCGGTACCACTATAATAGCTATCAACAAGTAGGGAACATCCACGACCTGGTTGAGGCACTGCTTTTTACGAATTGTTTTGTTTGAAAGCAGCCTTTTAAAAGTTGCATTTCCAATGGCTACCGGTAGTTCAAGGTAGTAGAGTCATGACGCTGCACTTTTGTGTTAGTAGGGTCAAACCGGGCTTGATGCTATACGTGGATTGACAATGCTGAAGACGTTGCGTCTTGTGTGGAATGGCATTGGGGATGAAGGTGTCATTGTCTTGGCTGATGGTCTACACTTTGAATGCACCTTCTTTGACGATGAAGGTGCCTTTGCTCTAGCTGATTCTCTACATGGAATGCCAGCACTGAAATCGTTGTATTTTTTGGGCAACTACCTTGGGGATGAAGGTGTTGATGCCTTGGTATCTTCCAAGAGTTGGTTCAAACATCTTGCACGTCGTTGGGGTTTGTTGTTTCGTTGTTGGTTGTGGCGTTGTGTGACGCCGTCTATACTACTAGTAGTACGTACGTATCTTGGATACGTCATCATTGCGTCATGACCAAACCCGAACCAATCCCCCTATTCTGCGAAACGCACTTCACGGTGCTGGGTGCTGTTCTTTGATAGCAACAGAAACGAATCTTCTACTTTGTCCAATACAACAAGTGAAACCACAAGTATTGTTGTTGTACAGTTTGGAAATGAGAAGCAGAAAGACGAGGCGAAAAGATCGACATCAAACCAGGCCCAAATGTCAAAGGAAGCCTTTTATTCCTAGTCTGACCGAAGCAATATTGCAGAACCAAATCACCGAAATAAACCTGTCAGACAAGAAGGACATTGACAATCAAGACATTGTGTCGTTATGTGACGCACTCGAACAGAGTAACAACTACACAACGATTGTTTCCGTGCGCTTGAGAAATATTAAAATGAACAATGAAGGAAAGGCAACCCTTTGTTTGGCTCTCCAACGAATGACATCACTGAAAGTGTTGGACCTATTATTTCTCGATAATTGTCGCTTTCGAGATGAAGTTGCCATTGCTCTGGCTGGTGCTCTTGATGGAATGGCACGGCTGAAATCGTTGAGTCTTTCCGGCACTTTTGACTTCAGCAAATCAGCTGTTGTCATTCTGGCTCGTGCTCTAAGCAGACTGACATCACTGCAATCGTTGGATCTCTCGTACAATAATTTCATGGGAGGTCGTGTTTTGGCAGGTGTGCTATGCAGAATGACATCACTGCAATCGTTGAATCTTTCTTCTAATAGCATGGGGGATACAGGTGCTACTGCTTTGGCAGGTGTACTACGTGAAATGACATCGCTGAAATCACTTAATCTTTCAGCCAATGGCATTTGGCTGTTCGCCAAGGACAGTTGCAGAGAGGCTGTCTTTGCTCTGCTTGATACTCTGCATGGAATGACATCGCTGGAATCGTTGGATCTGTCCTGGAATTACATTTTTGGAGAAGGTCTTGCTCTTTTGCTAGGTGCTCTACGCGGAATGACATCGTTACGATCGTTGGATCTTTCCACTTGCTTTGATCCTAATGGTGACTTTGCTGTGGCTATGCCTCATTATGAAGCTGCAGCACTGTCATCGTTGGGTATTTTCAGTATTAGTGATGAAGATCTTGATGCCATAGTAAATACTGTCAGGCAACCTGACTGTGGCCTTGAGTATCTTTCCCTGGATCGGGCTACTGATGAACTCCAGGCTTTGTTGGAAAGAAACAGGGAGCGAAATTTGCTACGAGAAGATTATCGACGTGTGAGAGCATACTTTTTGTCATTTTTCTTCTCCGTAACGTGATGCATGATAATGGTAGGGGATGAAGGTGCTGTAGACTGCCTTGGCTGGTGCTCTACGTGGAATGACATTGCTGGAATCATTGGATCTTACAAGCAACTGCATTGGGAAAGAAAGTGCAATTGTGTTGGCCGGTGCCCTATCCGAAATGACATCGCTGAAATCGTTGAAGATGTCGTGTAATGACATTGAGGATGAGGGTGCCATTGTCTTGGCTGGTTCTTTATCCAGAATGACATCATCGCTGCTGCAACTGTTGTTCCTCCAAGATACTGGCATTGGGGTTGATGGTGTTACTGCTCTGGCTGGTGCTCTACGCGGAATGCCATCGCTGCGACATTTGAATCTTTCATCCAACCCAATTGGGACAGCAGGTGTTACTGCTCTGGCTGGCGCTCTACGTGGGATGACATTGCTACGATGCTTGCATCTTTCAGACAAAAGTATTGGAGATGAAGGCGCTGTTGTTCTTGCTGGTGCTCTAGGTGGAATGGCATCCTTGGAAGAATTGAGCCTTCATCTCAGCGATATTGGAAAAAAAGGTGCTATTGCTCTTGCTGCTACTCTACCTGGAATGACATCGCTGAAATCGCTTAATCTTTCAGGCAATAGAATTGGAGATGAAGGAGCTGTTGCTCTGGTTCGTGCAATACGCGGAATGGCATCGCTGCGAATGATGGATCTCAAGAGTAACGGAATCAAGAAGGAAGGTGTTGATGCCTTGGTCAATGCTGTTGGGCGACCGGACAGTACCCTCGAAGTTCTGTACATTGGTTACCCTCATTCTAGAGAACTCCAGCCTTTGTTGGATAGAAACAGAGAGCGAAATGTGTTCCGGGAAGAATATCGACGTGTGAAGGCGTACTTTTTATACTTTTACTTTTCTGTACCGTGATAACATACTATGGTGCTGGCTTGTTGTTAGCAAAAGGCAGAGTGAGGAACTACTACACAAGAAGATACAACAACAAGATGTTGTTGACAGAGTCAGGACTCGTATCATACCCCACCGATCCCTCTCTCATATCGTCATAGTTGAATATCATCATTTCAAGTCTCAAACAAAAGCAAGAACAGCAGCAACAAGAATGGATGAAGAAACCCGTGCCGAGATGGAAGCGTTGGCGTCTGCACTCTCGCGGAATGAACTCCAAAAAATCAATTTGAACCAGCGCCCGCTTGGCAACGACGTTATCCGTATGCTATTTTCCCATCTATTGGACGAAAAAAGACAAGTCAATCCTGGAGATGGAGTCAACCACAACTGTAACTGCAACACTAGTCTTGTGGAGCTGAATCTGGAGGGCATTGATATTGGCAACAAAGGTGCATTTGTTCTGGGTCGAGTGCTCCCTCAATTGTCTGCATTGACGTATTTGAATCTCGGATTTAACTCCATATGTGAAAAAGGGGTTACCGCACTGACGAGAGCCCTTCTAAAAATGAACGGATTACAGGAGCTTGACTTTACCTACAATGACTTTGAAGGTCCAGGCATGGTCGTGTTGGGTAGGGCATTGAGTGTCATGACGGATCTTACCACATTGCGGATCGGTGGTATCCGAATGAATGCAGAAGGTGCGAGTGCCCTGGGTCGAGCTTCGCAGGGACCGAGTTCCACATTGACTTCGTTGGATCTTTTGTTTTGTGATATGGGAATCCATGGTACTGTTGCTTTGGCCACGGTCATGCCTAGACGTATGACAAGCATGAAAAAATTGATCTTGGGCTTTAATTCCATGGGAAATACAGGAACAGTTGTCCTGGCAGAGACTTTGAAAGGCATGCCTCTTCTCGAAGTTTTGGATATATCACACAATGCAATTGGTCCCGAAGGTGCAGTTGCATTGGCAGGAGCGTTTCGATGCATGCCCCATTTGACAAGGTTAGACTTGTTCAAAAATCACATTGGCGAGGAAGGCATGGTATCTATCGCTGGTGCGATGCATGCCATGTCGTCAACTTCTGAATTGCAACTCGGTTTTAATGGTATTGGTATCATTGGTGCTGTTGCTTTGGGTAAGGCTTTATGCGCATCATCATCTTCTAGTTTGACCAAGTTGTTCTTGTCCGACAATGCCATAGGCAGCGAGGGCGCGGTTGTCTTTGCAAACGCGTTGTATCGACTACCTGCACTGCTAGAGTTGAACCTTGGCTGCAATGCGATTGCCGACGACGGTGCCATTGCCATTGCCCGTGCTCTTTTGGGCACAACAAAGTCGACAAAGCTTGACTTGAATACAAACGACATTGGTTTCAAAGGAGCGGCTGCTCTCGCAGAAGCATTGCATGAGATGCCTGCTCTCGAAGATTTACAAATTACACAGAATTCGCTTAGCGACAATGGTGTCCAAGTCCTGGCCGGGGCTTTGGTTGGAAAAGCACATTTGACGAGACTTCACTTGGGAAGCAACAAAATTGGGTACAATGGAGCAGTTGCCCTTGCGGAGATAATCGAAAGTTTACCTATGCTCACGAATTTGTCAGTTGCTCGGAATACGATTGGCGACGGCGGTGCCAAAGTCATAGCCTCAGTTTTGAATGGCAAGACCCTTTTGATAGGCTTGAACTTAATGCAGAACTGTATTTCCGATGCAGGAGCGATCGCTTTGGCGGACGTGTTGTATCGAGTGAACTCACTCTCAAGGTTGCTTTTGAACAACAACTTGATTACAAATGAAGGTGCTTTGGCAATGGAGCGGGCGATACGGTATCAGAATTGGAGTCTTCGACGTATATCTTTTTCCGAATGCATCAACGACGAGTTGGTGGTCGAAAACGGGAATGCGATTGATTCCACTATCCTCGAAAATATCGATGCGATTCTGCTACCAGGAAACACGCCTGAAAGACAACAACGGGCTAGGTTGCAAAACTCATATCGGTTTGTAACGACTCACTTTCTCGATACATACTTTCCTGTTCATTGATACAAAGACGACCATTCCAATCACATGGCTAGATCCAAGAAATAACTGAAGGTGCTTGGACATTGGTATCATCAGAACTGGAATCTCACAGTTCTAAACCCTCGAACAACTGTGCTGGCATCAACGACAAGTTTGGCACCCTCAACATTCGAAACAATTCTGTTGAAAACAGAGGCGCGGCTGTTCTAGTGGAAGAATCGCAGGGAAAGTGCGCACTCATCAATTTGGATCTTGCCTACAATGGGATGGGCAACGAAAATGTGGAGGCCTTGGCCGAGGCAACGTGAGATATTGCTTCATTCACCACTTTGGCACTAAGCCTAAATTTCATTGGCAAGGAAGGAGCTTCTACCCTAGCGGGGCCCCGCACAGGGAGAATCAACTCGCTCGAGTCTTGGCATCTTCATGCCAATGTGGTGGGAGATAAGGGGTCTTGGTAATTGTTTGTTCCGTACTTTGTTTTCGTTTCGGGACAATACTTTCCCTTATTTTACCTTGATTCAATGTTTTTCTACTGTTTCAGTTTCACGGAGGGTATATTAAAGAATATTCGTAGTGTATTATACGTAGGTGACATACCACTGTTGGTAAGTATAAACATTCATAGTCACATCCAAACCTCGACCACCGACCAAAACAAACAATGCTACGATGATCGACAAGAAATCTCGACACCCAACACGGCCTTTCAATCCTTGAACTCGAACAATATTTGTGCATATCAGTGTCCACCATGACAAAAGAGGAAGCTCATTCCGAGGTTAAAGAGATAGCCGAATCTTTAACGAGAAACGAAGTGCGAGAAATCGATCTGACCGCAAGACATGTAGGTATGGAAGGGATCAAGATTCTGGCAAGAGCCCTCAGGCAAAGCAACAGCGACAACACGAGTCTCGAGGAATTGATTCTTGATGACATGGCCATTGACAAAGAAAGAGCCATTGTCTTGGGTGAAGCTCTCCCAAGATTGACTGCACTCACAAGGTTGAGTCTGGAAGACAACGCTATTGGTTCCGAAGGCGTTGTTGCACTGTCAAAGGCTTTGCGAAACAAGACAACATTGAAAGAACTACGTTTGTCTCGAAATGGAGTTGGTGATGAGGGCATTGTTTGCCTGGCTGAGATTTTGGAAGGACTAAGCTCACTAAGAGTATTGGGCCTGGGGGGGAACTTTATTGATGTGAAGGGTGCGGCTGCCCTGGCTGGAGTTCTGCACAACATGAGCAGTATGACGGAGTTGTTTTTGGACTATAGTACATTAGACACTGAAGGCATGATAGCTCTAGCAGAGGCTTTGCGCGGAATGCCTGATCTAAAAAAACTGAGCCTTGCGAATACCAACATTAATCCCACTGGCGGAGTTGCCCTGGCCAATACCTTGCACGAGTTGAAACATATTACCGAGTTGAACCTCTCTTACACCGACATTGGAAATAAGGGGACAGTTGCCCTGGCGAAGGCATTGCATGGACTGGGCACGCTCACGGTGCTAAACCTTTCATTTTGTTCCATTACGTCCGATGGTGCCGTTGCTCTGGCTGGAGCACTGCGCACCACAAAAAGACTGGCAAAGTTGCACTTGTCCGATAATTCCTTTCGTGACGAGGGTGCAATTGCCCTGGCAGGGAGCTTGGAAAGCCTAGGAATGCTCACAGTGTTGGAACTCGCGTATTGTTTCATCGGTGATGAGGGTGCCATTGCTTTGGCCGGCGCCCTTCGAGGCCTGCCAGCGCTCGCATCATTGGATCTTAGCCACAATGAGATAGCAGGTGAAGGTTGTGTTGCCATCGCTCGGAATTTGGGCAAACTGACCTCTCTTACAAGGTTGAATCTAGGGAGAAACGAGTTCGAGCCAAAGGGTGCCATAGCCATTGCAGATGCAATAGTTGAATTGAGAAATGTGTCCGAGCTATTCCTTGACTCCATTGATATCGGCTTTGGCAGTCCCTGTATGTTTGTTGTGACAGGAGCTTTGCAAAAGGTAACCTCGCTCACAACGTTGGGACTTTCCAGTTGTGCAATTGATGCCGAAGACTTCGATAGGCTAGCGGAGGCTTTGCACGAAATGACGAACTTGCAAAATTTGTATTTGTCCGACATTTCCCTGCGTAACAAAGGATCCATTGCACTCGCAACAGCTCTACGTGGACGCGTGACGTTGTCACAAGTACAAATGGCTGGCAATTCCATCGGGGACAAGGGGATCAAGGCACTTGCAGAGGTTTTCACCAAAAGTTTGATAGAGCTTGATTTATCTCGAAATAGAATTGGTGACAGAGGCGCGGCTGCACTGGCAGTGAGCTTGCGTCGAGCGACTGGGCTGGCAAAACTTGGTCTTGAGGACAATCTCATTGGTGTCCATGGTGCTGTTGCGCTGGCCAATGCTTTGCAAGGAATGGAACACATCACTGAGTTGGGTTTGTCCTCCAATGACATTCAGGACGAAGGTTTGGTATCGCTGTCGGAGGCTTTGCAGGGAATGCAAAGACTGGAAACGTTGAGTCTTGCAAACATTCGTTGTGGCAGCATTGGTGCTGAAGCATTGGCCCCATCACTACATGGAATGGCCAAGCTCGAAAATTTATACTTCGATAACAATTGGATTCGTGACAGAGGTGCTTTTGCCTTGTCCAATGCATTGCCAGGATTGGCAAACCTGTCGGAGTTGAGTCTTTGCGAAATGTTTGTTGGTACGAATGGTGCAAACGCCATCGCAAGGTCCATCCGCAGATTGACACATTTGACAAAACTATCCTTACCAGGCAACGCCATAGGTGACAACGGTATGATTGTACTTTCTGATTGTTTGAGGGGACTGTCCAAACTGAAATATCTAGATCTTGCAGACATTTCTATTGGCCCTAATGGTGCCGTTGCCTTGGCAAAGTCTTTGCAAGGAATGGCATGTTTGGACGATCTCGTCCTTAACGAGAATTCCATTGGCAATAGAGGTACTGTTGCACTCGCCGAATGTTTGCAAGGAATAAACACCCTGACGGCTTTGGAACTGACCGACAATTCCATTGGCGATGAAGGAGCAATTGCTATGGCGGAAGCGATGTATGAAATGAGCGCTCTCACAACGTTAGACCTCCAAAACAACTCAATCGGGGATGAAGGTGCGGTCGCCCTGGCAGGTGCCCTGACGGGAAGGAAGACTGCGCTTGAGAATTTGTTGCTGGCAAATAATATGATCGGAGACGAAGGTGCTGAAGTTTTCATTCATGCCATACAGCAAAACTGGAGGTTGGATATGTTGCAGCTTTACTACAATGACATCACTGACTTAACTGTCAACGATTCCATTAGGCATTGGCTGACACCAACAAATCGGATGGAGAGAAAACAAAGGATTGTTTTGGACAACTATTTCCGACTTCTGACTTTCTACTTCACAGACCTCCACGTTCTATGTCACTGATACAAGCAAGTTGCTACGAGATAGAAGGCAGGAATAACGACTCCTCCTCCCTCATATAGCACGATGTCATAGAACAACGATGGTAAAGATTCACCCACCAAGCTGGTGACCTGCTAGAATAGAAAAGGCTTTGACTTGTTGTAGTACATCTGGTACATTTGACGGTCAATTTTCGTGTACTGTAACTTGAAGAACAGAACAAGCAACATAGGTACTCGTCTGATGGCTCGAGACGCTCGACCGAATTGACACACGATGCGATAATTTTGTTTGTACTAAGCTAGCTAGCTTTGGAGGGAATGAGAAATATGAACAGTTTGCTTTTATATGACAATTTCATTCGTCACAGAGGCATGATTGTTCTTGCTGGAGCCTTGCATGGAATGTCCTGTTTGGAGTCGCTTGACGTTTCTGGCAATCCGATAGGTACACAGGGTGCCATTGCCTTGTTGGCAGTAGCTTTGAAAGGCAAGACACACTTTACATCGCTAAATTTGTTCCGCTGTTATATCGTGGGTGCAGGCGCAAAGGCGCTTGCAAGGGCATTGGATGGATCAGCTTCTATCCAAAGCTTGCGTCTCTGTTACAATGAAATTGGTGACGAGGGTGTTATTGCCCTTGCAGCCGCTTTACCCGAAATGCCCAGTGTGACATACTTGAGTTTGAGCAACAATAATATCGGCAACAGGGGGCGAATCCGAAATCAACTTTGATGGTTTTCAAGTTTCCAGTCGCAAAAGTTGGGTTTGACATTATGCAAATATTGATTTGCGGTCAACAGTTGGGACTATTCGGGGTGTACTAGCGGGAAGCATTTGGTCCGAACAATCATTTGTCTAAACCTGGCCTACTATACTGTGCTCATCAAGTTTGCTTTCTGTTTCCTGTTCTAGCTAGCTAGAATGACATGTGAGCTCAGCCTGCTTATGATAATCACGTCGAATTCTGGAAGCTGAGCCACAAGTATGTCGTGTCTAGTACCATAGCCATTCTAGATATTACTACCTCTATTTAGTAGTAGCCAACAAACTTCAATTATATTGTGTTGCTTAAGCCATCTACATTAGGATCGTCAACCGAGGTTCGACTGTTTTGAATCAAACGATTCGATCAAGTCGAGTTTGTCCATCGTGGCCTCCGTCTCCACAAACGTCCACACTTCTTTTTGGAGTCCTTGTGAGAGGCAACACAACAACAGCGATTGCATGCATCGTATGTTCATCTTCATGACACTTACATCCTCCTCCTGTTACCCAGGCTTCATCTCTCATTCTCGCACTGTATCATAATTAAACGTAGTTGCGGAACATCTCAGTTTCCTTCCAAAGGATGAATCTTGTTCAGGTTCAAGCGTGGGCTACAGCACTGCTTGCCAAGACCGAAGATATCGATGCCATTGATCTCAGCGAGAGCAATATAGGCGCTTCTGGCGTCAGAGTTCTAGCCGATACTCTCTATCAAATCGACAATATGAGCCTTCTCGAAATAGACTTGTGCGCCAACTCGATTGGCGCTGAAGGTGCGGCTCTGCTTGCTCCAGCGCTCCAGGGAAGGTCCACCTTGAAAGTCTTGAAGCTGCAAAACAACGCGATTGGTGCCAATGGAGCGGTTGCACTGGTGAGTGCTTTACAAAGCATGACAAGCTTGACAAAATTAAATTTGTCCTACAATTCAATCGGTGACAAAGGCATGATTGGTCTTGCTCCAGCTTTGAAGATATTGCCTACTTTGAAACAGTTGAGATTGTCCAGCAACCACATTGGCCATGAAGGAATGGTTGCACTTGCTGGAGCGCTCTCTGAAATGTTGGCTCTCACAGAGCTAAATCTATCCAACAACCCATTGGGTCCACAGGGTGTCATTGCCCTAGCGGGAGTACTGAAGGAGATGAAGCAATTGAAATCGCTGAAATTGTTTCGTGTTGATCCTGGCACCACCGGGGTGACGGCATTGGCTCGAGCTTTGCACGGATCACCTTCTATTGAAGAGTTGAATCTTTGTTTCAATGCTATTGGTGATGAGGGTGCGGTTGCCCTGGCTGCATCTTTGTCGGGAATGACGAGTTTAGCATCCTTAATTTTGTCCAGCAATGAAATTGGCGACACAGGAGCGATTGCTCTGGCTGATGCGTTGAATAGTACATCCTCTCTCCAAACCTTGGGCCTTCGTAAAAACGACATACGAGATAACGGTGCGCTTGCGCTTGCTGATTCCCTCCAAGAGAGAACATCCCTTGTCACGTTGGATCTAGGCTGCAACGTCATCACAACCAACGGCGCCAAGCTGTTTCTTCAATTGGATGTGCACCCCATGAACTGGAAGCTCGAAGCTGTGTTTCTACGTGGTAATGTTGACGTTGATGAAGCGACTCATACTATGATTGATCAATTGTTGGAACCAGAATGCCGAAACAAGAGACGACGAATGATCATGTTGGAAAATGCCTTATCATTTGTATCCACATATTTTCTCCAACACTGCTTTTCAAATGGCTTGGTTTCCGTTGCTGAACATACTTTGGATTCTTGATGATGAAATTTTGACTGGATATCCCTAACATCCATGCTGCACCCTCCAACGAATGGGATGCCAGAAAAGCAAAATGTTGAACCATGTTATGATCTTCGTCACGAAAATGAGATTCGGAAATATGGCTTCAGGCATGGGGCATGTTTATACTGTGTTGCGACTTCGCACTTCCGGAGATATCGGTGGGAACAGCTCGATGAAAAGAGCCATCGTGCCTAGCACCCAATCGTCGTAAGAAAGCATGCTTCTACGACTCGGCCGTCAAATTTTGAGAATCAAGCTTTCCATTTCCTGTTTTTGCCCGCTTTGATATCTCCCTGGAAGTTTGGTTGCAGGATGATGTTGCTACGTGTTTGCTTTACTGATGATGAAATAATAATGTCGCCTCGACGTCTATCTTTCCTGATTTCCATGATATATACATCTATAAGTATGGATTATACATTGGTGGTCGCATGCCTATAGGCAGTACCTGGTAGTGAAGACAGATTTCGGGACGACCGACGACCGACGACGCTTTCCAAATTCCAAACCTTCTCTGTCTTCAAAGTCAGTGACTGTGAATACCTGGTACTGTACTTTTTGTTCATTTTCCATGAACTTGTATCCAATACTGTACTAAATAACTGAGGTTCAACACTAACATTGTCAATCGTTCTGAGTTTCCTTGCATATGATGAATTCCGAAACTCGAGCAGAGCTAGAAGCGTTGGCTTCAGCACTTGCGAGCGACGAAATCCAAGAACTGGATCTGGCTGACAAAGATATTGGTGTTGCTGGTGTTAAAATTCTAGCGGATGCTCTCAATCAAAGCGGTAACAGCAGCAACAACAACAACACAAGTCTTATCAAGTTGGTTCTGGATGATAATTTCATCGGTGAAGAAGGTGTCATAGTCTTGGGCAAACTTCTCCAAAAAATGTCGGCATTGACTGCGTTGAGTGTCGAAGGAGTGCTTGGTCGAAAAGGTACTGTTACATTACTGATAAACTACCTGCAGAACATAAGCCAATTGTCGGAATTGAACTTCTCCAGGAACAACATTGATGACGAAGGCATGATTTTGATGGCTGGAGCTTTGCAAAAACAGACAGACCTCACCAAGCTGAGTTTGGCCACAAGTCAGTTTTCCGTTGTGGGTGCAGTGACCTTGGCTGGAGCGTTGTATAGAACGAGCAAATTGACAACACTTAATCTTGCCGATTGTTCTTTTGGTACCAATGGAATCATTGCCCTTGCGGGGGCGTTGCATGGAAAGTCCAATTTGAGGGATTTGAACTTATCGTGTAATACCTTTCAACGCGAAGGGGCCCAAGCACTTGCTACAGCTCTGGAAGGGATGACAAGTTTAACAACATTAAACTTGGATTACAATGAATTTGGATGTGATGGAGCAGCGACACTACTTGAAGCTTTGAAGGGAAACACTGGTCTTGCCGAGTTGAACTTGTCCCACAATGTCCTTGATGATGAATGTACAATTTTGCTTGCCGAAGCTTTGAATGGGATGAAAATGCTGACGACATTGAAACTGGCCTCTTGTTCCATTGTTGAGAAAAATATGTTTGCTCTTACTCAGGCATTGAATGGAATTTCCAAATTGAAAGTGTTGGACTTATCTTTTAACACAGTGGGTACGCAGGGTGCCGTTCATCTTGCGACAGCGTTGGAGGGAAAGTCAAGGCTAAGTGGGTTGTTTTTGGCAAGTATTATGTCCTCTACTGAAGGAATGGATGCCCTTGCTCAAGCCTTGCAAGGGAAATCGGACATCACGCAGTTGGATCTCTCTGAAAACTCGTTCGATGAACAAAGTACTCCTGCGTTGGTAAAAGCCTTGGAGACCATGCCAGAATTGTCAGAATTGACTTTATCCCGCAATCCTCTTGGTGATACAGGTGGCACTTTGCTTGCTGAAGCTCTCAAAGGAATGTCAAACTTGACAGAGCTGGCCTTATCGACAATAGCCGTCGGCACAGAAGGTATGGTTCCACTTCTTGGTGCATTGGAAGGAAAGTCGAAAATTACGGAGCTGAATCTCTCAAACAATCCGTTGGATTCGCAAGGGGCCCATGCCCTGGAAGCAGTATTGCCTGGAATGACCAGTTTGTCAACCTTGATTTTGGACGGAAATTCTCTAAAGGGCACTGGTACACTGGCATGCGTTTTGCATGACATGTCTACTGTTGTCGAATTGAGTCTCGAGTACAATGACATTGATGACAATGGTGTCAGTCTTCTGGTAGTTGCTTTATATGGAATGAGCAATTTGAAAGTATTGGATTTATCCGGTAATTTCAGTGGAAACGAAGGAGCCGGGGAACTGGCTGATGTCTTGCCAGCAGCGGTCAACCTGACAACTTTGAAACTTGATGACAACTCGATTGGAGATGAAGGAGCGATTGAATTGGCTCGGGCCCTCCTACAGAAGACCTCCCTCACCAGTTTGAGCCTCATTGGAAACTCCATATCAGAAAAAGGAGTCAGTGGGTTTTCGCAGCTGCTCGTTCATCCTTTGAACTGGACCCTTCAAACATTGAATCTCTGGGGAAACGACGGTATTGATTCGTTTTCCATTGAGTTTATTAATCTTCTGTTGAGACCTGAACTCCGGAAGAGAAGAAAGCAATTGGCAATAGTCAGGAAGGCACATTTCTTCGTTAGAACGTACGTTTTGGATCAGTGTTTTTCGAAACGTTGAAGCATGGAATGTCAACCACGCAACATTGATTCAGCGCCTCTGACATTCGAACACGGTTCTAAAAGTTGGGTCCCTATGAGCAGAATTAGACCTTTGTAGTTGATGCTCAAAACTATGAGCGTTCCTGTCTTGTGAGACTGCACTCATCGATCAAGAACGTCTACTGTTCTAAAGAAGCAGGTCGCCTGTTGGCACCAAAAACGTAGATAGTTCATAGTTCCTTTTTCAGTCATGAGTCATGAGTGCAAATTGACTCGCTGGACTACCTGATGGCTTTCCATGGAGCCATGTCAAGAAAATCCATTTTTTTCATCCCGAAGCGTTGCAGTGTTTGGGACTCCGAATGCAAGTCTTTTTCTATTCCTTGTTCCAAAAGGAACTCTTGCACTTGCCATACAAATGAAATAATCAAACAGTCAAACAACCTTTTGCCACTATGCGCCTTGGTTTTGCATTTCTTGCCCTGGTCAGCGCTTCCACATTCTCGGCTGATGCTACTGCTGCTACAGTCCAAGCAACCGATGATTTCCCTTTGGTTCCCAATTTGCCATTAATGTCACGTCGTCATCGCCATCGTCGCTTCCAGAAGAAGCATTTTCAAACAACAAGAGACAACAGGCACTTTTTGAGGAACATGCGTCACTCGGTCGACACGATGTCGAGTACTTCCTTGGTCGAATGCAATCCAGATGTTGGCGTATTGGATTGTGGAGCAGCTGGAACGTACTGCTTAATGGATCCCGCTTCTTCTTTAGGCGGTTTTTGTCAATCCCAACCTACCGAACCTACATCTCCAGACAATAGGCATTGGCAACAAGTACAACAACCACGTCGACATATCGGAGAACGAGACATTTTACCACGATCTGTATGGATCTTTGACTGTTGTGAAACGGAATCCGACGCTTTGGATCCAGCCAAAGACCCCTATTGCAACTGTGATGAATGGAATTTCCAATCTCAGTATGGCATGTACACATATCAACGTGTTGCTACGTATTGCTTTTCTGGGAATGGGGATGGTGACTATGTACCGTCCCTGTTTTCGTATTGTCCAGGGTTGTGTGCTACTGTCAACATTACCTTGTCCAGCGATGGATTGACCTATGATTATTCGTATTGCATGGATATTGTGTCTTCCCAAGAACGGTCGAGGTTTTGTTTTCATACAGAGTCATGGGATGACGGTTCTTGTGAAATGGAACTAAACGGAGTTGCCTGTAATTCTTGTGAAACTTGGGATAAGCTTCAATGTATCGCCTTTGATTGTGAAAACATAGACGTGTGGACCAGTGGAAGTCAGTGCGAGGTTTTAGATCCTACTTACTATTTGGGTGTCTCCAACGTCATGCCCTTGTACGACAATGTGGTGTATTGTCATGACCAATATGAAATGTATTGTTCCATCTGCCCAGATTCTACAGGTGGTGTCACCTACCCCACAGCCACAGTGGAGATTCCAGGGTATGGAACAGTGGAATGTCTCGAATTGGATACGTTGGTCAAGAACGCCGCGACCATTCCGTTGGGAGACGGTGACGATGCCGTTTACACCTGTCCCCTTTTCATATCATTGGCTCGTCCTACCTGCTGTGTGTTTGATTCTGCCAACAGCGATTTACCCTACAGCACAATCACCACAAATGGTGATGGAGACCCTGCATCAGGTTCCTTGGACGATTACGATGATTCTACCGACAAGAGCAATATTCCATGGGCTCTGATGAGTCTTGCCACTATCTCGATGGCTCTTGTGGCAACACTTCTTTAGGGTTTTACATGACTAGGCAAAATCGCTTCCTTCATTGGATGAAGATTTTTGTTATCCGCCAAGATATAGTTTTTCATCGTAGATTCTGTCGTGTGCTTCACCCAACTGTGGTTGCAGCGAGTTAGCCCCCAATGTTTTGTACTAGACACGCAAAAGAAAAGAAGTGCTGTTACGACTTCGATCCAGCATTGTTGTGCATACTTTCTGGACTGAGAGTCCTAGGTAGCTAGGTATCGAATTCATTTCGCCTTTGTTCATAACACCCAAGTGTTGGGTTTACACAATTCTTTTGCTCTCTAGCTCTAACTACGAGTACTATCGGGGTACGTGCTAATGTTAGTACGTACGATCAAGGATCCGCGACGGGTGGCGTACTGACCAAAGATTCTCCAAAAGATAATATTATTGTTCTGTGGCAAGTGGCAAGCAAAACGACGCACAACACTCAACGACAAATAATAGTCACGTCGTCCAGCTCTCTCGCTGGCGACGAAGGGAGCATGCAAGAAGAAGATGAATCACTGCAAGAAGAAGAGGAAAATGAAAGTTTAAGCAGAATTCGCCGCATGGCTGCATCTCTCATGGGATGCGCGAACGACCCCAATGTCCGCCTAACATTACCACGTCAACGTATTGGAGACGACGGTATGGTCATCCTCGAGAGTACTTTCAAAGCATTTTCAGAACTTATTGAGTTGGACATATCTGACAATTCTATTGGTCCCCGAGGAGCTGCTGTACTTGCAAATGTCTTGTTGCCTGTAAAGAAGATAATGACCAAGCTGAATGTATCCAACAACTTGTTTGATGATGAAGGGATGCAATTCCTGGCTCCCACACTGTCGGAAATGACAACTTTGTTTGAATTGAAAATCAGCAAAAATCGTGTTGGTGACCAAGGCGCTTGTTCGCTGAGTGGAGCATTACATGGGATGACTGTACTTCGACATTTGGATCTTGGCAACAATCACATTGGCTCAGCTGGTGCTGTATCACTGGCCAGTGCCTTTTGTCACTTGGAAAGCTTGACAGAGTTGGTTTTGTCAGAGAACGTCAAAATTGGCGATGAAGGGGTTGTAGCTGTTGCTGCAGCTCTGCATTGGAACAAGGAGATCTCCATGATACTCTTGAGCGATGTTGGCATGGGCTATGTGGGTGCGGTTGCTCTGGCAGGTGCTTTGCATGGAATGGAGGAATTGTTTGACCTGCGGCTTGCCGACAACTGTATTGGAACCAATGGGGCCCTTGCAATTGCAGAAAGTGTGAAAGGATTACCGTTGCTGACTTCATTGAATCTCGACAATTCTGGGATTGGTAGTGAAGGTGTCTTCAACTTGGCAGACGCCTTAAAGGGGAAGGTGCACTTGCAATCGTTGAGACTGTCATACAATTCCATTGATCGAGAAGATGAAGCGGATGAAGAGGATGATACGGGTATTATCGCACTTGCCGAAGCTTTGGAAGGTAGGGGCAGTCTCATATCATTGGTTCTGACCTCTTGTGCAGTCACCACCAGTGCTGCTTTTGCTCTGACCAGAGCTCTGAATGGCATGTCAAAATTGCAAGAGTTTCAGCTAGTATCCAACCCAATGTGCGGTGTTGAAGGCGCCATTGCATTGGGTGGAGCTCTAAGCAGAATGCCAGCACTTCAGTGGTTGAATCTTGCTGGAAATTCAATTGGGAACACAGGTTGCGAAGCCATTGCTGCATTGGCTTTCCGTGATTTGGTCAACTTGCGCTTGTTAGTTTTGTCGGAGAATGAAATTGGGGATCAAGGTGTGATGGCGCTATCCCTGGCACTGAAAGGAATGGCACAATTAACAGATTTATCCTTGGATAGAAATGACATTGGCGTCAATGGTGCTGTTGCACTGTCAGTGATTTTGCAAGGCATGGCACCCATAGAAACACTGAATCTTGACGATAATGATATTGGCACCGATGGCGCCATTCTCCTCGCCGACGCCTTGCCAGAAAAGACAACGTTGAAAAAACTATGTCTCTCAGACAATAATATTGGAAATCTAGGTGCCATTGCCCTGGCCAATGCCCTCCGGAAAGGAAAAGAGACAACAAAGCTTGAGTCGCTGTCTCTCTCATGCAACAGGATTGGTGATGATGGCGCAAAGGCTTTATTTGATGCTATCCAACAACACAACTGGACACTCGAAGAGTTGGATCTCGTGGGCATCACCTTGATTGATCCTGCGATCCTTGAACATATTTCGGATTTGCTTAGAGTCGAGAACCGCAGGGAACGACACCACAGGTTTACTTTGGACAAATATTTTCGGTTCGTTTTGGATTATGTTTCGAATGTCTTCTTTCCGTGTTCTCACTAAGCGAGAGTACATCAAGTCTGTGTGACGAATCATCTTGTAGTATACTAATTATGTACATCTAGTTTTCAATTGTGACATCCTGAACTAGCATTCATGATCAAACCGTGAATGGAGCGAGAGAAGGTCCTCACGGATGCTTCACGGACGAACATTTCATCCACCGAGGGCCGAGGATCTTCTTGACATGAGTGCAGCACACAAGTTTATCGTCATATCCAACTCACTGTTACCGTAGTGATTCAAGCTGGAAATATTGTCGTCAAGACGTGAAGAGCAAGAAGGGACGGGTTCGGATGACGAGGAGGAATATGACTTATCGGATAAATTGCGTGCTATTACAGAATCTTTAACCGAGCTATGTGGTGAGAACGGACCAGTGCGTGACCTGAGTGTAGCTGACTTGAAATAGGGCGACGATGGTGTGACTGCCATTGCAAGTATCCTCCAAGGATTACCCGATCTAGTCCGACTCGACATCTCTAGCAACTCCATTGGTCCCCGAGGAGCTGCTGTACTGGCAAATGCATTGTTTCCCACCAGAAAACGATTGTTGACGTTGAACGTTTCATACAATTGGTTGAATTCGACTGGTATGGAAGCCCTGGCTCGAACTCTAGCTGACATGGAAAGCTTGACCGTACTTCGACTCAGTAACAACAATATCAATCTACAAGGTGCTTTTGCCCTAGCAGCTGCTTTACCTGGGATGACTGCATTGACCCGTTTGGTTATCAACAAAAATTACATTCAGGCGAAAGGTGCCATTGCGCTGGCTCCAGCCATTGGCAAATTGAATAATTTGATGCACTTGGACATAGACGACAATTACATAAGTGATGAGGTGCTGTGGCGATTTTTGAAGCTCTACAGGGGAAAAAGATCGAATACTTGTACTGTTCTCACATTGGTATGGGACACCAAGGTGCGGTGTCCCTAGCAAGATTGTTGCAACATGAAGGAATGAGGCAATTGATTGACTTACACATAGACAACAACTCTATTGGATCGAATGGTAGTGGAATGACGACTCTTGAATCATTACTTTGCGAAAGTATTTCACTTGGTGTCAAAGGGGCCGAAGCTTTGGCACGAGCTCTGCATGGTATGATTCAATTGAAAAGACTGTGCCTAACGGATAACCCAATTGGTGATGACGGTATGTCGATACTTGCCCAATCATTGTGCAACGTGAAAGGGTTGACCTCATTGCGCTTGGAACGTTGTGAAATTGCAGCACAAGGGGCGGTTGCACTTGCCGGGGCTGTGTACGAAATGCCAGAGTTGAAGGAACTGATCCTGATAAACAATTCCATCCAAGATGACGGAGCCGTTGCTCTTGCCCGGGCCTTTCATGGAAAGTCAGCTTTAGAGCTCTTGTTGTTGAAAGGCAATTCCATTGGAGACGCTGGTGTGGAAGCCCTTGCTACAGTGGCATTAGGGGGGATGACAGGCTTGACGGACTTGGTTTTGTCAAATAATTCCATTGGCGATGTGGGTATATCAGCGCTTGTGAGAGCCTTACGAGGGAAGACTGCATTGAAAGCTTTGTATTTGGATGGAAACTCCATTGGTAACGATAGTGTCGTCGCACTAGCTAAGGCCATACCAGGATGGCCGGCTTTGGAAAAACTGTACCTTGACAGGAATCGCATTGACGACCGAGGCGGTGTTGCGCTGGCTAACTCTTTACGAAACGAAAGGACAAACTTAGTGTCCTTGGGCTTGTTTAGAAATGCAGTTGGGGATGTCACTGCAGAGGCATTTGCAGACGCTCTGGAGGAATTCAACTGGACCCTAGAAGAGTTGGATCTTCCAAGCCGAAATATATTTGATCCTCTCATCTTGTACAGAATATATAACTTGCTGCGTTCAGAGAATCGTTTCGAACGTCAAATGAATCACTTGGACAAACGGTATCTGCAAGCTCAAGCCTATTTCTCAAAGGTCTACTTCCCTTCGCGTTGAGTGGTACAAGAATTCCACGGGGCCCATACTATTCGTAGCATCCCCTATGGAACTCTTTGTAAATTCACATTTCAAGATGATGTATAGCCAACTGGTAGGTAGGATGATTTATACTATTTGCTGGAAGACCGACAAAGGCCGCTGAAGAAGTAATAATAGTCGTAGTTCATTCAAAAGCTTGAAGCTTGAGCTTGGACTAGCGCTCAACTCGTCGGACGTGTCACAGACGATCTTACAACAAACAGCAGCTCCCTCTCTTCCACTCGGTATCAATCATCAGTCGAGTGCATGGTATAATACTAACTACCATTACCAAGACGGAAGCAAACAAACAAGCAGGAAATGTCGAAACCGATTGATTACTCGAAATGGGACAAAATCGATATTAGTGATAGCGACGATGACGACGACGACGATGATGATGATGATGTGCTTCCCAACATGCACATGGATTCTTGGTTCCCCCTCCAGCGTCAAAGTCGAATGGAGCGAGAGGAGCAAGAAGAGACTGTAGAGCACACCATTTCTCGGCCGTTAGTTCAACAACTGCGAACCATGTATTTGAGAAACCAAGTGCAAGAAGATGATTCCGATGATGATTCCGATGGCGATTCCTATGATGATGATGATGTTGATGATGATTCCGACGACGACGACGACGACGACGATGAAGACAATGAAGATGAGTTATTAGCTGAGAAAAAGTTCCGCATTATCGCAAGATACCTTGACAGCCGTGTGAGAATGAAAAGGATCATACCACTTAGTGTACTGACAATTGACCCCAAATTTCCCCTGGGAGATGGTGGTGTCCATATCCTCAAAAAACGCATCCCACAATTGCCAGATCTGGTTGAATTCGATATTTCATACAACTCGATTGGTCCAAGAGGGGCTCGTGTTCTCGCAGATGCCTTGTTACCCACTGCCAAAGGATTTCGTAAATTGAACTTATCCTACAATCCGTTGGGTGATGGTGGCATGGAAGCCCTCGCTAAAGCTCTAGGTGCAATGGAAAACTTGACGGAACTTCAACTTGAGAACGTAAACATGGGTGAACGAGGCGCTCATGCTCTAGCAGGTGCTTTAGGTGGGATGAAGTCACTGACCCATTTGGTGTTGAAAAACAATTTCACGCAGTCAAAGGGTGCCATATCACTGGCTCGAAGCATTGGCAAGTTGGACAACTTGACGAAGTTGGACCTAGACTACACCTACATGGAAGATGAAGGGTGTGTAGCCATTCTTGATGCTCTAAAGGGGAAGAAGATGAAATCCTTGAACTGTTGCCATGTTGGTATGGGATTCTATGGTGCGATCTCCCTCGCCCAATTGTTGCAGCAAGAAGGAATGAAAGACATAGTTGATTTGCACCTAAACAACAACGTGATTGGGCAGAGCGGCTGTATTTTGTTGGCTGAAAAACTGGTTGGAAAGACAGCTTTCGAATCCTTGCTTTTAGATACTATATCGCTCGGTATTGAAGGTGCAGTCGCGTTGGCAAAAGCTCTTCATGGAATGGTCAACTTGAAAACGCTTTATCTGTCAGAAAACAATTTTGGTGATGAAGGAATCATAGCAATCTCTCGATCTTTACGAAATGTGAAGGGTCTGAGATCCTTACGTATTGAACGATGTGGTATCTCCCCACGCGGTGCAGTTGCTCTTTCCGGCGCCTTGCGCCAAATGCCTGATTTGGAAGTGCTAAATCTTACGGAAAACTCCATTCAAGATGAAGGGGCCATTGCGCTTGCGGGGGCCTTGCGTGGAAAGTCGGCTTTTGAGCTCTTGTTGCTCAAAGCGAATTCCATTGGAGACCTGGGCGTGGAAGCCCTAGCCACATTGGCTTTTGAGGATATGGCATCTTTGAAGGATATTGTTCTGTCCAACAATTCGGTCGGGGATGTGGGTATGGCTGCGCTGATTGAATCTGTGCGAGGCAAGACAACACTTTCAGCCCTCTTTTTGGACGGAAACTCCATAGGCAACGATAGTGCCATTGCGCTAGCCCAAGCTATACCAGGTTGGCCGGCTTTGGAAAAATTGCATCTTGACAGAAATCGCATCGACGATCGAGGCGGCATTGCCTTAGCTGCTTCTCTCGAAAAAGAATCGACAAGCTTGGTGTCCTTGACTCTGTTTAGAAATGCCGTTGGGGATGCAACTGCAATTGCATTTGCAGCAGTTCTAGAGCAATCGAACTGGACACTTGAAGAGTTAGATATCCCAAGTCGGAATGTGTCGAATCCAATGATCTTGTACATGATCAAAGAAATGATGACTTTGGACAAACGTCTTGAAAGAAAACGAGTCGCCTTGGACAAAAAGTACCGGCTTGTTCAGGCTTATTTCTCCAAGGTTTACTTCGCTGCTCACTAACAGTAAACGAGGACGGGGCAAAGTGTCCTCGTGAGTCATCTTGCCATGAAGTAATCGAATCATACACGAAGGTCTTTTTTCCTCACTTACGTGAGATACGTTTTGATACTTCAGATTTGTAGTGTATTATCTTTTTCTTGAAGCATGGGGCTGCTGTAGCTCTTTCTCATAATCTTCGGACGAATCACAGACGAGCGGATAACACGACGAGCACACTCATCATTCACACTACCAAATCTCCATGCTCCGACGCTCTACACCCCCCAGATCAGAACATTTCAGATCATTTCAGTAATCCACCTGCAAGCCATGCCTTCGACAAGTGACCAAGAAAGTGATTCAGATGAGGACGAAACGGAGTGGCGAAACGGCCATCTTCGTGAACTTGCAGACTCTCTCTCCAAACTGGATCCAGAGAAGGAAGAAGCTCTTTCCAACTTAAGTTTATCACGCCTGTCCATGGGCGATGATGGTGTGGCTATCTTCGAAAATTTCCTCCGAGGATTACCGGATCTTGTTCGTTTGGAAATTTGTGAGAACTGCATTGGTCCACGAGGGGCTGGTATACTTGCAAACGCCTTGGTCCCTTCAGTCCAAAGAATGCTGACCTTGGACCTATCCGACAATCTATTGGGCGATGATGGCATTCAAGCCCTTGCTGGAACTCTGGCTAAAATGACCAGCTTGCAACGTCTGGTGCTGGAAGACAACAACATTGGCCCAGAGGGGGCCGTTTCTCTGGCTGAAGCTCTTGGGAAATTGAATGATTTGAAACATTTTGACATTTACAACAATAGGATTGGCGATGAGGGTGCTGTGGCCGTTTTTGATGCTCTGCAAGGAAAGAAAATCGAATGCTTGTACTGTTCCAACATTGGAATGAGACACCAAGGAGCAGTTTCCCTTGCTAGATTGTTGCGAGAAGAAGGAATAAAACAGCTAGTCGAGTTGCGACTGAACAACAACAATATTGGACTGAACGGTTGTATCTTGATAGCGGAAAGTTTGATTGGAATGACAGCGCTGACAACATTGTTGTTAGATGGTGTTTCGCTTGGCCAGAAGGGCGCTGAATCATTGGCAACCGCTCTGCGTGGAATGGTCAATTTGAATGTACTGTACTTGTGTAACAACAACATTGGTGATGCAGGCGTCATGGCACTGGCGGATTCGTTGTGCAACGTGAAGCACATGGAAACATTGCGTTTCGATAGGTGCAGGATCACCACGCCAGGTGCACTTGCACTTGCCAAAGCAGTGCACGAAATGCCAAAGTTGAAGGAACTATGCCTATCATTCAATTCCATACAAACGGAAGGGGCGGTTGCAATGGCGGGAGCCTTGAAGGGGAAGGCAGGACTTGAGATCTTGTTGTTGAAAGGAAATTCAATCAGAGACTGGGGCGTGGAAGCCTTGGCTGAACAGGCTTTGAAGGGAATGACAAGTCTGACTGACATTGTTTTGTCAGAAAATTCCATTCACGACAGGGGCGTGGAAGCATTGGTGGGAGCCTTGCGAGGTAAGACTACGTTGGGTTCGCTGTACTTGGATGGAAATTCCATTGGTG
Source organism: Nitzschia putrida (assembly GCA_016586335.1). Lineage (NCBI taxonomy): Eukaryota > Bacillariophyta > Bacillariophyceae > Bacillariales > Bacillariaceae > Nitzschia > Nitzschia putrida. Next base: position 357,679 of record BLYE01000023.1, on the reverse strand, counting down.
ACTATGGTGCTGCTATCTTGGCTGGGGCCTTGCGAGAGTTGCCAGGTTTGAAAAAACTCTATCTTGACGGCAATGATATCGATGATGGCGGCGCTATCGAACTGGCCAATGCCCTAAAAAAGGAAACATCAAGCCTTGTGTCATTGGGTCTGACTGGAAATCCCATTGAACGTCTTGGTGGCAGGGTATTTGTACGTTGTCTCGAACAACATAACTGGACCCTAGAAGAGTTGGATCTTCCAGACATCTGGGAGCCTCTGTTCGAATCATGGGATGGAACAATAGTGGAAGATGTTGAGTATTTGCTACTGCCTGAAAAACGACTCGAACGAAAACGAAAGGCCTTGGACAAAAAGTTTGGGCTTGTACGTGCATATTTCTCGGATGTTTACTTCGCTTCTCACTGAGCGATGAGGTTGTCACAAGTTTCTCACGTAATAATGTCATGGTAGTAAGGCAAAGTAGTATGGGATATTGTTAGAATTCTATGTCTATGGTACGTACATACCATACACCTACATGATGAACAGAGAATGGCGAAATCTCGATTCTCCATCCAGTTCCTGTGATTGGAAAGAGTCATTCGAGTCGGCCTGGGATCTCTCGACTCTCGACTGGCTGGAGTCACGGATACACTGGTACCGAAACATGGCTACCGGTAGTTCGTACGTACGTACGTACTGTAGTAGCGCGTGAGTTTGACACAGAATCCCTGTTTGGTGACACGAGAATCCAAATCTTTGGACTTCGAACGTCTTCGAGATTGTTCACGTCGTCGAACTGGATCTTTCCTCTTTTCAAGATACTAATTGATTTTTCGTTTGCTCCATGTTGGCCTCCTTTGGTGTACGCAAACTCTTCTCTCCATCATCACTGTTCACAGCATCCTTGGTAGCTACTAGCACTCGAACCTTTTCTGCTGCATCAACTGTGTTTGGAACCATGAAGGTAAGGTATCCTTTGTTTCTGACGAAAAATCGAAAATAATGTTCTTGAAACCATCCATCCCATATACAAATATCACCATAGGCCGCTGTTATTCGAGAAACTGGAAATGTCGACGTATTAAAGGTCGAAACAGATTACCCAAAGCCTACCTTGCAAGCTGGTCAAGTCCTTGTCAAGAACGAAGTTGCTGGACTCAATTTTATCGATACGTATTTCCGTACTGGTCTCTACAAGCGTCAAGTACCTTTTGTTTGTGGCCTCGAGGGCGGCGGTGTGGTTGAGGAAGTGTCTGAGGAGGCAGCTGCCGAAGGCATCAAAGTAGGAGATCGCGTCGCCTACTATTTCCAGGACAGTTATGCCGAGTATACGGCTGTGCCCATCAACAAGGTCGTTCCTGTTCCAGATGAAGTAGATATGGGAACTGCCACTGCTTGTATTGTCCAGGGATTGACAGCCCACTATTTGGTTACCTCTGCCAATGCCAACTTGATCCAACCTGGTGAATGGTGCTTGATCTATGCTGTCGGCGGTGGCACTTGTCAGTGGGCTGCTCAAATGGCCAAGATTCTTGGATACAAGGTTATTGGTACCGTGTCCAAGGGAAAGGAAGAGATTGCCAAAGCTACCGGTTGCGACGCATTGATTGTTTTGGATGAAGTAGAAGGCAAATCCTACAGTGACTACACCTCGGTGGATATTCCTGCCAAGGTCATGGAAATTACCAATGGAGTGGGTGTCAAATGTGTCATTGACGGAATTGGCAAGTCTACCGTAGACATGTCCATGAATTCCTTGGCAGCACGAGGAATTTTTATTTCGTTCGGAAATGCGTCTGGAGCTGTCCCTCCCTTTCCCTTGTTGCAATTGGTAGCCAAGTCTTCCTTTGTCACTCGTCCCACATTGGCACATTACACCGCCACACGAGAGGAGATGCTCTCTAGGGCCAAGGATGTCTTTCAATGGATCAAGGAAGGAAAACTCAAGGTGAACATTGATACTACATTTTCACTCGACGATGTGTCGGCCGGTCACAAGTATCTCGAAGATGGCAAGAGCAAAGGAAAGGTCCTCTTCAAAGTGTAGTGCATTGAAATTCCGTAAATTCAACACCTTTTACTTTTTTAGATGCAGGACAAAAGAGATCATGATGCATGACGTAAAGAGTATTATTTTGTTTCGAAAGATGTATGGCCAGAGCTGAGTACAAATAGAGAGTTTGGCGTTTGTTTTGCGGAATTTTGCGTATCCGACGTTGTTTTTGCTCCTGTTATTAAAAACGGCCCGTAGGGTACGGTACCGTACTCTAGTACTGGACTCGTAGCTCGTAGCTCGTAGCCCGCAGCTGGTGTCAGAGCAACTCGACTGCTTCGAGTGAATTCTCGATTCTCGCAGCGACATGATGCTGTTTCACAAACCATGACACCATGAAGCTCTTTGTCTTGCTAGGTTTCACACTCATTTCACAACTAGTACTGTGATACAATACCATATCCGACACAAGAATATGAGTCCAGTTACGCTTACAAAACTTGAAGAGGTGACAAATAATACTCTCTTGCGAAACGAAGATGTACAAGAAATTTGTCTGAGAAACAAGCGCATAGATTTGGATGGTTTTAGGGTGCTGGCTGAGGCTCTCGATCGAGGCAACCATTGCAATCTTATCAAACTTGACCTGTCGTACCATTGTGTGGGTGATGAAGGTGCTTTGATTCTTAGTCCTGTTCTCCCCCAGCTGTCCGCTCTCAACGTGTTGATACTTGGGTTTCAATGAATTTGGTGCAGCAGGAGCTGCAGCACTTGCCAAGGCGTTTTCAGTAATGACCAATTTGACAGAGTTAGACTTATCCAACAATAATTTTGGCGATCAAGGCATCACAGTTATTTCGGAAGCCTTACAATACAGCAAGTCTCATCTCACAAGTTGGAACCTTTCAAACGCTTTGAAAGACATTAGCGATACGGGTGCAGCATCCCTTGGAGACGCTCTGCGTGGCATGACAAACTTGACAGAGTTAGACTTGTCCTACAATTTCTTTGATGATAAACGTATCACAGTCATAGCGGAAGCCCTGCAAGAATGCAATTCTCAGCTTACAAGCCTAAATCTGTGCGCTGCTTTGAACGACATGAGCAACCAGGGTGCGGCCCCACTAGCGGACGCTTTGCGTGGCATGACCGAAATGAAAACGCTGTCTCTCAAAAGCAACAATATGAATTCTGAGATTATCAGTATGCTGGCCAATGCCATGTATGAGATGAAAAAATTGGAAACCCTGTACCTTGGTGAAAACGATATAATGTATGGGGCAACTATTGAAATTGCGGTAGCGTTGCGACGGAAGGTTGCGCTTAAAATTCTTGATATTGACTTTTCCCTTATCGGCGAAATTGGCACCATTGCACTTTCTAGCGGTTTGCGAGAAAACAAATCTTTGACTGAGTTGCACCTTGTCCAAAACGGTATTGGTGACAGAGGCATGGTTTCCTTGGCGAAAGCGCTTGTGGGAAAATCTGCACTCCAACGACTGATGCTTGAGAGAAACAACATTGGAACTCAGGGTGCCGTGGCACTCGCTGAATCTTTGCGTGGAATGCCATCGCTCCAAGTGTTGAGTCTCAGCAGCAATGCTTTGGGTGACGAAGGAGTCGTTGCGCTAGCGAACGGGATGCAGGAGAAGACTGCGCTGACCAGTCTGTACTTGATGAGCACTGGATTTGACACTGAAGGCGCAGTTGCACTGTCGGGGGCTTTGCGGGGCATGACAGCCTTAACCACGTTAAACATTTGCCACAATGCAATTGGTGATAGAGGAATGGTCGCTGTTGCTGGGTCTTTATATGGAATGAAGCGATTGAGAAAGATAAACCTAAACAGTGCTTCAATTGGTACCAAAGGCGCGGTTGCACTGGCAGAAGCATTACCGGGACTGTCTGCCCTCCAGGAACTCTGTCTCACTAACAACACGATCGGAGACGATGGTGTTATTGCTTTGGCAGCGGCCTTGAATGGGATCCCATATTTGACAGAATTGCGTTTGCGAAAATGTGCTATCGGTGATAAAGGATGCATTGCCCTGGCGAACGCATTGCATGGAAATACATCTTTGATGTTCTTGACTCTCAGCGACAATGCCATTACGAATGAAGGTGCTATGGCGTTTGTTCATGCGATACAATATTACAACTGGACTCTCATACGCCTATATCTTGAACACATCAATGGGATTGATTCAAGGGTTATGAACAATATTGCTTGTCTTTTGAAATCAGAACATGAATCCCAGCGCAAGGAAAGAGTCATGGTGGGAAAAGCTTTTCGTTTTGTGTCTTCGTATTTCTTGATACACTGCTTTAGTAATCGTTAATGCAAGATTCAGTTTCATGGACGCTGTTTGGGTCGACTCATTCTTGGTGCCTGCAACATGATGGAGTGACAGCGAACGGTTAACGAACAGTGTTCGAACTGTTGATATTAATGTCTATCGTACTGTGGAAACGAAAGGATCGCACTGGTTATAACGTGTGAAATGTTTGTCCCACCAATACTCTCCAAAATCCAAACAACACCTCCGTTGACAATTCCACGACATTCGAGTCCCGGGAGTCGGATCAAAGCGCTTGAAGCTTTCGAAGCACGGCAAAAAGGAGTTGCCATGGCAGCAAGACTATGATCTCATACTGCAGCATTGTGGCAGCAAACACCCTACTGTATCGATAGAGTTGTGCTGCACGGTCCGAGCATGGTGATTGATGTGCAAACATTGACAAAGGAAATCAAGAGCAACCAGTTGAAACATTTGAACCATAACGGGGTGGGAGTGGATGAACTACGAGCCCTAGCCAAGGCTCTCGAGCAACACACAAACACTAGTGTTGCCTATGTGAGCCTGACATTCTATAGTAATGGCAATGAATGCGCTTTGATTCTCGGCAAACTTCTCCCCCAACTGACGGCAGTCACTAGTTTACTGCTTGAGTTCCGTGGCTTGGATGCAACAGGTGCTGTTGCACTTGCCATGGTGTTTCCAAAAATGGCACAGTTGACTCATTTGTACCTGCACTACATTAACTTTGGCGATTCACTTTTATCAAACATTTTACAGGCATCGCAGGAGAAACCCGAACCCGCGTTGGAATGCTATCTGTCGTCAGAGAGCTGCGTCCCTTCTTGATACAACGCCCAAGCTCATGCAATTAAGTCTGGATCACAACTCCATTGGCTGTCAAGGTGCCAATTTCTTGGCTGTTTTATTGTCCAGAATGTCTTCCATGACCGATCTATTGATCTCCAGGAATCGCCTTGGCGACTGTGGAGTCATTGCTCTCGCTGAAGGAATGCACCAGATGCCTGCACTGACTCGGCTGATTTTGGATGACAATGCCTTTGGTGCAGATGGTGCAGTGGCACTGGCGGGGGTTTTGCCAGGTATGGTATCCTTGGGAATATTGAATCTTTCCGAGAATGCAATCGGAGATCGTGGCGCCGTTGCTGTGGCTCGAGCTCTATCTGTAATGAAAAGGCTATGGGAGGTGCGTCTTACCACTTGTTCTATTGGAAATGAAGGCTTTGTTGCTCTGTGTGAAGCTTCACGGGCGTGTTCCCTGGGATCACTGGATCTAGTAAAGAATTCGATTGGAGATGCTGGGGTGGTCGTTGCCTTGGCTGAAGAAGCACGACGAGAAGCCGGTGTGTTTTCACTCGAGAATCTGGATCTAAAAAAAAACTCCATTGGAGACGAGGGGGCTATGGCTTTTGCGACGGCATTGAGTTCGCCTGGAATGAGAAATTTGTCACGGTTATACCTAGACTACAATGATATTGGAAATCAAGGAGTCATTACCCTGTCGCACGCTTTACATGGTAACATCTCTCTATGGTGTTTGAGTCTTTGCGGGAAATCCATATCGACTGAAGGCGCAATCGCATTCATACATGTGCTGCAGTATCACAACTGTACTTTGGAGGGCCTGTATCTTGATTTTGGCGACGACACTGATTCAAGCGTCAAGGGTAGCATTGATTCACTCGTGCATCCAGAAAACCGCGCCAAACGAAGGCAAAAGATCATGGTAGGAAAGGCCTTTTGTTTTGTGACCACTCACTTTTTGAATCACTATTTTTCCCGGACGGCTTAGTGATGGTTCGAGGAACAGAAAAGGAAGCAAAGAAGAATGTAGCATACAATGTGAAGATAGACGACGGGCTTGTATGGGAGATGAGAAATTGGACCGTGGTAGAGAGAACAAACAATCAATACAAATTGGAGCAAGGAAACACGAGTTACATGTTGTAATATTTGTAACTTGTAGATTAAGCGTGGCATGATGACGCTAATATCTCCTCTAGCTGGTAGGTACTGTACTCGTAGCTATAGAGGATGGATGATTGTCATTGACTCAAACGAGTCCCTGCTGACATGGGGATTGACCAAACGGACTCGTACCGTACTGGTAGACCACCTGACCACCTCCCACAACACAACATTCCCTATCGAACGATACACTCATGTTTCATGTTGCATTCATGTTACCTTCTACTCTAACATATCCCATACTCACATCGTAGCAACATGGATCCCAGAATGGATGTGGATTTGGAGCTTCAAGAGTTGGCAATGGGACGACTGCTGCGCTGAGCACTGGATTTGACACTGCCGGCGAAGTTGCACTGTGCTTTGTCGTTGGTTCATGTGATACAAAATCATGACTGGACGACAAGCTGTTCGAACTATTGATAACGTCTCTACTGTCGAAGCAAAAGATAAGAACCGTGTGAAATGTTTGTCCCACTTTTCGATACTGTCCAAACACCAACACTCAACAACACGTCCGTTGACAAAGCAATGGTATTCCACGATTTCGAGTCCCGGAAGTAGGACTTTCTTGTGACGAAACAACATCAACGAAAGGTTTGCCGTAGCGGTGGTCCCTTGACTATGATCTCATTATTATTGGTACTGCATCACCACACGCCCTATTCCAGCCATTGCTGTACTACATCTTCCGACCATGGTAAACTTTCGGGGTTTCAAAAAGCCACTCAAAGAAAACACCATTTCAGAGTTGGAGCTGCTTGGCCGCATTAATTTTGATGAGTTGTGGTCTCTAGTGAATGCCCTCCAGAATTGCAAAAACACCAGTCTTGTTAAATTGGAAGTACACTCAATCTTCCCCCAGGTCGGCAATATTCGCAAGCCTATAAAGGCTGTCGGCAAATTTCTCTCCAAACTCTCGGGCCTCGCTGATTTAAGACTTTATGCCCCGGAATTGGACTCGAAAGGTTTTCTCGCACTGGCCAGAGCATTCCCAACGATGGAAAATTTGAAAAAGTTGAGCCTCTCTCATCACTATAAATTTGACGATGATTTCGTCGCAGCTATTGTAGCAGCATTGCCCGCAAAATTGAGTTTTGCTATCAATCGTCACGAGTTTGCATTCTTTCCTGTCAAGACACCCAAGCTTGAGCAGTTGCATTTGGGAAAAAATTGTATTGGCTATCTAGGAGCCATTGTCTTGGCAGGATTTTTATCCAAAATGTCTTGCCTCAAGGTGTTAGTGCTCAACTCCAATTGCCTTGGCGATCGGGGAGTCGTTGCTCTGTCGGAAGGTATGCGTGGGATGACTGCGTTGGCTGAATTGGACCTGCAATCAAACGATATTGGATCAGATGGAGCAGTTGCGCTATCTGGGGCTTTGCGAGGAATGACAGCCTTAAATGAGTTGTATCTTTCTTCGAATCCCATAGGAGATCGTGGAGCAGCGGCAGTAGCTCAGGCACTTCCGGGAATGAAAAGGCTGGGGCATTTGGATCTTGACACTTGTTCGATTAGACGTGCAGGAGCGGTTGCCTTGGCTGAAGCATTACAAGCACCCGACCTGTCTAAACTCAATGGCCTGGAACTCAACAGGAACTGCATTGGAGACGAGGGGGCTATGGCTTTTGCGGCGGCATTATCTTGGCCCGGAACGAGAAGTTTGCGAAGAATATTCCTAGACTACAATGATATTGGCAACCGAGGAGCCATTGCCCTGGCACACGCATTACATGGAAACACCTCTCTATGGGTTTTGCATCTGACCGAGAATGCCATATCGAATGAAGGTGCAATGACGTTCGTTCATGCGATGCAGTATCACAACTGTACTTTGGAATGTATGTATCTTACTTTCCGCAATGACATTGATTCAAGCATCACGGATGAAATTGCTTCACTCTTGAAACCAGAAAACCGCGTCGCGAGAAAGCAAAAGATCATGGTAGGAAAGGCCTTTTGTTTTGTGACCACTCACTTTTTGAATCACTATTTTTCCCGAACGGCTTGATGATGGTTTGAGGAACTGAAAAGGAACCAAAGAAGAATGTGGCATACAATGAAGATATACGATAGGCTTATATGGGAAATGAGAAATTGGAACCGTGGTAGATAGTAACAACCATCGGCAGGGAAACAAGCAAGAGTTTCATGTTGTAATACTTTTACTATCGATCATAGTTTCAGAGTTTGTATCCATGACTCAAACGAGTCCCCAACTGACTGATACAAGCTGCCAGCTGCCAGCTGCCAGCCGCAACAACCCACAACATTCCGTTTTACCAGGTAGTGTTGGTCGGTTGTCTCCATCACCATCTGTTGCATTCATGTTACTTTCTACTACTCGTAACAAATCCCATCATCGCATCGTAGTAGGTCACCTCTGAATCCCAGCAGCAAAATGGATCCCAGAATGGATGTGGATTTGGAGCTTCAAGAGTTGGCAGAGGCACTTACGAACAATCAAGTTAGAGAGATCCACCTCGTGGAACGAGCCATTAATAACGATGGTATTCGTATTCTATTCGATGGCTTACTGAAACTGAGTGACAACAAGAACACAAGCCTTGTTGAGTTAGATCTGTCCGACAATTCCATGGGAGATGAATCTGCCTTTGTGTTGGGACAAGTCCTCCCTAAACTAGCCGAACTCACTGCGTTGAGTTTGGGAAGCAATTCAATGGGCCCTGCCAGTGCTGCGGCGCTAGCACGATCGATTCCCAGGATGAGAAATCTACAAGAGTTAGACTTGAGCTACAATGATTTTGGTGACGAAGGCATGTCTGTCTTGTCCATGGCCTTGTCGATCAAAAAGACACACTTCACACGCTTGCGCCTGGAAGGCACTCTATTGAGCCCTGTCGGTGCAAAGGCGTTGGGCAGAGCTCTTCTTGGTATGTACCGACTTACCGAGTTGGATCTTTCATTTTGCTATTTACGATCCAACGGGATCGTGGCTCTAGCTGCGTCTTTGCGGGGGCTGACAAGTTTGAGACAGTTGGACATGTCTGCCAATCTCATGGGCGATGAAGGAGCCATCGCCATGGCTGGGGTTTTGGAAGAAATGACTTCTCTCACTAGCTTGAATTTCTGGAGGAATGAGATTGGCACAGATGGTGTCATTGCACTCGCTGGAGCTTTGCGCAATTTGCCAAGGTTGACGACCTTTGACTTTGGCGAGAACGAATTCGGTGATGAAGGCATGATACCCCTGGCGGAAACGATACATGGAATGTCTGCTCTCACTTCGTTGGAGCTTGGTTCGAATGGGATTGGGGCGGAAGGCGCCATGGCGCTATTTGGGGGGTTACATGGAGTGAGCAGTTCTTTGACAAAGTTGGTCTTGTTCAACAACTTTCTTGCCTATGAGAGAGACATGATGGATTCACTTGCGGAGGCATTGCGAGGAATGTCTAATTTGACCGAGTTATGTATACAAGGCAATTCCTTTGGTAACGAAGGTGCTCTTGCTCTAGCTGATCCTCTACGTGGCATGACCTCACTCACAAAGTTGGCTCTGGATGGTAACAGGATTGGCGACGATGGTGTCGAAGCACTGGCCGGAGCTTTACATGGGATGTCAGGGTTGGTGTACTTGGATCTGTTCAATAACTCCGTTGGTGGTGATGGGGCGATATTCTTGGCGGAAGCTTTGCGAGGACTACCTGATCTGGCTGAGTTGAATCTCGCCAACAATGATTTGGGTGATCGCGGTGCCATTGCCGTGGCAGGGGTATTGAGTGGACTGACAAACTTGACGGAGTTACACCTACGTGGCAATTCTATCAGCGATAAAGGAGCTACGGCCTTGGCTGGGTCTCTGCATGGAATGAAACTTTTACCACATTGGGACCTTTCCAGCAACTGTATTGGAGACGATGGAGCCATGGCCTTGGCGATGGCAATGCGTGGAACGAGGAGTTTGACCAAGTTGATACTGTCGCATAATTCCATAGGCGACAGAGGAGCGATGGCCCTGGCGGACGCTTTACATGGCGTGACATCACTCGAATGGTTGGTCCTTGCCTACAACGAAATCACGAACGACGGCGCCATGAAATTGACACAAGTGATTCGACACTATAACTGGACTCTGACGACCCTAGATCTCGATGGCAATCGCAGCATTGACCCGGTGATCATCAAAAATATCGCTTTTCTCCTAAAACCAGAACACAAAAACAAAAGGATAGACAGGGCCATGCTGGAAAACTCTTTCCGGTTTGTATCCATCTACTTCTTGAATCATCTATTCCCTAATCATTGATCATAGATTGATGGGCTGAACCGTATTCGACTGCTCTTGATTCTTGGCGACAACTACGAATGAAGGTGTTGTCGCGATTGTTGATTCAAGCGCCATGAACAAGTGTTTGTCTTTTGAAATCGGAGCATGAATCCAAACGAAAGGCAAAAGTCATGGTGTGAAGAGCCATTCATTTTGAAGCTGTTTGGGTCGACTCATTTTTGGTGATACAACAAACCGCAAACGGTTAACTATGAACTGTTCGAACTGTTGATAAAATCTCTGCTGACGAAAAGAAAGGAAGGTATTGCTTAGAACCATGTGAAATGTTTGTCCCACTTTCCGATACTCTGTCCACACACCAATACGTCCGTTGACAATGCCACGACATCTGAGTCCCGGGAGTCGGATCTCTTGTGACGAAACAACATCAACAAAACGTTTTGGCCGTGGCGGCGGTCTCCTGACTATGATCTCATTGTTATTGGTACTGCATCAGCACGCACCCCACTCTAGCAGCCATAGCTGTACTACATCTTCCGAACATGGTAAACTTTCGGCTTTTGGAAAAACAACTCAAAGAAAACACTATACCAGAATTGGAGCTGCGTGGCCGCGCTGATGGGGATGAGTTGTGGACTCTAGTGCATGCCCTCCAGAATTGCAAAAACACCAGCCTTGCTACATTTAAAGTACGCTCAATCTTCCACCAGGCCGGCAATATTCGCAAGCCTATAGAGGCTCTCGGCAAATTTCTCTCCAAACTCTCGGGTCTCGTGGATTTAAAGTTTTATGCCCCGGAATTGAACTCGGAAGGTTTTCTCGCACTGGCCAGAGCATTCCCAACGATGGAAAATTTGAAGAAGCTGGACCTCTCTCATCCCCATAAATTTGACGATGATTTCACCGCAGCTATTGTGGCAGGATTGCCCGCAAAATGGAGTTTTGCTATCAATCGTCACGACTTTACATTCTTTCCCGTCAAAACACCCAAGCTCGAGCATTTGAAATTGGCATACAGTTCTATTGGCTATCTAGGAGCCGTTGTATTGGCAGGATTTTTATCCAAAATGTCTTGCCTCAAAGTGTTAAAACTCTGCTCGAATCGCTTTGGTGATCGGGGAGCCGTTGCTCTGTCTGAAGGTATGGGTGGGATGACTGCGTTGGCTATATTGCAACTACACGCAAATGATATTGGATCAGATGGAGCAGTTGCGCTATCTGGGGCCTTGCGAGGAATGACAGCCTTAAGTGAGCTGGGTTTTTCTGGGAATCCTATTGGAGATCGTGGAGCAGCGGCTTTGGCTCAGGCACTTCAGGGAATGAAAATGCTGGGACACTTGGATCTTTCCTGTTGTTCGATTGGACATGTTGGAGCGGTTGCCTTGGCTGAAGCATTGTGATCACCCAGCCTGTCTTCACCCAATGTACTACTCGTACTGATTCTCGGACACAACTCAATTGATGATGAGGGGGCTATGGCTTTTGCGGCGGCATTAACTAGGCCCGGAACGAGAAACCGGTTAGGAATATACCTAGACTACAATGATATTGGCAATCAAGGAGCCATTGCCCTGGCACACGCTTTACATGGAAACACCTCTCTACGGGGATTGGGTCTGACCGGGAATTTTATGTCAACTGAAGGTACAATGGCATTCATTCATGCAATCCAGTATCACAACTGTACTTTGGAGGGCCTGTATCTTGATTTTGACGAAGACACTGATTCAAGCGTCGGGGATAGCATTGCTTCACTATTGAAACCAGAAAACCGCGCCAAAAGAAGGCAACAGATCATGATAGGAAAGGCCTTTCTTTTTGTGACCTCTCATTTTTTGAATCACCATTTTTGTCGGACGGTTTGACGATGTCTTGGGGAACCCAAAAGGAAATGATGACAAACGACGGGCTTGTATGGGAAAGGAAAAATTGGAACTGTGGTAGAAAGTAAACGAGCAATATGAAATTGAGCAAGGAAACTATATGGAGCTCGAACCGTGGGAGGGTTGTGGCAAGAATGACGCTTTACTGCTTACTATGAAGTGACTTGCACTGTTAGGGTTATATGTTGTAATAATTTCGATCATAAGAATTGGGAGTTTGCACTTAATGTAGATCAAGCCTGGCATGCTGATTTCAAGATTTTCCATACGATGATTGCCTTTTCTTTGGGTCTGGGAGATATGAAAACATCAACTCAAGGGGCAGTTACCTGAACTATTGGTGGTCCTTGGTGGAATGAGTTTTCATTGGCAATCAATGTGCCATTGCTCTGTCGGGAAACCTTGGAATCGGAAGGAAGTCTATGACATGGCCAAGCACAAAGATGATTTACAAAGTTTGCCATGTCCGCCAAACTAAGCAACCTTTTCTTTACCATCAGGTTCCTCTGTGGAATCCAAAACTTCCTCCCCCTTGGCATCCTCGTCGTCATCCAGAATGGTTTCAGAGACATTCTCTGTTTCCAACTGAGGCCTTGGTTCTTCATATGCATAACCATATTCATTGGTCCGAGTCTTGTCAACACGATAAATGTAGAATTGAACCAAAAATAGAAGAAAGACGACATCATCCCGGAGGGTCATGATACGATGTTTCCAAGGCATTTCAATTAACCAGGCAAAAGCATCATCGACAAAGGTATTGAAAATCTTGTACATGAACACTTTCCAAGGCAAATGAGCAACTGATTTCAACCGATAGTTAACATAGAGTTGAGGACAGAGCGTAACAAATCCAAAGGTATAAACTGCATTTGCCAAATTGGAGATGAACCAACTCCACCAGCTTTTGTATTGATAGTGTCGCAGGGCAAAGAGAGACCATCCAATGACCAAGGGATAAAGGACCATGGCTAGATTGACCACCGCAATTCTATCATATTCTGCCGTGGTATGTTCTTTGCTTCCAGGTTGGAATTGCCGAATCGTGACAAAGGGGAAGCTTGTCGAGAGCTTGGGCGACAAGAGCTTCCAAACTTTCCAGGCCGACACACAACATGATCCAAACAAACTCCAAAGAACTACCCAACTGGTACCACCACCATCTATTAGATACAAAAAGATAATGACCGAAGATAGGAAACTCGTCACGGCCGAGGACGTGGACACTCCCGACAAGTTGGTGCGGCCCCGATAGAATTGAATTTCATCCCGAAAGGCCATGTAATCAAAGAACAAATGCAAATAGGAAATGATTTGGGTCAACAAGAATCGATAGAGATATTCATCGCGTAGATAAAATCGAAGTTCATCCAGTTCGTTACCAGAAAACAAGGTATCGATTTGTTCAAAGGCCTGATGGACTCCACGATTGAGGGAATCCCAAATGGGAGCCAAGGAACTAACCTTAATGTGGAGACTGACAGGTGGTCGATCCGAGGCAGGTGGAGGTGCCAGTTGAATCTGAGCGGACCGTTGTAGAGACAAATCATCCACATAGACAACTGGAGCATAGGTGGTCGCATTCCAGCGAGGTAATCGTACCCCATCCGCGCGGAGGAGGAGTGGACCGTAGGGTCGGTCTTCTGCGACAAAACGAATACGCAAGTGTGCTCGTCCGTACTTGAGATAGGGAACAAACGTAGGGACTCCTGGATTGGTGGTTTGTGTACTATTGGAGGAGACTGTATTGTTGGTGTTGTCGTTCGATGTGTCCAACAAATTGCGGACTTTGGGTGGTTCCGCAGCGGCTCCTGAATCCAACGACGCAGCAGGCCAAAACGAAAAGGGTCGTTTCTCAATGACTCGAGTGAGTTGAAAGGGAACAAATCCCAAATGCTCTCCAGTCACATTGTCTGTCAACGAAAATCTGGCTTCGAGTGGCTTGACTAGATCGATATCTGGAGATTGGACACGGGCATCATCGGGAATGTGGACTTGGCATTCGGTACCGTTGGTAGTAGTCACCACTTGAGGAAGTTTTCCAGTCTCTGGAATTGCAAACTCGAGACGGCATGAAGGCACAGGAACCCACTCATTATTTCGAACCATGCGAGAATCAGATTCAAACTCCTCGTCGTTGTCCGGAGAGACTTGACGCAACAACAGAGAAAGCTCCAAAGCCACGGCATGGCCTACGGAAACTCTTGGACCCAAACAAACATCATTGGGATGACATTCACTCTTAGGAGAAGAGTTTTCTACTAGAGATCTCCATGTTATGGTGACATACATCACCAACCAAAAGAGCCATAACAACCACATTCTCTGTTGGTAAAAGACAAACGCTGTATGATGATGAGCACCTTGCTTGTATGTTTTGTGGTGCGTCGTGTGCAATGCTTGGACGGTGTATGGTGTCGCATTGTAGGTATGTACATATGTGAAAAGCATAGGATACATGTAGCATAGGTATACACATTTGATCTGGTGGAGCGCATCGATTCCTAGCTATCTTGACTTAAAATGCGGTAAAACGCATTGGCCAACTCATCCGTTTGTTGTTCCATGATTGTTCCAGTGTCTTTCTGTGGAATGTCATCCTCGGGAGGATGCTCCTGTAGTAGTCTCAAGATTTTATTTACAGCCATGACATAGAATTTCAATGTCTGCTGTTCAGATGCCACTAGAATGGCGGCGTATCGACCAGCTGCCGTGGAGGAAGAAGACGACTCGATGGCTGCTGCTGCTGCTGCAGGATAGCCTTGGAGACGAAGTTCTATTGCGTTTTTGAATTTTTGTAGTGCCACCTTTTCTTTTTGAATGCGTTCCGAAAGGGACAACGTAGGTGCCGCATCAAAATCCGCGAAACCACGACCGTCGGGACCCAAATCATCGGGTTGTCCCATGTACATGGCATCAAACTCTCCATCTTCCTCTTCGCCATTGTCGTCGCCTTCTTCGTCATTCTCTTCGTCTGGTTCTTCACATTCGTTCAGAAAAGCTTCCATGTCATCAGCATCATCAGCCTCCTCGTTGTCGTTGTTCTGCATCGGATGTTGCTTCGACGGCCGGCATCGTTTTGGGTTCGTCCCGAAAGTGCCGAAGTGCCTGTACCAAACAGGGATAGGTGTACGCCTTGGGTCCTGTTCTTAGCGGGAAACTTGGAGGCAAATTATTTTCCTTGTCGACTGCATCTGACGCTGCTGCAGGAGGAGGGCAAAATGTCAATACATCATTGCTAGACCCATCCGGTTTCACATTGTCTGGGATACAAAAGCCATAATTCAACAGCAATTGAGCATTGCCTTGGGCGCCATAGGTAAGACGCAAACTCTCTCCCGGATCTATTTTTGGAACGGCCAGTCGAACCACCATACTACCAATCTCGTTCTCGTTCTCGTCGTTGTCGTTGCCGTCGGCTTTTTCAAAGGAATACTTGAGATTTTTCTTGTCTTTGGGACCCCGACAATGATCGCATAAATCCAGAATGGGAACCAACGCAATGGAAGAAACACTTGTAGCAGTATTGGGAATATCAAAAGCTCGAGAGGAAACTGCTGCTAGCATGTCACTGTAGGACTCGAGGGAGGGACAATTGTTTCCCTGCCAGATCTGTCGCATCGCTTCATAGTCCTTGACTACTCCCAACTTGTTTTGTTTCACACGATCTAACAGCGGGGATCCTTTCAAATACGTTTCGAGCTGATCATCGGACCATCGCCGGGGTAAAGCGTCAAAGGATTCACTGGAGGGCAAAGTACTCAAGTAGGGACAAATCTCAGGGGTGGCCATGGCCAAGGCCCAAGCCAACAGAACATCCGAAATAGGTGAACTCCATGCTGTTTCTGACTCTATGCACTTCTGCCGCCATGATTTAGGTAACTGTTCATCTGCCTATGTTTCCGATACCAACGTAGAATATGGAAGTTGGAATACAATGGTTCCAACTGACTCAATGGTCTCTTGTACACCAAGCACCCGAGAGTTAGAATCGAATTTCAAATGTGGATGAATAAACCCGCCATGTGATTCGATTTTGTCTGCCAAAGGCTTCCACCAACTTGGAGGTTCTGTGCTACTCAAAGGGCGTTTGGTCGCCATACCCATGAGGATGGAACAAATCTTTTTGAAGAAAATGAATGGGTGGATGGTCGTCGGTCGTCCTTCCTCGGTTTGTCGTGACTTGTCTAACTCGTGATACAAGTTCGATCCACAAGAATCGAAAATACAATAAGACTAGCATTGTGACAAGCGGATGCCGTTGATTTAGTTGTTCCCGTCTTGATGTGACACTTCAATACTACAACTTCGTATGACTCTCTAATTACCATTTTGATAGTATTTCGATACACATGAAAGAGGCGCATTTTTCATGCTTACACAAAGGATTTTGCCGCCAACATAGAGATGGTGTTCCAGTCACATTCTGTTGAAGTCTCAGAAGACGGCATGGGGAGGTTTGTTGTTGTGTTGTTTGTGTGGTTGTCGATTGTATCGATCCATGCCCAACAGTCGTGGTCGGAAAGATCTTCCTCCACAGTATCTCAGAATCTGCTAAGGTGGATTGATTCCATACCTTCAGGATGGTTTTTTCCCAGCCAAGAGTTTCGAGAAACTGCTGCTTTCGAGGCACAAGATCATCGTATTGATCAATATGGCATGTTTGCAACATCACCTAT
Organism: Nitzschia putrida; assembly: GCA_016586335.1. Lineage (NCBI taxonomy): Eukaryota > Bacillariophyta > Bacillariophyceae > Bacillariales > Bacillariaceae > Nitzschia > Nitzschia putrida. The sequence goes on along the minus strand of BLYE01000023.1, from coordinate 340,605 downwards.
TGCGCTTGGTCAAGTATTGATTCAAATTCCCTTATCACATGTTATCAGAAATCAAGGCTCGACGGGAACACTGGATTGTGAGTTGATTAGGATTTTGGCTCAAGAGTTGAAACTGGGCAGCCAGTCTACATTTGCTCCGTTTGTCCATCATGTTGTGCATCATACCAACAATCACACTATTCCAAGCAATTGGAGTGACCCAGGAAAGAAGTTTCTTCAGGAAATCGTTGGGAATACACCATCCAATCCAAGATTACCTCCAATTGATCCTTCCGAATGGCTCCATGTTGATTGGGTCAATCTGTGTGGCGGCAATATGAATGACGACCTAGCTGCCAAGGCAGCGTCGTTTGTTATCCAGTGGAACCGAAACGGAATCTTGGCTCCGTTTTCTGGCTTGTACAATCATCGGAATGGGAATTGGACGAATGCAGAGTACAAGGTGTACGGTGCCCCCACAGATGGAGGCGGCATTTTGGTGTTGCAAGCCATCCGCGACATTGCGCATGGAGAGGAAATTTTTATCAGCCTGACCAATTGTCCCGAATGTGAGGACCGAGATCAAGGCTATGGAACTGCAGGTACGTCTGAACGAACAATTGTGGTTGGTGTTGCTACAATGTTTAGTGTCTAACGAGGAATTTTCTAGAAATCTTTCGAGACAATGGCTTTATCGAATCCTTTCCACAACATTGGCATTTCTTTGACATGGAAGTTGAGATGGATCTGTATCTTGTCGAGCAAAATGAAGCTACATCGACGTACCGAGTCCAATGGCCAAATGATATGGATCCGACACCACGTGCAATGCGAGGCCAACTGAAGTATGAAGCACATCGGCTGTTGCGCATGATCAACATTGACTATCGCAATGGTGTCCCTGGAGTTCCTTCGTCGGAGTTGGAATTGGCCCTACAATTTGCTAGGGCAAACATCCAGGCATTGGAGGTGGCATTTATTTCCCTAGAGAACGGCAGGACTGAAATTGTCACTGTGTCGAGTGATCTGGATCACTATGACGAGCTCATCCGGGAAGTTGACTACGTTGACTATGGGCTAGATACTTGTGACACTTTCGACGTGGATATTCAATTTCCTGAGCATCGAATTGCCGAGTTGGTAGAGTCGCCCTACCAATATGTTCAGTTCTTTTTGGACCCCGAATCAAACAATGTGGTGTTGGATTTGGACTACGTTCTTCAAATATCCAGTACCTACCGACCTCAGTATCATGAGTTTATGACTCATTCCGCCACTCGCTTCCTAGACTCGGTCAAGCGAGTTATGTTTGTGGGAGGAGGCGACTCCATGTTATTGCACGAAATTTTGAAATACCCGGAGCTCGAGTTGGTAGTCGGTTTGGAGCTGGATCAAATGATTGTCCGCAAGAGCTTCAAGTATTTCCATACGCAACCTCACTTTGATGATCCTCGTGTGGAGTGGTGGTTTGGAGATGCCACCAAGAGTTTGTTGCTACTGTCAGAGGAGTATTGGCAAAGCTTTGATTTGGTTCTCGTCGATCTGTCTGAGACTGTGATGTCGCTTTCGGTTACAACGCAGCTTGATGTGTTTGACGCCCTGGCGCTTCTTTTGAAACCTGAAGGCATCATGGTCAAGAATGAACAGTATTTGGATGAGTTCAGCAGAGTGTTTGACAACTCAATCGAGATTTATTTGATGTGTCCAATTCTCTGTGACCAAACTTTCATTTTGGGGTCGAATGGCATTGATTTCTTGCACGCTCCAATGAAGGACCACAACATTGAAACGTTGCTCTATGATGGCAGTATCACAGACTCTTCCAGACTTATGGATGTACATGACTACCGCCATAACATCAATATGACTTCTCGAAGCAACTGTCGCACTCCACTGGACCGTGATTTTGGAGACTCACGTGCTGGAATTCTGGAGGTGCTGGAGGTTGAACTGGCTAGTGACCCCATTGAATCTGTGTTATCCAGTGGTGGCAGAATTGAGGCAGCCATTCAAGGAGCTGGATTCAACGTTTTGCAGGGACCAGTGCACGTGGGAGAACAAGTCTTTGTCTTGTTGGAAGAAGGATATGTACTGATGAGTGACTTGGGGGAAGTGGGCCACTGTAGTGTTGACATCAACGTCTGGGGGGGTTTCCACCAACTAGGCGCTTTGAGCTCAAATTTGGCTTCGATGTTCAATGGCGAACGACTGTCACGTTATAGGGTTGTGGTAGGCGGAATGCATGATTCGTCCTCGTGGGGTTTGGATCAATCCATGATTGGACCAAGAGTTGTGGAAAGCAGCAGCTGCGATGAAATTGATGCAACCCCAATAGCAGAGAATGGACCTGATCCTGGAATCAAGGACAGGTTGCTAATGGATGTCATCCGCATGAGTGCAGACACTCTGCCTTTTGGAGATGACGGGGATACAATCCTCATCTGCGGGGATGGCAACGGTTGTCAGGCAGCCCAAAGGGCATTGAACGAACTCCCATACCGTCTTCTTGAGTTTGTTCCATGTCCTGCTCTCTCACATACCAATGTGACCTCAATGTTTGACTGCGAAACAGAGTTACAATTTCAACTGTCGAACTCGATAGGAACTGGAAAGGGGGCTGTCTGGGTTGTTGATGATTCTGTCCCCTTTGAAAAAGTGCAGATTGTCCTTAGCATTCTACGTCAAAAAGGGTTCAGAGAGAAACTCACTCATCCCGAAAGCCTGATAATGGCATGGTCTTTCAAGCCCAAGGAGGAGCCTTGGAGGCAGTATTTCTTGGACAGATACCGTTGCAATGTTGATGTCGATCCTGTTAGTCTTGCCCAATACCGGCTATCGAGTAAAGAGCATGGCGAGCTCAACCTCGCGTTTGGTTTGGTGTCAGTAGGCAATGAGGATGCAGTGGAAGATTTTGTTGCTCTGGAGGGCGATTTCAAAGAGCAGTTTCAGGACGTGGGCGTTGATGTTGTCCTCCATAATATTACCGGGGGCAGGTATGCAAACTGGGACCCTTTCGACCCTCCAGAATTTTCACAGTCTGAATACGATGAATCGGCAGCCCTAAAACAATACTTCGAGCAGAAGCCACTTGGATACCAAGTATTGATACATTTGGAAACCAAGGACAGAGCTAGGCTCGACTTGAACGCAGCCCGCTTGGAGAAACTCATTGACACTGCAATGAAGTTCGCTAATTTGGGGTGCTCTTTTTTGAGGCATTTCGATGCCATGGGGAGTGGCATGGTGCTGCTCTGCCTAGATCCATCATTTGGAAGTATCATCGTGTCCTGGGATGGCCACAATCGCGTAGATGTCAACTATTGCAGAATTGGAAGTGACGCCTTTGACGAGAAGAATTCTATAATTGTGGGGGGCATTGAAGCTGCACTTGGAGAGCAACAGTTGGAAGTGGTCACAAGGCAAGAAATGCCTCGAGGCAGCGGGCGTGTAGTGAACTTCCCCAACGACATGAAGTCACCGGAGGTGTACGAGGAGTTCCAGAGAAAACTTCTTTTAGCTCCGAAAAGGGCGGAGTTGCTTGGCGACCTGGAACACATAGAAGAGGAAGATGATGAAGATGAAGACGAAGAAGTGGACGATGAGGAAGAACTTTAGGTCAATGCTTCTTACCGTTTTAAGAAGCCCTAGAATTAATGTTGGTGCCATGGTATAGGTACGAGTACGTACTACCTAGTACTTGTACCCTGGTACCGTACTACCGGCGCTAGTTACCAGTAGTTTGGCTTCGCTGTGGGGCCTCGTGTCCTTCCCGTTTCAACCCGTACTTTTGGTGGATAAATATTTCTGTTAATATGGTTTTCCACAGAAGCACATGAAAGAGGTGCCCTATTTGTATGCCGTGTGTGACACCCGAAACCTTCCCGGGGGATAGGAGGTCTCCTCTTCTTTTGGCACCACCTTTTCTGTTTGATGGAGGAATCCATCCAACAACCAAGCTGCATCCATTGCCACCTCTATCAAGTTCATGTTGCATCATGATGAAACTATGTTTTGTTCTGCTCGCCATATGGATTGATGTCGTTACATGTGTACGTCTCCTACAGGAAAATACAGAAAAATCACTTTTCGAATGGATTCACGCTCTTCCAGGTGGTCGGGTACATCCTGCTCAGGAGATCCGTGAGTTGAGGAGAACTGCAACAGGGGGGGATACTGGTGTTTTCGCGAAGTCTTCTATTGTTGTTGGTCAAACTCTCGTTGAAATTCCGGCGAGCTATGTCATTCGCAACCCCAAGTCTCGTGGCTTGTTAGACTGTACGTTGGCAGAACATCTTGCCAAAGAGTTGACCTTGGGCAATCGTTCCAAGTTCGCCCCATTCGTTCAACATGCCTTGCATCATGCGAATAACCACAATATTCCAAGTAACTGGAGTGATAAAGGCAAGATATTACTACATGAGATCATTGGGGGATCTCCTTCTGAGCCAGAAATACCGCCATTCGAGCCCGTCGAATGGTTGAGTGATGATTGGAAGGAGGCATGTGGTGGCAATCTTGATGACGAGATTGCAATGAAAGCTGCACTTTTGGTTGTTCAGTGGAATCACAATGGGAACATATTCCCTTTCGCTGGGTTGTATAGGCATCGTAATGGGAACTGGACGAATGCTGAGATCGTGACGTCTAGTACAGGCAAAGTTGTGCTCCGATCTACTAGAGCAATATCAGTCGGCGAAGAAGTTGTGGTTAGCCTCAACGACTGTCGAGAATGTGGAAGACGAGAGCCAGGGTATGGTACTGCAGGTATGTTTAAACAAGGACTTCAACTACGTAGTATATTGGGAATTCTTCTCACAGTTGTTGTCCGCCAGAAATCCTTCGAGACAGTGGTGTCTTAGAGTCCTATCCTCAGCGCTGGCATTACTTTCAACGGCAAATGCAATTCGAAGTGGACTTGATAGACAGGACGGAATCGATGGCTACCTTCAACATCCAGTGGCTCAATCCAGAAGATAGGTACCTACCGCATGAAATCCCCCGCCTTGCTGGGCGCTTTCGCAAGATGATGCGCCGACTGACGAGATTAGTAAACGTTGAGTACAGAGGCGGCAACCCTGGAATGCCGTCGTCGGAATGGGATCTATCAATGCAGTTCTGCCAGGCAAACTTGGTAGCAATGGAGTTGGCGATCAAATCCATACAAACGAACAACAGTCAACGTATATCCATACCCAATCAGCTATTGACACCGGCTGCATTGCAATCACACCACTACGATCCGTTCCTCTGGGAACCTGATGACATTGATTATTTTGCAGAAACTTGCGATTCCTTCGAAGATGAAATTGATTTCATTCAGCATCGTGACGTTGAGCAAATCATCTCTTCCTTCCAGAATGTGCAGTTCTACATCCACCCGGACACCAAGGATGTGGTGTTGGACCTCGATCATGTCGTTCAGATAGCTAGTGTCTATCGACCCCAGTACCACGAAACTATGGTCCATTCCGCTGCCCGTTTTCTTGATTCGGTCAAACGAGTATTGTTTGTAGGAGGAGGTGACTCGATGTTGTTGCACGAAATCTTGAAGTACCCCGAGTTGGAGTTGATCGTTGGTTTGGAGCTGGACCAACTGGTCGTTCGCAAGAGTTTCAAGTACTTTCATACGCAGCCCCATTTTGACGATTCTCGTGTGGAATGGTGGTTTGGTGACGCTACCAAAAGTTTACTGTTGCTATGGGAGGAATACTGGCAGAGCTTCGACTTGGTTCTTGTAGACTTGTCCGAAACCGCGATGTCCTTTTCTGTCACGAAACAACTCAACATGTTTGACGCATTGTCGCTGCTTTTGAAATCGGACGGGATTATGGTTAAGAACGAACAGTATCTGAACGAATTCAGTGATGTCTTTGACCATGTGATGGGGATCTTCATTATGTGTCCGGTGCTTTGTGACCAAAGTTTCGTAATGGGGTCGAACGGCATAGACTTTTTGCATGTACCAATGAAAGACCACGGAATTGAAACGATACTGTATGATACAAGAATCGCTAACTTCTCTCGAATGATGGATATCCATGATTACCGTCACAATGATAGAATACATCGGGACAAATGTGGATCATCATCAGACCGTGACATTGGGGATGAGCGGGTGGGACTTGTCGAAATCTTAGAACTTGAGCTACAAGAGGATCTTACAATAGACGCGTTTTCTCACCATCCCACAGCCATGGAAGCAGCGATTCAAGGTGCTGGATTTGTGCCTATGGATGACTTGGTCATTGTGGGAGATCAACTGTTTGTCCCAATGGAAGAGGGGTATGTGTTAGTGCGGTCCATGGGTGAAACCAAGCATTGTAGCATTGACATTCAGATTTGGGGGAGTTTCCACAAGCTCAAGCGTTTGAGTGCGGCCGTGGTTGCGGTATTAGGCCACACTTGCGAAAAATCCCGCTATCGGGTTGTGGTCGGTGGGATGTACGACGCTTTTACTTGGGAGGTGGATCGTACAATGATCGGACCCAGGGGTCCGGAAACGGTTGACTGCAACCTACCGTCTCCGTCGACCGACGAAGGACCTGGTACTGTGCTTCCAAACATTGTTGTGGAGAGCGCAATCCTAGAGACTCTGTCGTCCATTTCGTTTGCCGATGAAGGAGATATTGTGTTGTTTTGTGGTAAAGCAAAGGAAGACTGCTCCATTGCCAGACGGGTTTTGACTTCTTTGCCAAAACGCGTCGTGGATGTTTCCACTTGTGCCAATCTTGAACGTTATTCGAACCTATCCGTCATGTTTGATTGTGAAATCACAACGCAACAGCATTTGATCAAGTCTCTGCAAGGAGGAAAAGGAGCCGTTTGGATTGTCGACGATTCAGTGTCGTTTCAAATGTTACAGATTGTTCACAGTATATTGAGTCGCGATGACATCCGACGCGATAGGGTCCATCCTCAGAGCGTTTTCCTGATGTGGTCATTGAATCCTTCGAGGGAACCGTGGAGGCGTCTCTTTTTGGACAGATATCGACGGCTGCATGAGCTAGACCCTGTTAGTTTAGCCGAGTATGGTGTATCCACAAGAACCTCTCGAGGCGATGATTTAGCAATGCATATGGGAATTCTGTCCCTAGGCAATCCATCGGCGGCCCATGAATTTGTGACGGTGGAGCACAATTTACGAGAACAACTGAGTGACGGTGACGTTGGTATGAAAGTACAAGTTGTGCTTCAAAACATTACGGGTGGGAAATTTGCTCCATGGGATCCTTACAATCCCAAGGAATTTTTGCAATCCGACTATGATGAAACGCCAGCATTGGATCAATACTTTTCACAGCGACCACTGGGATACCAGATTTTGGTTCATTTGGAGACCAACGACGGGCACAAAGTGGAGTTGAATGGCATGCAGTTGGAAGCACGGGTAAAGACTGTCATGGCCCGTATTGACTTTGGTTGCTCGATCATGCGACGATATGAGAACGTGGGCAGAGGGCTGATGTTGATGTGTTTGCATCCCACAGCGGGGAGTGTCATAATGACTTGGGATGGAGAAACACGTATCGATGTCAGCTATACTCGTTTTGGAACAAAAACACCAATCGATTGGCAACATGGATTCATTGGAACCATGGAAAGTGTTCTAGACAATCACTTTCAAGTCGTTTCCCACCAGGAAATGCCACGCGGGTCGGGACGTGTAGTGAATCTACCCAAAGACATCAAGTCTCGCAAAGACTATGACCTCTTTTGGGAACGGTTGCATTTGGCACCAGAACGAGGACGACCAGATTTTGATGCCTCTGATACTGGTACAACCTTTCTACAAGAGCTCTAATAATGTTGATGAATCGCTGGTGCCGTCATATTCGTAGGTGGTGGATGAATGACACGCCTCGTCGTCAAAAAGTGACAATGTTGAACTCCTCCATGATCCCTCCGACCACGTGCACGCCTCAACTTCCTGGGAATAATCTATTCGGAGATGTATATGTAACATATGCTAAAAGATTCTCTATTTGCCAAACCGCCAACGGCAACTTCCGATAGCTTCCAGTCGTAGTAGTCATGTGTTGTCACTGGGATTCGCACATGGTTCGTTGTAGGATACGGAATATATGCATCGTTTGGCACAACATCCGCTTGGCAATGACGATGAATCTGTTTGGCCGGTCGTTGTGGCTGGCACTTGTTGCCTCGGCTGGAATTTGCTTGGGTGAATCAACCAAGGCGGATGACTTTGGTGTCTTTGATTGGATCAAATCTTCTCCTCAAGGATCGTTCCACCAAGATCAAGAATATCGTCTGGACAGTCATGGCGTCGCTGGAATGTACGCCACTGCCGACATTCCTCAAGGTACTGTGTTGGCTACCGTTCCTTGGGATTTGATCATCTCTACCCCGCATGCCAACAATTATGAGACACAAATGCACTGTGAGCTTGTGGAGACGCTAGTGGAAGAAATGAACAAGGGAGAGTCGAGTGCCTATGCTCCTTTGGTGCGTTTTGCCCAATCCCGAACGCTGGATCATGTTCCCAGCACTTGGTCCAACAAAGGTAAACAACTTCTTTTGGATATCATTGGTGGAGATGCTCAAAAACCAAAAATTCCACCTGTCGAACCTGCCGATTGGTTGGATGCTGACTGGGATAACTTCTGTGATGGAGAGGATGATCCCATCTCGGAAAAGGCTGCTTTGTTGGTCGTCCAATGGAATCGGGATGATGTAGTCATTCCTCTAGAGGGATTTTACAACTTTCGAAACGGACAGTTCACCAACGCTGACTTTGAAATTACAAAGTACCGACATGCTGTCCTTCGGACCACTCGACCTATTGCCAAGGGTGACCAAATCCATCTCAGCTGGACCACCTGTAAAGCTTGTGAAGCTCGTATCAGCAAATATGGAAGTGGAGGTAAGAATTTTTTGTTGGTGCTGAATGAGCTATACTATGCGAATGCTTGGATCTAACCAGTGTGGCTTGTTTTGTTTTGTTGTTACAGAAATGTTTCGGGATTTTGGAATCATTGAGGAGTATCCTCAACGTTGGTATGATATTGATACTTCGGCTCTTCTAGACGTGTACCATGATCAAGCAACAAACGAGTTGTATATCTGGTGGGGTATCACTTTCCCTGGTGGTGCCAAGGACTTCCAAATTGTCCTTTTGATTGGTTCCATTCGCAAACAACTGAGACGTCTCAAAATGCTCCGCAACATTGATTACTCCGAGGGAAACCCAGGTATACCAGAGAAGGAATGGGATTTGGCTTGGAAGTTTTGGGAATACCATGTGCGATCCATGATTTTGGCTATTAAATCATTGGAGAGTGGATTGGAGACCAAGTCCAACTGGCCTAATATCCGAGTACCATTCGATGAAGTGGACCCCTACACTCCTCACTATGACCTTTTTGAGGATGAGCTTGACGATATCAACTACCACGATTGGACCTGTGACACTGCAGAGCAGAAGCTCCTTGAATTCAACGGCTACAAGGACTTGGAACAAGTCAATTCGCAATACCAAAAGCTTTCGTTTTACACACATCCAGGAACAAAGGATGTCGTCTTGCAATTGGATGGGACCGTTCAGATTATGAGTGTCTATCGCCCTCAATATCACGAGTATATGATTCATTCGGCAGCTCGTTACTTGGATTCTGTCAAGAGAATCATGTTTGTCGGTGGTGGAGACTCCATGTTGTTGCACGATGCACTCACTTATCCAAACCTTGAGCTCGTGGTTGGTTTGGAGCTTGATCAAATGGTGGTCCGCAAGAGTTTCAAATACTTCCACACACAACCTCACTTTGATGATCCCCGAGTGGAATGGTGGTTCGGAGATGCGACCAAGAGTCTGTTGCTTTTGTGGGAGGAATACTGGCAAAGCTTTGATCTTGTGTTGGTTGATTTGTCAGAGACGGTAATGTCGTTCTCTGTCACCAAGGAACTGGATGTCTTCGATGCCTTGGCACTTCTGCTAAAGCCTGACGGAATCATGGTCAAGAATGAGCAGTACCTTGAGGAGTTCAGCAAGGTATTTGACAATTCAATGGAGATCTACTTCATTTGCCCAGTTCTTTGCGATCAAATCTTTGTCATGGGCTCGAATGGTATCGACTTCTTGCATGCTCCAATGAAGGATCATGGAGTGGATGCCTTGTTGTATGACACAAAGATTACAAACACCTCCAGGATGGTTGACGTTCACGACTACCGTCGCGCCAATGCTCGAGAACAGGGCAAATGTGGTGACTTGCCTAGTCGGGACATTGGAGACCGACGTGCTGGAATTCTCGAGGTATTGGACATTGAGTTCACCAAGAATGCAGTGGAGGCTTTGCTTGGTGACTCCGCCCCTCTAGTCGCCGCCATCAAAGAGGTAGGGTTCCATGTAAGTGCCGAACCACTTACAGTAGAAGGTCAGCTTTTTGTCGCCATGGAAGAAGGGTATGTCTTGGCCAGGTCCATGGGAGACCCCAATCATTGCAGTGTTGACATCCTCGTATGGGGAAGCTTCCATGAACTTAAGACACTGAGCGCTGCCGTCGCTTCGGTTTTCAGTGGGGCTCGTGTTTCCCGTTTCCGCATTGTTGTTGGTGGCATGTATGGAGCGTCGACATGGAATGTTGACCAGAATATGATTGGACCAAGAATTGTAGAAACACGAGACTGTTCCGAACCAGACTTGAAGGATACCAGCTCGAATCCAAATGCTGTTGACATCGTGGAGAAGGCCGTTCGTGAGAGCTTAACCGCATTGTCGTATGACACAAATGGGGTGATCCTTGTTGTTTGTGGTGAAGGAGAGGATTGCTTGGCAAAGAAAGTTTTGAGCGAGCAATCACAGCAATTGATTGAACTTCCTACCTGTCCAACACTCGACCCTACAAACAGCTCTAGGATGTACGGTTGTGAAATCCAGATCGCCACGGATTTGGTGAACAACCTAGCCGGCGCTCGGATTTCCATTATTGCAGTGGATTCTTCGGCTCAATTGGAAGTGCTTCAAATTCTTGATGACATCCTGATCCGGGACTTTGTCAGAGAGGGCATCTTGCATGAAGTGCATTTGGTGTACGCCTGGTCCTTTGGAGGCGTGGAACAAATCCAGCGCAGAAACTTCTTGGACCGATACCGCCGCCATCATCAAGAGGACCCCGAAAGTCGAGCTCAATTCCAGTTTGCTGTTGGAAGTCAAACAGCAGAGTTTGGAGTCGTAACCGCAGGTGACGATTATGGAATCCATCGGGTTACCAACTTGGAGAATCAGTTGACGGCATTCTACAAAGAAAACGAGAACGTTAAGATTTCGTTGGATACTATCCAAAGTGGCAAGTACATTTATTGGGATCCCTTCAATCCACAGGAATTCCTTCAGACTGACTACGACCAGGAACCAGGTTTGACACAATACTTTGAGCAAAAGGCATTAGCCCACCAGATTGTCACGCAGATGGAAGGGCCACCCGATAAGCCCTTCCCATTCGATTCTACCGCCCTAGCAGGTGTCTTTCAATCGACGTTGGACAAACTCAACATGGAGTGTGCGGCCACGAAACAATATGCTCTGATTGGCGATGGTATGGTTCTTGCATGCTTGAACCCAACATTTGGAAGTCTAGTCATGGTATGGGACGGCAACCGCCATGTAGATATAAGCTACTGTCGGTTGGAATCCAGCAAGGCAGCGCTGCCTACCACTTTGACAGGCACCTTCGAAATGATAGCAGGTGACGACCTTAGCATTATCCTGAAAGATCAAATGCCTCGAGGCACAGGCCGCGTGGTCAGTTTGGCTGAGGACATTGTTTCCCAACGAGAATTGGACTACATGTTTGGTTGGGCCCAGGAAGTGCCTGTCAAAGACAAAAAGGACGAGTTGTAGAGCAGCAATACAAGTTACACAATTACTTTCTATAGTAGATTCCTTTTATTGGAGTTGAGGTGATAGCAAAGCGTCGAGCACCGGTTATTGTGACACCATCAGTGAAACGTCTAGTCTTCATGATCTCCACCGTCATGGCGGCGCCGTCGTACAGACGATCGTCCTTCCGTATCATCAGACGACAACGTCTCGGGAGGCGATACAATGCTTTGAAAGAACATCCAACATAATCCCATAATGGAAGAGAATCCATATTGCATCCACGACGACACATACAAGTACATCCACCATCCCATACCCACAATCCCTGTCGAACCGGCAGGAACCGAAACTTGGTGAGATGGTGGCGGCCCCCGAATCTCTTCCCCTTGCAAGGTTCCCATGAGAACCAAGGAAACTTTGACGGAATGACTACTCGACGTTGCTCCTCCTCCTCCTCCTCTTCCTCCTGCATCTTGTTGGGACGATCGCTTTTCTTGCAACAGTTTCCAATCACGTTGTGAAATGTCCAATAGTTGTTGCGACACATCATTGAAAACCACATTGGACTGACCTCCCTGTTTGGGAGGATACAATAAAGTCCCTTTGTGTAATATTTTGAATTGTGGATGTAGTTTCATTTGTTGAGCTATTTGATCGAGACACCACGCATTGGGTTGGTGGTTTGCTGTTGGATTGGATGTGGTGGTGGTGCCTGTACTCCACCACCAGGTTTGCCACCAAGATGCCTTGGATGTTGAGGGTGTAGATGCAGTACCTGACGTTGGTGGAGAAACATACAGTTGAAAAGTGTTGGTGCCCATTCGAAACAGTACGACATGTTGTGATGTGGAATGGCTCTCGCTGCTGCTGATGCTGTTGCTGCTGCTTGCATCAGTAGGAGGTAAAGATGATGATGACTTAACAAAGGAAACAGATTCTTGACATTGTGGACACTTTTTTAAAGAAACCAATTGATAGGGATCCCAAGGAATAGAATGTCCACAACCTGTGACTATAGTGTTGGAGTAAAGCTCTGCAGAAGGTGCCGAGGAAGATGGACTTGATGACATGTTGTGGTTGTTGTTGTTGTTGTTGTGGTAGAGTTTAGAGTTCGTTGTTGTCTCTGAAAGTGATGAGAATATCTTTCAACTGTCACACTCTTACGTAAGCTTCATACATTCAGTGTGACACGCTCCAAGCAGTCCTTTGAGTCTATGTTTAGCGCATAGGCGTGACTCACTGTTCACGGCCAGATGCAGACATGCCGCCGGCTGCCTTAACTTCTACGGAAAACATACTTCCAATTCTGTACTACGGCCCTCCACACATCGTTAGGAACAATAGGAACACTCGCAACCACAACCACAACAAAAGCTCTCTTGACGACTGCCAAGAAATCCATCCGCATTTGCGAGAAGCAAAAACATCATTCAGAATCCAAATGAAAGATTTCTTTTCTCTAGACTTTGCCAAATCCGCAGGTCTCGATGACCGATTCCCTCTCACACAAGAAGAAGCCGATCGAGTCGAAGATGTCTTGGCCAAGGATCTCGAAAACCTTTCGTTGGACGAACAAGAAAAAGCCGTCTTTGATTTGCATGGTATTTCTCAGCTGCCACCTGAAGACCCCGTGTTGATCCAAGAAAGATTAAAGCAAGTTCAAGTTTATCTGCAAGAACTGGATCCTACGGTGACGCAGGCTTATCGATTGGCAGAACAACTCGATGCCGATTATGTGCACAAACAACATTTGGGATTTCTACGCAGTGAACGTTACGATCCTACCCTGACTGCCAAAAAGTTGGCTCTGCATTTTGATGTAAAGAAGCAATTGTTTGGGGATGGAGAAATCATGGGACGAGATGTTCGGCAATCTGATTTGGATGAAGTAGCATATGCTGAACTTTGCAAAGGGGCCCTGCAAGTGTGTCCACTCAAGGATTCGGCAGGACGAGGAATTGTGGCATTGAGGGATTGCAATGATAATGGAGAAGAAGAAGTACTTGGCTTGGTAAGCGTTGATTTGACATTCTTATTTGTTCCGTTGCTCCTGTGCTCATTGTCTTCTACTGCCTGCCTTTGCAACGTCTCTAGCATCGCGCCATTTTTTACATTGGAACTGCCGCACTTCGAGATGAAGAAGTCCAAAGGAGTGGAATTGTCTGGATTATGTTTAACTTTCGAAGTTGCTCCGAAGACTATGAATTTGTCGAAACTGTCATTCGCGTCGAGAAGTCGTTACCAGCGAGATTTGAAGGTGGTCACTATTGTTACACCGATCCCAACATTCGGCCCTTTGTGACAGGAATTACTGCATCCTTCAATCAAGCTGATCGACTCCGGATGAGACAGCATTGTGCTAGCATGGAGGAAATTCGATTCAAGTTACTGACATTTGGTATCCCTGTCCACGCGCTTCCTTGTCAAGAAGATGGGAGTTGGTCGACCACCTTTCATTCGGATTTTGTCGAGTCCATGAGAATCCGAGAAGAAATACTGGCCATGCCTCCAGAACAAGTGAACCCACCCGTTGTTACAGATGAAGAGGATCCAAATGATGATACTGATGACAACGATCACGACCTTGACGACAACAGGAACGAGGAAACGACGAGGGTACCACATCGATTTGATGTGTTGTTGGGAAAAAGTGGCGCCGCTCGTGATCATACTGGCAACCGAAGAGCCACTCATTTGTGCCAAATGTACTACTCCATCTATGAGCAGTCCAACAAATACCAAAAGACGAATATCGCCGAGCGCATCATGAAGATCATTGAAGAGTCTGGGGGCAGATTCCTCAAAATGGATGCCGATGGTCATTGGGAGGAAGCCGATGAAGTGTCGTCTCGCAATAAGATTTCTCACATGTTCCGCTACCTGCGGGCCAAACAATCCGTTTTGGAGAGTTCTGCAAAGGAGGAGGAGTTGACCAGTGATTCACCATCCACCACGACAACAGCCACAACCGCTTCGGCTTCGGTCAAACGCGTGTCGTCACCAGAGTCTACGTCGGATCATTCAGAACAAGCTGCATCTGGGGTATCCAAACTGCAAAGAGTATAAGTATGCATAAATTTTGAACTATACATCCATGACAATGATGACGCAAGTTGGGAAGGGGAGATACTTGCATCAATTTCTTTCCAAATAGAAACTAATTTCTCGGCACTTTCTTGACATAGGACCCGAACATACTTAGTACTATGAAAGTCTCTCTCTTCTTTGTTGCACTTTGACGTCGATGGTGTCAAACGGCAAGACAGCCATTGGGAGCTCCAAGCAGTCCTTTGAGTCCAGACGTAGCGCTTGTGCGGGACCAAATACATAAAGCACGCACTCTTTTTCGTCACAACTCACTCCATAACATCATCAGTCAGTCTTCTCACCATCATCATTGCCCATCACATCATCCGTGGTGGCTACATTTTTGCTGCGGCCTCCTCATGAAAGATTTTGTTTCGTTGGATTTGGCCAAATCTGCTGGCCTCACAGAGGACAGGTTTCCTGTGACACTTGAAGAAGCAGATAGAGTCGAAGATGTTTTGGCCAAAGAACTCGAAGGGCTCTCCTTGGACACCAAAGAAAAGGCTGTCTTTGATGTCCACGGAATCTCACCTTTGCCACCTGAAGATCCTTTGTTGATCCAACAGCAACTCGAACAAATCAAGGAGCGAATGAACGAGCTAGATCCTGCAGAATGTGAAGCGTATCGCATTGCAGAACGACTCAACGCAGATTTTGTCCATTCAGAACATTTACGCTTTCTTCGCAGCGAGCGATACGATCCTCTCTGGACAGCTAAGAAATTGGCGGTTCATTTTGATGTGAAGCGTCGGTTGTTTGGGGATGGTGAAATTATGGGAAGAGACGTCCGACAATCGGATCTAGGGGAGAAAGCATACGCAAAATTGCACAAGGGGACGTTCCAAGTTTGCCCTCTCAAGGATTCATCAGGGAGGGGAGTTGTATGCATGGACAGTTGTATTGATGATGGAGAAGAAGAAGTGACTGCTTTGGTACGTTCTCTTGGTTCTACCGTTGTCGCTAACATACTTTGAAAGACGTTCTCTCAACAGTCATCTTCCTGGCATTAGCAACGCGCCATCTACTATATTGGCACCACCTGTCTTCGAGAAGAACATGTCCAGCGAAGTGGGATTGTCTGGATTATGTTCAACTATGCCAACTGCATAGAATCCTATCAGTACTTCGAGTCACTTTTCCGTGTGAAAAAGACACTTCCTGCCCGATTAGAGGCGGGTCACTATTGCTACACCGATCCGCAAATTCGACCGTACGTATCAGGGATTGCATCAACAATGAGTCAAGCAGATCGACTTCGGTTGAGGCTACATTGTGCAAGCCAGGAAGAAATAAGATTCAAGCTACAGACCTTTGGAATCCCTGTACATGCCCTTCCCTGTCAAGAAGATGGGAGCTGGTCAACGACGTTTCATTCAGAGTATTGGAAGGCCAAGAGAGAGCAAGAAGAATTGTTGACTATGCTAGCCGATGGAGGAACGCCCGCGATACTCACCGACGAAGAGGAAAACCATGACATCGAAGACGACACCTTGGAAGAATCGAGAATTGTCCCTCAACGCTTCGATGTCCTGTTGGGCAAGAAAGGAGTTTCCCGGGATCATACTGGCAACCGACGAGCAGCTCATTTGTGTCTGATGTATTCCTCCACCTACGAACAATCCAACAAACATCAAAAGACAACGATTGCTGAACGAATCATGAAGATTGTAGTAGAGTCTGGAGGAAGATTCCTCAAGTTGGATGATGATGGGCAGTGGGTGGAGGCCGACGACGTATCTGCACGCAATAAGATTTCTCATATGTTCCGATACCTGCGTGCCAAGGAGACAGCCGAACAGGAGAGTGCCGCGAAGAAGGAAGAGGAGGAGGAGTTGACGAGCGATTCACCAATATCAACAACAACAGCCACTACCTTGAGTACGTCTGTAAAACGTGTTTCTTCCCCAGAATCGTCCTCGTCGGGGGATTCCGAACAAGGACACTCGAATGTATCCAAACAACTACGGCTGGAGTGTGGCGATGCTCGTAGTAGTTCAAAGGAAGATTTTGAAACGGATGGATCTACCAGTAGGAGTACCGAACTAGTATAGACAAATTGGAAGAGCCGTGCTTGTTATGTGACATTTTTGGAGGTGCAACCCAGAAAGATCCAAAAGGCACAACCTGAATGTCACTAAACAAATCAAACCCTTGTTGCATTGGTTGTATGGTAGATAATAGAAACCTGCAGCAGTAGTAAACAACAATAATAATGATGTAAAAAGGCCACTCCACGATTTCGAATACTACTACTACAGTAATACATCCTGATGGAGGTGTACGTTCGTGTCATCAAAGAAGAATGGACGACGACACCATGGACAAATCAGCTGAACCACGAGTACTGCCAATGGCGAATGATCGATCTTAAGATTCTTTTGTCATTATTATTGCCAAGGTAAGGTTTTCCTTACCTGCTGTTTTTTGCTTGTCACTCTGTCATCATCACTGCAACAACATATTGCCCAATTGAAATAATACCCTACCAGCTACTAGAAGTATGTTGTACTTGGTTTTGGAAAGGAAACTCCGCTGGTTGTGAGTTGTGATGTGTGAGTTCTCTTTTTTGAAACAAATGATGCCGCCGCCGCCGTTGTTCCATCGCAGCCAGTCGTCGTCTGCAGCGGTAGTCCGTATCGCACCAAACTCGTCATGTCGTACTCGTAAGCGGTGGTCCGTGGTGCACCACGTCGCGTTTCTTGACTCGATTCCAAAAGATACCCAGAAAGATCACGAAGTTGTCAAGCTCTCGACAAATCACATACCAAGAACCGAACCACGGGACTCTTGTGAATGTCCAACACTTCTGATTGGTGGGAAAAATGCCCGAGAACACAGCAGAACATAACCGCCCTTCCTGTGCCATATCTAATTATTTCTTCTCCTGACTATTGCGTGATGGGAGTACGAGTAGTGGTCACCGCCTCCCCTCCTGCGGTGCCTCATAAAGAAAACGTAGTCAAGAAAAATGGGCCAGGACGAAATCAACAACAACAACGACTACTACAACGGCGGCGACGACGACAACAACAACAACGATCCCAATGAAGATGAAGGGTCTGTGATTGGCGACATCCCCATGGAGATCCCAGTGGAGAAAAAGAGAAGAGCAAAGCAAATCTCTGTACTCACAACACTAACCACAGGCTCCAACACCATTGACAATGTGGAGTTTGGAGGAGATTACAGTCCGGAGGAAGTCGAGCTCATGGAAGAGCAGACCTACAAGGCTACTCTACATGTCCATACACCAGAACCTTGGGGAAAAGGGATCATCAATGACTTCAAGAACACCATCGGGAAGCATTGGTACAAGGAGATGACCAACCCCAACGAACAAACCATTGCGGTATCCGTTTTCATTTACTTTGCCTGCATTGCTCCTGCCATCAGTAAGTTGCACGAAAACGTCTTGAATGTTTGTTGGAACTATTATACACCTCACAGATCTTTCTGGTATATTGTTACAGCTTTTGGAGCTATCTACGCCAAGGCCACTCACAACTGGATTGGAGCCGTAGAAATGATCTCTGCTACCGCTGGTTGTGGTATCTTCTATTCCTTGATTGGAGGACAACCCATGATGATCAATGGAGGCACCGGACCTGTCCTTGCCTTTACGGAAATCATCTTCAAGATGTCAGAAAGCATGGATGTGCCTTTCCTAACGTTTAACTGCTGGATTGGAATCTGTACGTACATTGCAACGAGACAAGCGAAGTACTCACGAATGACATCAGTGCCCTCTGACATTTTGGATCTCCTTTTTTTGTTTGTTTGTTTGTTTGTTTGTTTGTTTCACTACTACAGGGGTCGCCATTTACATGTTCATTGCAGCCTTTGTTGATCTTAACCGATACATTGTCTATGCCACTCGTTTCACGGATGAGATCTTTGCTCTATTGATCTCTGCCATCTTCATTGTCAATGCTTTGGGCAATCCCTTTGGATCCGTTGGACTCTACTACTACTTCACAGATAGCCACAAGTCACATGAAGAACATCAAGACGATCCTGACTATTCAGAGTCTGCTGCTGCCTTGTTGTCTGTCATCCTTTGTGTCGGAACTGTCCAGCTTGCCTATGTTCTCAAGTCTACCAAGTTCTCTGGATACTGGCCCAACCAAACGATCCGTACGTACTGTTTGGAGCGGTTTCATCTGTTGCTTGTTGGTTGATACTAACACCACAATCTCGCTTGTTGTTGTACAGGTAACACCATTGCCGACTTTGCCGTGGTTGGAGCCATTGCCTTTTGGACGTTTGTCGACAAGGTGATCTTCAAGGATATCCCAACGGAGTCTTTGAATGTTCCTGATGCCTTCCAGCCTACCTTTGCTTGCTGTACCGAAGCTTGTGATACCAACTGGCCCGATGACTGCCCTGATATTGCTGAAGCCTATGGTGCTCGCCCTTGGTTCGTCAGCCTCGGCGACCTCAATGGCAACACTTGGGTACCCCTCATTGCAGCCGGACCTGCTTTGCTAGCCTTCATCCTTGTGTTCTTGGACGATGGAATTGTACGTTCTTGTTTCGTTGCTGTATGGTACATATGCTATGAAGAAATTGCATAACATTCTCTAACCCACATTCTGTGTTCAGACCTGGCACTTGATCAACGACCCTGCCCACAAACTCAAGCATGGATCTGCTTACAACTATGATACCATCGTCGTTGGTAGCATGGTTTTGGTCAACTCTTTGGTACGTTTCCTTATGCTTTCTTGTAGTGGAAGGGGTATCACAACATCATCTAACGCGATCGCTTTCGACTCTATAGCTTGGAATGCCTTGGTTGGTGGCCGCCACAGTGCGATCGTTGAACCATGTTCATGCTTTGGCGGAAAAGACACCTGGGGGCAAGATTCTATCGGTCCATGAAACCCGTCTGACTAACCTTGGAATCCATTCCTTGTGTCTCATCTCCATTTTTGCATTGAATGCCTTGAAAGCCATTCCTATGCCCGTCCTATATGTAAGTGAACCTAACAAAGGAAACCAAAGTAGCTCCAGGAAAACCCATCTGACATGTTCTCCAAATCATTCTACCAACAGGGAGTATTCCTCTTCATGGGAATTGTTTCTCTTGGAACCAACCAGTTCTGGGGTCGCGTGCAAATGTTCTTTATGGAGCCATGCAAGTATCCTGTGGAACCATACACCCAATACGTGCAGCCCAAGCGCATGATGTTGTTCACTGCCATCCAATTGGCTTTGTTCGTCCTATTGTACACGGTCAAGGTCATCAAATCGATTGCCATTGCCTTCCCTATTGTGATCGCCCTTTGCATTCCTTTGCGCTCGTTCATTCTGCCGAAGATCTTTACTGAGAAGGAGTTGGTCATGTTGGATGCTGACGATGCCACCATTCGTCACTTTTTGGCCACCAAATACAAGCCTGATCCTATTGAGGAAGCCGCCACAACAGGTGGAGATGTGGTCGTTCCCGAGAATGAGAACTAGCGGGAATCAACGGGGTTGATGTCTAATGCTTGTATACATTTCATGAATGTATTACTACAATGAAGTAGACCTATTCTGCTCGATAAATACTAATACGTTCAATTCTTGTACTACGTATTGCTCATTGGGTCATCAATCCCGCATCTTGCAATTCTATGTCAGACCCGTATTGCATGCGTAGCGAGTAGCGAGTGAAAGCGGCGATCCACTTCATTATCCCATTATCATTGCAAACCATGAGAATGGTGACAACGCTTGCTATCCCATCAAGGTCTCGGAAACCTCTGCACAAGGTCAGTCTCCTGTATCAATGCGTGTTGATATCAAACTTCCACAACCATTAATGTCAAACACCGAATTGCTGACGATGCGCTTTTGCATGTTGACCCAAACAACAACATGGGAATTCTCAATGTTGCAGTGCCGGGGCTCGCACTATGTTCCTGATGACCCATTTATTGCGAATCTTGATATTTCCGTCATCAAAGAGGATGAAAGTATCACCAACCTCGTGCTGTATGCCGATACGCTGTTGAAAAAGGAAATGCGACACACTTTGATGGACTTGTTTGCGATACCCCGGCCATGGAAGGTAGAGATCAGGTTTTTCTCACCATTTGATTTTCTAGTAGAACACGAGGATCGACGGAAACAGGCGTTCGCTCTGTTGCAACATGTACAGTACTACGAGATGTTTTGTCCCGGAAGTGGTCAAATGCCACCTAGATTGATGCGTGCCATCATCCGTTCTCTCCCTGTTTCCGAGGCCTTCCAAGAATATTCCTTCGGAGATGTTGCTCTTTTGCCAGACCAACTACTACGCTTGCAAGAACATGTTGGAATCGAATCCGTCAAACATGCCACGTTACAGATGCCCCAAGCATCCGACTCCATGTTTACTCTGGAATCACTGGTACACCTCCAAAGTTTGAAAATTCCCAAGTGGGGGTCATCCCTGGTGGATGCAATGGCGCTCATTCAAGTCCTACAGACGCTGCCCCACTTGGAAGAATTGGAGACGGTCATTCCCGTTGTAAATGACATCCATGAGACAGATCTCCTCGCTGGTTTTTCGGCATGGTTGGAACGCCCAGATTGTCCTCTCGTGCGACTGAAACTAAACCAAGGTAGCGGTGCATTATCCTTTGATTCTGCGGTCCGAAATCATATGCTAAAAGGCCTGGGCAGCAACCAACGACTGAAGGAATTGGCAATTGAAGTGAACGGCGACGCCTCCGTCATCCACGACGACACCTACTTCATAGACGATATCATTGCAATCAGTTCTATCCAACGATTGGAATATTCCTGTTCTGGTTCGGCATCGATCAACGTAGCTCGCACATTCTTGGAATTTCTCCTGTTGCCAAACATGGAAACCAGATATTTCACAGCTCGATTGGACACCAAGGTTTCTTCTCCTGAGTTTGCAATCGTGGCAGAAATGATTCAGCAAGCCTCAAATATTCACCGCATGCAAGAGATAATTCGCCAGTATTTCGCAGGAGGTTATGAGACGGACGAGATTCCATTGTCCTTGTGGCCCGAGGTATTCGAATGGTTGAACTGTGCAATAGCAATCTATATGGAAGACAATTTCTTGGCTTCTGTCTATACGAGCAAATTCGCCATTACCTCTCATCAAAGTGGGATGAGACGTTTGAGTCTCAGCGCCATCTACCAAACGTTGCAATTCTTGACAGGTTCCACCTGTTGGGGGAATGGTCACTAAACACCGTCTCCATTGTTCGAGTACGTACTCGTACTCGGTTACCGTACGTAGTAGTGATCTCGTCCTTTCTGGCTGCTGTGCTTTTTATCATCTTATTTAATCCTTTTAGTCGAATCATGGGAGGCAGCATCTTTAAAAGTATGGCACCAACTGAACAACCGAACCACTCCATACAACAGAAGCTGCTGGTGCCGCTGTTGTAGAAGTGCAACACTTTCTCCATCGCTACCTGCTAGAATATCGTATGATGCAACGACATGTTCTCTTCTCGAGAAATGAGTAGTACTACCAGTACCATACGCATATGTAGCGTTGCCTTGGCTTGTTGATGAGGATCTCTACCGTAGTAGCTACCGGTACTGCAGTAGTTAGTAGTTAGTACAACAGTAATATTTTCCCTTCCACTTAACTCATTTGGAGGCGGATACTCTTACAACACGGAGCATGGAGGGAGCATGATCTTCGAAACTTTCCACCTCCTTCTCGCTGCTGCTCCTCAACCTCCTCCTCCTCCATCATCGTCAATCGCAATTATTTGATGATGATTCTATCCTCCTGTCACTTGAAGAAATAGTGCTCAGCTGCAATGTGAATGGAAGTTGAGTTATGGCAAGCGCGGCGGACTTGCCTTCCTTCGCATTAGAGAACAAGTGGACAGTTGAACGGACACACATTTATGACGGATAAGGAAGGCAGTGCCACCTTTTAATACACTATATATGACACAAGGAGCATATAATACATCATTTACCGGGCCCTAAAAACACTGCAGTCAATAAGTAGCCTGTTTGTGAAAGGTTCAATCACTGAGCAAAATGCACCCAACATGAACCAACTGACTGTTCTTCCATGTCGATTGGGTGACTACCAATGTTTTCCATGTGCCATTTGTAAGCTCCAAAATTGACATCGGCACTACTGCTGAACACTATGCGCAGCACTACCATTTTGACTGCAACTTTAATAGCACCATGAGCTCCTCTCCCGCTAAGAAATCTTCAGCGACAACACAACAACAGCCAGCAAAACAGCCAAGAGTGAGACGGAAGGTAAGGGCCCTCGACTATCCAAAGCGCCCACTGTCGGCGTACAACCTCTTTTTCAAAAGTGAACAGCCGGTGGTCCTGGCTGAGTACAAAAGCCAGCATAATGGCGAGGTTGACTTCCCAACGATCGTGAAGCTGGTGGCTCGTCGCTGGAAGCAATTGGGTGAGGAGGATCGATTCAAATATGAAGAAATGGCTGAAAGAAACTCGGACAAATATCGTCAAGAACTTTGGGAATACCAGAAAGGAAAGAAAAAAGAGAAACTCGAGGCAAAAAAGAAGAAAGCGGCATCCGCTTCCCCGATTCCACCGAAAAAGGCTGTGCTAACCGCTGAGGAAGAGTGCGATTCTTCAGTGACTGTGGAAGACATGGACGATAGCTCGTCTTCCGTTGAGGTTATCGAGGACGACGATGATCTCCCTCCTTCGCCGCCTAGCTCAACCAAAAAGAACAAAGAGTACAACAAGAATGACACCGGCAAGAGGGCAAAGAAAAAAGTGAAACCTGTGGAAGTGGAGGATATCAGCTCTCGTGAAGAGGAGAACAAGGATGCCAGCAACAAAGCAAGAGAGCCCACAAGAACTCTCGCACCACAAGCAGAGGCCGCCTACCATCCTCCTACCACCTCACCTCCTACAGCGGTATTGCGAGGAGCCTCTGTGGCAAGTCTTCCTCAGGGTGATTTGGAAAGAGTACTTTTACACCAGAATCGCGCTCGAGATGTTGGAAATACCGCCGTCCGCGGTGGTATGCTAGGAGGATATCCCACTTCTCCACAACAGGGGCGTCGTGTATTGATGGAACAAGATAAGGAAGTTGCTCGAAACATGTTAATACAAGATTTGCGAGCAATCGAGGCCGCCAGAGACGAAACCATTCACCGCTTGATCCAATTGGAAGATGATTCCCCCGCTGCTGCTTCTGGTCTTCCTGGTGCTGCTGCTGCTGCTGGTGACACCAGTACAAACCCAGATATCTCTGTCTATCAGCTTGTTGACCACCGAAGTGTTCCTGCCGGTATGATGGGAGCCACCCCAGGAAGAGCAGGGCATTCTCTGGTTCCACCTTTGCTACGTGGTGGTACTGCTGCTAGCGCCCCATCATCATCGTCGGAACAACAACTTCAGCACCAGCACCACCACTACCAACTGCCACTGAGTTTCCTGTCTGGTCATCTTCATCCTCCAGAGGCCACCAATCCTTTGCTTGTGTGGCGTCGGCAACTTTAATCTTAGTTTGTGGCGAGGATGGCTATATGCTTATGAACCCGCGCTCACACAGTAGTAAATACTAACGTTAGTAGTTTGTACTTGTACTGTACTTGCTACCTACTACGGTACCTTGATACAGAAAGCTCGTAGCTCGTAGCCCGTAGCCAGTGAGGAAGTAATACTTATGATGTCATCATATGTAAATATCCTATTTTTACACCTAGTACATACAATGATACCGATCCCTTCGCAGGAGGCTATCTTTGGCGGATCTTCGGTGGATACGAACAACGACAAATACTACTAACTCGAGTGCATCGATAATATGTCCATCCGGTCCCTTCCAGTCCACATTGATCCTTTGATTCCGACTTTGCGTCGACCTTCTGTTGTGAGTAAAACAAGAGGAGAACTTGCCTTTCTCCCGCTCCTCTTTGGTTGTTGCATTTTTGTCCACAAGTCCACTTGTCTTGTTCCTCACTGCTGGTGGCTTGGTACTAGTAGGACCGTCTCCGACCCCTTGGGATTTCCAAACATCCACCCACAGCTCATAGGCAACTTCGTTCTATTTTGGAAGACGAAGAAAGAAACCTCCATGGGTTTGAAATCTGTCTCTCTACTTTGACAGACAAGAACGGGGATGTTTCGATTCAAGCAGATTTGCTACTGGAAGTGCTGGAGAAGAAATGCAAAGTCATTGGCATTGTTATGGACAGGTCCGAAGCAGCAGACGATGCACAGATTCAACAAGCATTGATGTTTTTGAATGCAGCTGAGCACTTGGAACTGTCGTTTTCATTGGAAACAGGAGATTTAAAGCCTGAACAAGCGTCGGACAGATGCTTCTTTCATTGCTTTCCTCCCATGATGAACCTTCGGACATTGGAAATCACAGGTTTGGGTTTGACATCAAACGAATTGGCGGATCTTTATCAATGTGATTGGTCCCGCAAATTAGTGGGTGTCACTTTTCAGACAAGCATGTATTCAATCCGAAAGAATGGTGGTAGTATGCTTTTCCCTCCCATTTCACAGAACCGCCTTCAATCTCTCAGTTTGCGATGGAATCATTGTGGCGTCGAGGGTTGGAAAGCTTTTGTTGGACAAGTCAGTTCTCTAACTACTCTGCAAAACTTGGAACTCACACTTCCTCCAGTCACAGAGGAGTACATCGATTCTCTGGTTGAGTTGCGACAATGGCTTTGGGGACCAACGTGCCCACTGATTCGTTTGGAATTGATTGATCATGAAATGGGACGCCCCTCTCTCTGGAATCTGTTGGAGGGAAAGATGGCAGAAAAGTCGAGGTTGGAAGAACTTTGCTTACAGCTTCGCAGTGATGCGGATTTGCAGGGGTTGCTCCAGGCCCTAGAATCCAGCTCCATCTATCGGTTGGAATTTCGTCAAGTAGACCTTCCTACAAAAACACTGGAGTATCTTTTGAACTGGCAATTATCTATGGAAGCCAAGTTTCAGATGATTACTTGTGATGCTGGTTTTGCCAAAACCAATTCACGGCTGATTCAATGCATTCACCAAGTTTCCTTGATCCATCGAAAGCAACAACTCGTCCAAAAGATCATGGCTAGTACTAACACCGTGCAGGACAATGCGGTACCTTCTCTCTGGCCTAGGATTCTTGAAAATCTGGACCGCTCCTCTGAATTGCCCGACGAACCAACAGCCGAAGAGCCGGTACCGGGCTCCGTTGCAATCCCAGCAGCTCTTCTTGCATTCATGGGCAGAGGCCCTGGTGGTGGTGGAGGGCCTTCCCCGACACTGAAAAAGAATCTCAAGGCACCCAAGCATGCCAGTACCACTGCCCTCTATCGAAGTTTGCAAGTGTTCTATGGCGGGTGGAATTCTCCTCATGAACTCCTTCGCCCAGATGAACAGTACAAGCTGCCTCCACTGAAATAGCAAAAGTAGGAAGCGGGTTTATCCCTCTCCACTCCCCAATAATTATCACATGCTATATGCTGCAATAAATAATAATCCC
This sequence comes from Nitzschia putrida, assembly GCA_016586335.1. Classification (NCBI taxonomy): domain Eukaryota; phylum Bacillariophyta; class Bacillariophyceae; order Bacillariales; family Bacillariaceae; genus Nitzschia; species Nitzschia putrida. The sequence goes on along the minus strand of BLYE01000023.1, from coordinate 314,248 downwards.
CTAAAATACCTTATTGAATCCGTGTAGTCGATTGATAGTAGTGGATTCGGCCATGGGCCAAGCAAGCCACCTCCGCACTATTATTTTGTTGCTACTGAAGACAACGGTCTCTCCGAGTGTTGCCTCGAGTCTTCAGCCGTTCCATGTAGTCTTGTTCTACCACTGTAGTCGAATGGGTAGCTGGTAGTTACCATGACTTGGCCCATTTACCACAAACCCAAGAACAAGGTACGAGAGGTGAAAGTCTTCCCTTATTGCACCATCCCTATTGTTTCCTCACGTTTTCATTCTGGGATGATGCTCATTCTAGGGTATTACATTCAAAATCTCCCGTGAGAGTTCTGCTGCTCTCATGGAATTGGATTGGGTAAGACAAGAAGAGTCACTGAACTCTCTCAAAATGGACTTTTCGTTATTGTTGTTGCCATCGTCCGACGAGTCTGATGACCCAACCATTCAAAATGTCTTGCAAGAGACACTGGCCCTTCCCCGTCCGTGGACGGTAGAGTTTCGCATTCTATCTGAATTGGATTTTGGTACGCAGAATCCAGTACAAGTGTTGAAACTTTTGGAAAATATACACTATTGTCAGTTTACCTGTTCTTCGACGATCACTCCTGCATGGATTATATCGGCTGTCCTGCGACATGCTACCACCTGGACCAAACTCCAAGAATTGCGCATCGTTGGTATATCCTTTCAACCTCTGGATTTGAGAGAATTACATCATTGTGTTGGCTTGGACAAAGTTCCTCATTTATGTGTTAAGGTTTCTCCCGATCTACATGTCGGTACGTTTCCTCCCCCGGAATGCTTGAAACATATTCAGAGTTTGAGTCTAGCATGGAACGAATCTGGAATAGAAGGATGGAGAATTTTAGTTCAGCAAGTGAAGACGTTGCCCAACTTGGTAAACTTGAGTCTGTCGCTTCCTTCCATGACGATTGTGGAGAATGATGAAGCCACCATCGATTTTTCAGAGCCACCACTGGCTGCATTCTCCGAATGGTTGGGCAGTTCCGCATGTCCTCTGCTTCGACTGGAACTGAGAGATAGCAGCCATGGATCCTTGTCACTTCAGTGGGTTCTACCTCATCTTGAAACAAACCCAACATTGGAGGTCTTGTCCATTTACCATCAACGTGATTTCGACATGTCCGTCCTGCTCCAAGCCGTTACAGCCAATGCATTCATTCGACGCCTGGAGTTCCCACGATGCAACAATTCCTCCCAGGAAACTCTTGAACGAATGTTGCAATGGCAAAAGTCCTCCAGCATGAAAGCAAGGTATATCATGATTCATTTTGATGAATTTCGGCCTCACCGCGTGCGAGAGAATGTAGTAGGGAAGATTCATCAGGTATCCCGAATGCATGGGATCATGCAAGGATTGGTTCCCCGTCGTCCTCGTGCTGTTGACTCTAGTACTATGGATCGTCATGCTGACATTTCTTTTCTATCGAGTTGGCCCCTAGCTTTGGAATCGCTGGCGGGTCGTCCTCCATTCTCCTCAGACACACTACAACATCATCATGACCAAGGTAACAGTATTGCCGAAATGCAGCAATACTGTCTTACGGCATTGTATGCTGCAATACAGATGTTGTGTGGCCATGCTGCTTTCTCCTGGGAGCACTCGATTAAGAGTGAGTAGACAATGTTTCGTTGGCTCCTTCTATCAATATGTCGCGTGTGATGGTGACTCGGAAAGGGTCGCTCCGGAGGCCACTGCAAAAAAATTATCGCGAAAAGGAGGGAGGTAATATATTGCTTTTACTCTCGAGACTCTCAGGGTGGGCTAGGTGCGGGAACTGTATTAATGGAATGGAAAATGGATTATTACTCATGCGTACTGTTGTGGTCGAAGGAATCATGATTGGATGGAATCAAGCTATCATACGCTCGAAGATCCAACATAATTCAGACCCGCTGAACAGCGACGGAAGCGTTCAAATAGACATACCCAAACATTGTCTCAGCCAAGATGGCCCTAGCCATTCCGTCGAGACGACCACGATCATTTCTCGAAGTAAGTGTGATGGGATTACAACAACATGTTGCCTGTGATTTCTCACTCTCAAGACGTCTTGCTGTTTGATTCCAGAGCTCGGATTGTCAAATTGTTCGGGAAAACCCGCTGCTGGAACTCTGGCGGATTGAACAGAATGGATATCGGACATTCAGTATTTTGTTTTGTTTCTTGTTGGAAGAAGAAATCCAACAGTCTCTCAAGAAATTACTACTTCGGCCACGAGACTGGAGAGTTTGTGTCGAGCTCATAGATTTCAATATTGACAATTCTAGCTTTCTGGCACAGCTCACCAAAGTGCTTGCTTTTTTGGAACTTGTGCCGTGTTGGGGGTTCACAATGAAAGAATGCACTGACCAGTGTCTTTCTGTTGCGAAGTTGGAGCTATTAGTAGACTGTCTTCCTGCGCGACATAACCTCAAGGAGATTTTTCTGGAAGGTACATGGGTACCATATCATACTTTGACGCAACTGGAGCGCCTGTTTGGACTACGTCGGGCAAACCACTTGAGAGTCAAGATTGAGCCAATGCTTTTGAGATTCGAGCATTTCTCTCTCCGAAGTATTGAAGTCTGTGCCAGAAACTGGGAACATGCCTTCCTATTTGTTAAGAAACTACCCTATTTGGAAAACTTGGAGCTCAACTTTGACAATTCCTCTTTGGATAGGATTGCAGGGGGTCATCAGCAATTGCCAGATATCTTCCTAGAATTTGCAGAGTGGTTGGGAAGCTCCTTTTGTCCACTCATCCGTTTTCACTTGGGGCAGGTCCCAGTAATACCCCTTGATAATCCTTTGCGGATACTATTCATTCATCTGAACCATAATTCTCATTTGAAGGAACTCTCTATCGGTCGTCAGCCTCGTTTCGAAATTGCAGACATGATGCAACCTGTGGAGAACAGTTCGATTCAGCGTTTAGAGTTTTCAGAGTGCTTCTTCGGCACGGAGGAACTACGAACCCTGCTGCAGTGGCTGGTCACGTCTGTTGCTTTGTTGCGCAGGCATTTTACCACACAATTCAGAATGACGCCAGGGGATCCCCATCATGCGGAAATCATATCCAACATTCATCAAGTTTCTAGGATTCATCGAGCCAAGGAATTATTTCTTGTTGACATGTTGCTACAAAGTAAAGGCCACGGTGTTCATCCAAGAAAGGACGAGACTCCAGCATCATGGTGGCCAATGATTTTGGAGAGTATGGATGGGCTACCTATGGAGTGTATCAAGAATCCCGGTTCTCTCCGTACTGGCGCTGAAACAACTCACCTAGTTCAGCGTTCAAAGCTTCAGGCCATGTACGAGACAATGCAGTATTTGTGCTCCCGGACTTTGTGGGGAAAGGATCATACTATGATCCACCAAGAACCAGACGATTTCCAATGACAAGTCAACTTTGTTGTCAGAAAAAATCGGAATGGGCATTATGAGGCGAAGTCACTGTTCACCAACAAGCTCTTGCTGGATCCATCATTTCACATGATACTAACATTTTATACCCTTCGTTATTCGTTGAGGGGCTTGTGCAAAAATACTATACAAGAACGACCCACCATCCGCTTCGGAGTTTATCGTTTCGATGCTTCCACCTCTGCAGCCCGTTTCGCAAACCCAATCTCGACTCCAAAGGGTTCCAAGAAATGATGCAGATCAACGTTGTGGGGGTGATAAAAATCATCCAAGAATTGCTGTTCCTTGTTGGAAATGCGTGTATAGTTGTGCATGAAAGAAACCCCTTTTCTTTCTTCGAAATTAAAATTGTAGGGTTGAAGACCTGTGAAATTCAAAATGCGATCCATGACCAGTTTGGGTCTGTCTTTAATGTCGTCATTGTCCACAAAGTGGAAATATTTCTTGACCAAGTCTTCTCTAGAGATCCCCCACAATTCACTCAACGTATCGACCCAATGCGTGAGTTGCAAAGCATATAAACCTCGCCCCATCAACCCTAGTCCACGATTTTGGAGATACTGCTTCCACGCCAAGAATCCAACTTTTCCCTTGGTAGTTTCTCCACCAGGCGAAATTCCCACACCGTCCATGACCTCTTTTTCCTTGACAATTGTTCGATAAAACCCTCCTGGTGATCGATCCAAACCTTGTCTCTTGTTACGAATCATCATTTGAAATTGCGAATATGCTCGAGAGGTAGGATCTCGAAACAAAATCAAAAGCTTGATGGGTTCCGGAAACACACAAGCCAACCGTGCCGGTATTTGGTGGCTGTGAAACAGATATTCCGGTGTTTTGTCAATATGAAGTTGATGTTCTTTGCAGGTCTTGCATTGTTTGTAAAAGGACTTGTACTCTTTCCATACTAGACATTGATGAACAACATCCCCTCTGGCCACAGGATTTTTGTCAAAAATTTGTGGTTCCTTCATGTGCACAGCGACATCAGGATGTTGGAACATCATGGAGGAAAAGAACGTTGTGCCAGCTTTTTGGATACCGGGGACAATTAATTGGGGTATCGAGTTCTTCAAGAGTTGCTTTTCGGTAGTGTTGCAAGGAATGCATTCCGATAGGCGATCGTAGAAAAAAGAGTCGGCGGAGGAAAAAGATGGTAGTTTTGTCATTGTTGTTGCACCATTCGTAGTAGCAATGGGGGTGATGGATATCACTGGTTGAAAGGGGTCACTGAAGCCATACCGCAAAGCTAGTATAGAAACAATACAACCCAGAAATAACCCAAGTATCAGAATCACCTTTAGTGATGGGCGCTTCGGCAGTCTTCGTCGCATTGTTGCCATGGTGGTTGGACGACGATGATGATCGAAATTATTTTTGTGGTTTGTGTCGAACGTCGTCGAGGATGGATATCCATTCACGACTCACGACTCACGAATCGGGAGTCACATTAGTCGATTCAAAGAACAATGGCAACGACGAAATCATTTGGAGTAAAAGATTCCCTCTCCACTTCTCCCCGCTCATTGTTACAGGAACAATAACATGGATCGAACAATTCCGTCACGACGACCTCGGTCCTTCTTTGAGGTATGTTCGTATTCTGCATTGTTTGCGGCTTACACGTACTAGAGGGCTGGCTGCAATCTCCTCCTCCTCCTCCTCATGCCGATGTGCCATCGTCATTCCACCACCACCACCAGAAAAAGGATTGCCAAATCATTCGAGAAAATGTCTTCTTGGAACTCTGGCGGATAGAACATGATGGATATAACACATTCAGTATACCCCTTTACTGTCTCTTGCAAGAGCAAGTACAAACGGCTCTCAAGGATTTGTTGTCATCAAAGAACAAAAGTTGGAACGTATGTGTTGAAGTGGACCCTATGGGGGATAATCCTGAAATTTCAGCCTTTACAAACCTTCGACCAGCTCTTTCCTTTCTCGAGTACGCAACATGTTGGGGATTTTGGTGTCACCAAAAAAGTAGTACCTCTTCGAGCCACAAAAACAAGAATGCATCTTCCTCCTCCTCGTTTTCTACAAGTCCTGCAGGCAGAAAGAAGAAGAAACTATATTTGGAACGTGTTCTGGATAACATGACGACTCCATCGGACAAGTTGATTCGGCTGTTGTGCCACATCCCTTCGTATACCATGGGATATGCTCCCACGCTTGGAAAAGATATTTGGTTTGCAGCGAGTTCATCATTTGGTGGCAGATGCTCCATTGGGTGCGGTGTCACTGACTCCTCAAAACAACATCAGTATTACCTTGCCCCTTAAAAGCATCCGACTTCGATGCCCTACATGGTGGGGAGACATTGTCAGCCTATTGAGGTTACACCTGACTCACTTGGAAAACCTGGAACTGGAGTTTGATTCTTCTCTGGATCGTCATGCATCGTCCTCTGTAGGACGAAACCAATCCCCCCGTCGCTTTGCGGAATTTGTCGCATGGCTAGGCAGTCCTTCCTGCACTTTAATCCGATTTCAACTGGGGAAAGATGCTCCCACCATTCCCGGAACGTTTTTGGCAGCCCTTCACAACCAGGTTCCACTCAACGTCCACTTGCAAGAACTGAGCATTGGTGGTCGTCATCTCAATTTTGAGTTGTCCCATTGGATGGAAATGGTGGCCGCTACGAGTACCATTCAACGCCTCGAGTTTTCCGTATGTTGCCTTGGTACCAATGAACTGAAACGACTTTTGGAGTGGCAAGTTTTATCCTGGAACGTCGTCGACAGGTTTATTACCATACAAATCGGAGGAAGTAGTATTATTGCTGCAGAACTGAAGAATGCCAGGCTCGCCGGCTTGGTGGAACTGATTCATCATGTGTCTCGGATCCTCCATGCCAAAGAATTGTTTCATAAAGATGTTTTGTGCACCAGGGAGCAAATTGGAGAAATGAAACGGAACCCAACGTCATTTTGGTCGATGATTTTGGAGCACATGGAAGGGTTCCAATCCGGGAGCAATGTGGCTGCCAGCAGGACGCCCCCGAGAATAATTCATCACGATGATTATGATTCTTACTTGCTGGTACAGTGATTGAAAATCAATACAACACACCAGATTATACAGCATTTGTGGGATTGGGCAGTAAGGGGGAAAGGGTACAACACAATAGATCACAAGGAATTACAACGGACAAGTCAGTGTCATGATGAGAAGCATCCTAGAATCCGACATTTGAAATACCTGACTACATTCTACAAAAAGGATTCATATACCTCCTTGAATTGAGAACAAGAAGTACCAACACTCCACCATGGGTACATTTATTTGCCGTCATGCCACAACGATCTGCCGCCTGCTCCAAATGCTGTTCTTCTTGAAGACTCCTCACCCCATGGTGCTGAAGTGGAGCAGGACGTTGATCAAAGGTTTGTTTCATTGAGGTTGAATGACACGCATCAGGCAAACCAAATGCAAGACCATCATGAGAGTGAAAGCACTGGAACCTCCGGAGATAGTGAGGATTCTTTTGCCTAGCTACTCTTTGCTTGTAGTCTTAGTAGTTAGTCCAACTAGGCGAATCATTCGACTGTGAAGAAATAGAGGTCGAGCTAGTCAGGATTGTGTTGTGCAACCAATGTCACATAAATCAAGTTCCGCAACGCCTTGCCCAAGGAAACATGAACGATGGTGAGACGACTTCATCTAAGCTGTTATCGTTGTCAACCGAATACAACGCTTTGTGCAAGCAAGAAGTGGAGTTGAAAGAATGGCTCGATCGACTAGAAGAGGAAGAAAAGGCACTGACAGCCGCCATACAACAAGCGTCACAAACGGTAGAGCAAGAGAGGTTGACGTCTCGTCCGCGTCACCGCGAGGCAATTCAACGTCTCGAACAGGCTTTGATGCAAGAGAGCACTGGTAGCAGTTCAGACGCTGACAGTTACGACGGTGATGGTCGTTAGTGAGGTTATGGACGCGAATGGTATGGTTGCACACAAAGCAAGACGAAACATGCATGTTCTATAATTTTATGTATTGGTGTATCATGGTCGACAAGACCCAAGTATCCCCCTACCAAGAGCAAACATAAGATGTTTACTCACTGTACTGCTCTGTATCCCGTGGACAGAAATCAAAGCCCAAGTCCTTGAGCTTCTGAATACGCTCCTCTGAAATGCAAGAGCGACAATCCTCACCAATCTGGCGAAGCTTGTAAAGCCTCCTTTGGCGCTTGCACCAGACGGCCAAAGATTGGTTGTCGGCGTATCTGGTAGGGACGTTGGCATGGCCGTTCCTCATCTTGTACTCCTGCAACTCGTGGAGACGTTCCTCCCAGACATCGTTGTGAGAATCCCACACAAAACCCAAGTCAGTGAGTGCTTGCTCACGTTGTTCGGTCATGTTGGAACGACGTCCTTCTTCCTTGAGTTTACGTTGAGAGCGTTGCCTCTTGACCCATTGTGACAAGGAGTGATTTTGAGGCCAGTGGCTTGGAACACAGCAGTGTCCATACTCTTGCTTGAAGCGAGCAAGCTCCATGAAGCGTTGTTGCCACCGCCCTGCTTGTTGCAAGGTGTAGACTGGTCCAGTGGAGCGTTTAGGGAAACGTCGTGTTCGAGAAATGTGACTTGTCTCGGAGAAGGAAGACTCGGAGAAGTCAGTTGTGGAAGTGGAATCCAACGACTCAGTGTCGAGCATAGGAGGGACAAGACCAATGTAGTTGTGATATTCCATGTGATTCTTGTATGTCTTCTCTTGAAAGTGGTCAGTGCAGGAAAGGATTTCAGAAGGGTATTCCATGCATGATGTTGGCGAAGAAGGAACCACGTTGTTTTCACTTTTCGGCAACAAGAAGTCAAGGTTGACCCCATCAAACATGTCAGGAACAATATTGATGCCCTGTACATACTGTACCACCAGTCTCCCTGGTCCCCATGGTTCGTCGTTGCCTAAATGAATTGGTTCGAGGTTGACTGGGTCACCAAAAGTATCGTTGGTAATAGACATGGTTCTATTTTTCCAGTTTGTGACGGCTTGGGGGTTCGTCTCGTCCTCTTTCGAATTTATGAATGCAAGAGTTCTAAAGTCGAAGTCCCCGCCACAACGAGTGTTGGTCCCGAAGGCCCCAACTACAACTTGCGGTGGAACAGTCCATATCTAGAATGGTTAAATGGAAAGATAAGATGATCGATGACGAGTGTGGCGGAGAACCTGATGCACCAAAAATTCCTCCTATTGTGATGATGATATCAGAAGAAGAATCAGTTTTTTGGTGCTTTTGCCAGGACAAACAATCCTATGAAATATTGACCACTGGCTGATGGGGGCGTGGGTTTGTAAGAATGACATCAAACGGGGTTGCTGCGACGTCCCTTCGAAATATCCGTAATCGAAACATCGTCAGAAAGTTTCGAGCAACAAGTTCAAGTATCTCGTGGTGCCTTCCTTGCCCATCATAGAACAATCTATGTTGTTCGTCTAAGTCTCACTAGTTTCGCTCATAGTGAATCTGTCCGAAAGTTTCGGGATAATTTTTGTCCCGATCCAGAAAAAACCCTTTTTCATCCAGAAAGTTTCGGGACGCACCGGCGAGCCATTTTAGAAATATTTAGTATACACTAGATAGGTCTTTCGTGTCGTGGGGTTGGGGACTCCCCCTTTAATACTAGTGCTTTCTTCGGGGGCTTCTCCGATGACCGTCCCGAAACTATCCCAAAACAAGGCACAAAGTTTCGGGACGAATTCCTGTTCGTTCAATGAGTGGGGTTTAGAAGTACTAACGATGATGTACGTTAGTACTATTGATGAATTTCTGTGAGAAACACCCATAAACAAACGAGGTAGGCGATCAGTTGCTGTCGTTGTTCTGGGTATTTTTTCATAGTTGAGTGGGTGTGTCATTTCATTCTTTGTTGTTGTGTGAAAACCCGACTTTATGTCATTGCCATAAAGGTTCATCCGCATCACTCAAAAGACACAAAATCTATGGCGCGGCATTGCTGTCGTTTGATCATTGTGCCTATTCGCTGAACCATTAGTTAACCTCCTCTTCGTTTTGGTTGTGTTGTAATACCTATTAATCTAAGTTGATGATCGAAGGGTAGACTACCGGTATGTTCGTCTAGCTACCGGTAGTACTACCGTAGAGTCCGAGTACTGCAGCATTTGACCAATTCTCTGGAGAAACTACTAACGTTAGTACTACTAGCACAATCTACCTTTCTACGTTAGTACCAACAACCGCGATAGTACAGGAATAAGACTAATATGCATGACGACTCTGTGACCTGTGACTTCCCAACGGAGTCAGCGGACATCATCTTCTGCTGCTGCTCGTATCGCGGCTGGATGGCTGTGGTGGTGCTGTACTAGCTACCGTAGAATTGGGAGGAGGCCCTACGTACCCAAACCAAGAAGATGTCGAATATTATGGAATGACTTCAAAAAAAATGAATCCATGATCACGATCACTTTGATCTTTGATGATGAAGAATGTGCAAAACATGATGCAGGAGGGGTTCCCCTATTCTGATGCTATTAGTTAGTAGTGTACTGTACTAGTAGTAGACAACAAAAGTCATGGTCGAACGAGTCATTCCCGGGACCCACTGTCAACTACTGTCTCGACGTCTGCTGCTCACCTTACACCATTAGCGGCACCACTTCCCCAAAAAGTTTTCATGGGAAATTGACTTCTTCGTGTGGTGGCGAGGCAATCAGACGTCTCGAGTAGGCTTTGATGCAGGAGGACTTGTACAAAATGGTCAGAGGCACACATTCAGTACTATACCCCTTCTCTGTCTGCTTCAAGACCAACAAGTACACGAGGCTCTCAAGGATTTGTTGTGTCGACGTGTTGAAGTGGACCTTATGGGGATGATCCGGAAATTTCTTGCTTTTGCAACCCTTCTACCAGCTTTTTCCTTTCTCGAGTACGCAACATGTTGGGGATTTTTTGGTGTCACCAAAGTACCACCTCCTCGGGACACAAGAAGAATGCATCTTCCTCCTTCTCGTTATCTTCTACTGATGCTGCAGTCAAAAAGAAGAAAAGGAAACTCTATTTGGAACGTGTTTTGGATGAAATGACGACTCCATCGGACAAGCTGATTCAATTGTTGTACAGCATCCCTTCGTGTCAAAGCCTCAAAATAGAAGAATTCTATTTCGAGGGAGTGCATATACCATGGGATATGCTCCCGCACTTAGAAATGATATTTGGTTTGCAACACACACATTGGGTGTAGTGTCACCGACTCCTCAAAACAACAACAACAACAATAACAACAGTCATACCTTCTTGGGCATCAGACATCGACGAAAAACGTGGCTGTATGCAGGACGCCCCCGAGAATAATTCATCACGATGACTACGATTCTTACTTGCTGGTACAGCGATTGAAAATCAATACAACACACCAGATTATACAGCATTTGTGGGATTGGGCAGTATGGGGGGAAAGGGTACAACACAATAGATCACAAGGAATGGCAACGGACGAGTCAGTATCATGATGGGAAGCATCCTAGAATCCGACATTTGAAAAACCTGACTACATTCTACAAAAAGGATTCATATACCTCCTTGAATTGAGAACAAGAAGTGCCAACGCTCCATCATGGGTACATTTATTTGCCGCCATGCAACAACAATCTGACACCTGCTTCAAATGCTGTTGAAGTCAATTCCTCTTCCCCCCCCATGATGCGAGGGAACTGGAAGTGCAGCAGGACGTTGGTCAAAGGTTTGTTGCACTGAGGTTGCAAGACACGCATCAGGCAAACCAAATGCAAGACCTTGAGAGTGAAAGCACTGGAACCTCCGGAGATAGTGAGGATTCTTTTGCATAGTAGACTCTAGTTCGTGGTCTTTGTACAACTAGGCGAATCATTCGACTGTGATGCAAATGTGTGAGTCGAGCTAGTCACGGTTGTGTTTCGCATCCAGCATCCATTGTCACATAAATCAAGTTCCGCAACTCCTTGCCCAAGGAAACATGAACGATGGTGAGACGACTTCATCTAAGCTGTTATCGTTGTCAACCGAATACAACGCTTTGTGCAAACAAGAAATGGAGTTGAAAGAATGGCTCGATCGACTAGAAGAGGAAGAAAAGGCACTGAAAGCCGCCATACAACAAGTGGCACAAACGGTAGAGCAAGAGAGGTTGACGTCTCGTCCGCGTCACCGCGAGGCAATTCAACGTCTCGAACAGGCTTTGATGCAAGAGAGCACTGGTAGCAGTTCAGACACTGACAGTAACGATGGTGATGGTCGGTAGTGAGGATACGGACGCGAATGCCTTGGTTTCTCACAAAGTATGACGAAACATGCATGTTCTATGATTTTATGTATTGGTATATCATGGTCGAAAAGACCCAAGTATCCCCCTACCAAGAGCAAACATAAGATGTTTACTCACTGTACTGCTCTGTATCTCGTGGACAGAAATCAAAGCCCAAGTCCTTGAGCTTCTGGATGCGCTCTTCGGAGATGCAGGAGCGACAATCCTCACCAATCTGGCGAAGCTTGTAAAGCCTCCTTTGGCGCTTGCACCAGACAGCCAGAGATTGGTTGTCGGCGTATCTGGTAGGGACGTTGGCATGGCCGGTCCTCATCTTGTACTCTTGCAACTCGTGGAGACGTTCTTCCCAGACATCGTTATGAGAATCCCACACAAAACCCAAGTCAGTGAGGGCTTGCTCACGTTGTTCGGTCATGTTGGAACGACGTCCTTCTTCCTTGAGTTTACGTTGAGAGCGTTGCCTCTTGACCCATTGTGACAAGGAGTGATTTTGAGGCCAGTGGCTTGGAACACAGCAGTGTCCATACTCTTGCTTGAAGCGAGCAAGCTCCATGAAGCGTTGTTGCCACCGCCCTGCTTGTTGCAAGGTGTAGACTGGTCCAGTGGAGCGTTTAGGGAAACGTCGTGTTCGAGAAATGTGACTTGTCTCGGAGAAAGAAGACTCGGAGAAGTCAGTTGTGGAAGTGGAATCCAACGACTCAGTGTCGAGCAAAGGAGGGAGAAGACCAATGTAGTTGTGAAATTCCATGTGATTCTTGTATGTCTTCTCTTGAAAGTGGTCAGTGCAGGAAAGGATTTCAGAAGGGTATTCCATGCATGATGTTGGCAAAGAAGGAACCACGTTGTTTTCACTTTTCGGCAACAAGAAGTCAAGGTTGACCCCATCAAACATGTCAGGAACAATATTGATGCCCTGTACATACTGTACCACCAGTCTCCCTGGTCCCCATGGTTCTTCTTCATTGCCCAAGGGAATTGGTTCGAGGTTGACTGAATCACCAAAAATATCGTTGGCAGTAGTCATGATTCTATTTTTCTAGTTTGTGATGGCTTGAGGGTTCGTCTCCTCCTCTATGGAATTTATGAATGCAAAAGTTCTAAAGTCGAAGTCCCCGCCACAACGAGTGTTGGTCCCGAAGGCCCCAACTACAACTTGCGGTGGAACAGGCCATACCTAGAATGGTTAAATGGAAAGATAAGATGATCGATGACGAGTGTCGCGGAGAACCTGATGCACCAAAAATTCGTCCTTCTGTGATGATGGCAGTCAAAGAATTAGTTTTGTGGAGCTTTTGCCGGGACAACCTGTACTCTTTACTTAATGACTGCTGAATGATGGATGAGTGGGATTGTTAGAATGGCATCAAACGGGGTTGCTGCGACGTCCCTTCGAAATATCCGCAATCGAAACATCATCAGAAAGTTTCGTGCAAGTTCAAGTCCCTCGCAGCGTCTCCCTTTCCAGTCATTGAACAATCTGTGTTCGTCTAATTCTTAGTATTTCCTTTCTTTGGGTAGAATAGTTAGTTGTACTAACTTTGTACTATTGATGAACTCACGTGAGAAACTTCTATAAACAAAAGGGGTGTGTCCTTCTGAAAAGGCGATCAGTTGCCGTTCTGAGGTATTCTTTCATATCTGGGTGTGTAATTTCATTAGCTGTGAGAAAACCCGACTTTATGTCATTGCCATAATGGTTCATCCGCATCACTCAAAAAACATAAAATCGGTGGTCAGACATTGTTGTTGTTTGATCTTTTGTGCTTGTTCGCTCAACCATTAGTTAACCTCGTCGTTTTTGGTGTGTTGTACTATTCCATCTTGATCGAAGTGTAGAATGCGTCATTCTAGTAGAGTACTGCAGTATTTGAACTATTTCCTAGAGAGACCAGCACAATCTACCTTTCTACCAGCTCCCGCGATGGTTCAGGAATAAGACTAGTAGGTATGACGACTTTTGACTTCCCAAAGAAGTCAGTGGACAACTGCTGCTATTGGTGCGCATCTAGAGAAGGCTTGGTTCTTGTGCCGCTAGAATTGGTGGGAGGGTTATAGCTAGTACCCCCAACGAAAAAGTAGCATCTGCTCGAAGAGTTCCTGATCATTTTATTGATGATATTGAAGAATGTATGATGGAGGAGGGGTTCCCCTTGGAGAGAGGGAAACGAGGACCAAGGAGAAAAGAGTCGTAGGTCATAGCCATATAAAAGCAGTCGAGCTAGTCATTATTTCGCTCAGTCGGAAGTCTCAAGTCATCACAATCATTGTCACTCTGCCAGGGAGAAGAATGGTTCGATTGAATACAACAAGAAGAAAAGACAAACGGGTTTACAACCTCTGGACCGTTGACTTCTTCTCGTGTGGTCGTTGATGCAGGACCACTTCTAGCAATTCAGATGTTGATACAACTATCGGCGGTGGTGATTGATTGCTGGTTGTTCTAAGCAAAATGACAATCAGAACATGCAACTAGTACGCATTTTAGCATGGACCAAGCAACGGTTATCCCTCCCCAGCGTAAGCAAAGGTGAGCTCCCTACTCTCGGTAGTGCTCAGTTTCCCTTGGACAGAAATCAAAGCCCAAGTCCTTGAGCTTCTGGATACGCTCTTCAGAGATGCAAGAGAAACGATCCCCGCCCATTTGACAAAGCTTGTACAACCTCCTTTGGCGCTTGCACCAGATGGCCAAAGATGGATTGTCCGCGTATCTGGTAGGCACATTGACATGACCGTTCCTTATCTTGTACTCCTGCAACTCGTAGAGACGTTCCTCCCAGACATCGTTGTGAGAATCCCACACAAAACCCAAGTCAGTGAGTGCTTGCTCACGTTGCTCGGTCATGTTGGAACGACGTCCTTCTTCCTTGAGTTTACGCTGAGAGCGTTGTCTCTTGACCCATTGCGCCAAGGAGTGATTTTGAGGCCAGTGGCTTGGAACACAGCAGTGTCCATACTCTTGCTTGAAGCGAGCAAGCTCCATGAAGCGTTGTTGCCACCGCCCTGCTTGTTGTAAGGTGTAGACTGGTCCAGAGGAGGAGCCTCTAGGAGAACGAGGCGTGTCGAAGCCTAGGCTTTTGTACTTCTTGATGTAACTTGCCTTGGGGAAAGAAGACTCGGAGAAGTCGGATATGGAAGTGGATTTCAACAAATCGATGGCGAGCAAAGGTGTTCCCAAGGTCTTGTTGGTCTGTTCTTGAAAGTGGGCCTTGTTAGAATGGAACTGGATTTCCATAGACGATGTTGGCGCTGAAGGAACGACAATATCTTCTTCGGGTATCAAGAAGTCAAGGCTGACCCCAGCAAACATGTCGGAAACGGTCCTGTTGGTGCCGGGGGATTCATGTGAGGACTCTACCACAACTCTTCCTGCTCCCCATGGTTCATCACCCAAGGGAGTGGGTTCAAGGTTGAGCGATTCTCCAAAAATATCGTTTGGAATAGACATGATATTTTAGTTTGTGAGGTTGTTTGTGCTTGTCCTTGCCTCTGTCGAATTTATGAGTGTTGTGAAAAAGGCGAAGCTCCCCGCTACAAAGGGTTTGTTGGGCCCAAACGCACCAACTGCAACAAATAGGCCATAACCACCGTGGATGGCGTGCTATGGTATGAATGAAGGTTCTGGCGGAGAACTGAATGGACCAAAAGCGTGATTCTTCTGTGATTCCATGGTTCTGCACACAAGAGTAGCCGTCTGATTTTGAGAATGTTGTAGAGTTTCCTCTTGTTCCGTATTTCCTAATTGACGGGTCACTGGGCGACCTGAATGTCGTGAAACGGGGTTACTACGACGTTCTCCCTTCGAATTATCACTCAAAACAGGAAAGTTCGAGAGAGTTGTTCAAGGAGTACTAGTAGTACTCTAAAGTACTATGATCCGCATCAAACTTTCCGGTCATCAGAATAATAATTGCGTGTTCAGGGAGTCATAGAGTGTTGGTACCGTTGTCAGAGTGCTGCGTAGTTTATTTGTACTAACGTTAGAAATAGCATGTACTCTCTAGCTACTACCGGTAGCAGCATACCTCGCAAAAAAGTCGGTACGTTTCTACTAACCTAGTACTAACAGGACTGTGTTTTTTTAAAAGGCGATGAGTTGCCGTTCTGAAGTGCTATAACCAATACTGCTAACACTAAGTTAGTGCTACTAATAATAACGTTATTAGTACAAAACATTCGATCCGATGCTTACTGTTGTGAACTTTTTCATCATTATTCCTTATTTGGTGGAAAACTCCGACTTGATGTCAATGCCGAAAAGGTTCATCCGCATCTTCCATACCAACGTTAGTACTTAATAAAATCTACTAGTATCTAGCTGTGGCATCGTTGTTTGATTGTTTGTTCGTTGCTGAACCATTAGTTAACCTCGTTGCTCTTGTTGGTGCTTTATTCCTTGTTGAGCGAAGTCTAGCCCACGCTAGTCTAGCAAAGTACTACAGTATCAGAATTGCTACCGAGGGAGACCAACATATTCTTCCTTCTTCCACCACCCTCGATACAGGCAAAGCACAGAAGGTAGGACTTTGTGACCAGTGACGCCCAAGAAGATAGAAGGAGAGATGATTGCAGAAGGTAGGACTTTGTGACCGCCTAACCGAGACTGTTTTTTTGGTTGTTATTCTTGTTATTGTTGTGGTTTTCTACCGGTAGTATATCTCTGCACTGCCAAACGTGGACCCACCGATGGATCCGCACCACCAACAATTGCGTTGTTCCAGAAAGATGTCACTCAATAGTACTACTCGTACAGTAGTAGCAAGAAGGATCGAGAAGAAACAGAGCCGAACTCTCCCATCATCGTTTCATCATTCATCATTCATCAATCATCAATAAAAAATAAAATCATCAATCATCAACAAAAATGACGAGTTTAGTTTGAGTACATAATATGTGTACTGTACATGTATACCAATGTTGTACTATTATGGGAAAGTCAGATTATTCGAGCTAGTCGACGGTCTACCACGGGTCACAATTTCACGACCCAACTTTCCCATGTTGTGCTGCTGCGAGGAGCAAAAGACTAAAGCCGAGAGCCACACCATTCTTGTCTGACGATGACTCTTACCATTCCATCTCGACGCCCCCGGTCCCTTTTTGAGGTACGCTCATCCATTGTTTTGTTCGGACTTCACAAAGTGCCATGATTTTGTACAATGGCAGAGTATGGCAGAGTATCGGATTGTACCTACTGTTTGTGTGGGAAGCTCCACTCTCAATGTGGTCTCACACCATCGGATCACCGGCTACACAGGGAACCAATTGTCTCGAAATTTGTGACATTTCCAATGCTCGGGATATCATAGCCCAAATTGCAGAAAATGAGCATATTCATACATTCAAAGTGTCCTTGCAGCTGGTGTTTGAAAATGAAGCGATTCAGAGTGATTTGATGGATTTGATTGTCCTGGGTCGACCCTGGAAGGTACAGGTCTTGAATGATATGGCAACGGCATCTGATCGAGATCGACAAAATGCTGCCCGATTCTTGAGACATGTTCGGACATTTGAAATTTGGAATGCCTCCAACAACCCCAAGAATATTGACTGGATTCAACAGATTCTTCCGTTCATGAACCGCCTCCGAGAAATCCGTGTACAAGGTACCATTTTGACTCCCTATCAAGTGCTCTGGTTGCATCAGAATTTTGATATGGAGCGAGTTGCTCATGTTCCCCTCTCAGTCCCCGATATATCCATGGCGTTTCCTATTGACTCCCTGAGACAAATCAAAAGTCTTTCGCTCTGTGGGTGGCCGCGAGGTGTCAATCCTCGCGCAGGAAATAGAAACAGACGTGGAGGAGGACCAATGAATTATGAGCAGAGATTAAGAGGCATGGTTGCTGCGATGGGTGGAGGGGCTAACGCAGATCCTCGACTAGTACGACGGGAGATGCTCCGACAGAGGATGGAACAGCAGGCTGCTGCTGTTCATGACGGAAATCACGGAAATGGCGGCGATGCCAGAGCAACCATGCGTGAGGCGCTCCTGCAGAGAATGGGAGACGCGCCTGCTCGTGGAGGAAATGGAGACGATGTTATACAAATGTTGTGGGAGGCTCGTCAACAACGAATGGGAGAGAATGCAGGTCGACAGGGAAACGCTGAGGGCGCCCGAACGTTGCGAGATGCTCTTCAACAAAGAATGGGAGAGAACGCCGGACGTGAAAGGAATGGCGAAGGCGCCCAAAGATTGAGAGAAGCTCTTCAACAAAGGATGGGAGAAAACGCGGAGCGGCAAGGAAATGGAGACAATAATCGAAGATTAGTAGAAGCTCTCGAACAAAGAAGGGCAGAACGGGCGAATCGTGGGGAGAATGGGCAAGGTGCCCGAACCTTGCGAGAAGCTCTTCAACAACGCATGGGCGAGGGTGCAGTAGGTCGTGGTCGTCAAGGAAATGCTGCAGGAAACAATGCTCCACGAACATTGAGAGAAGCTCTCCAACAAAGATTGGGTGATGAACCGACACGTCCCCTCGATGCTCGCGAACAGGCTGCAAGAGAAGTACTCCGGCAGCGGTTAGCCGAGGTACCTATGGGTGGGGGAGGAAATGGAGGAAACGCACCAACCTTGAGAGATGTGCTGTTCCAGCAACGACCGAATGCAGAAGCCCCACGCGAACAGGACGAACGAGAACAGGCCATGCGAGAAGCACTTCGACAGAGAATGGCCGACCGACAGCGTCGTGCGCAGAATGCCGAGAGAGAAGTACTAGTAAGGGAAGAACTTCGGGAAGGGCTCGAGAATGTCATACGAGGAGAGCAACGGCATCACCAGAATCAACAGCAGCAGAATCAAGTTCCACAAATAATACCCACAAACCCGGAAGTTCCTCCACCACGTTGGTGGGTAGAATTGTTTGACCAAATACAATTCCTCTCCAAATTGGAGAATTTGGAACTATACCTTCCACCTCGACACGAGACGTTGGATTCGTTTACTCGATTCAGGCGGTGGCTGGGAGATGTGTCCTGCCCATTGATTCGACTACAACTAAATGATACTGTCTACAGTACAGCTGTGGAGGCTGTGTTGCAGAGCTTACAGACCAACCAAAGCCTACGAGAATTGTCCATCTCCCTGGTACATGGGACCGATGTGACATTCTTGATCGAAGCCATTACGGCATGTTCGATTCATCGATTGGAAATTCCTTCGTGTACCTCTGTGGAGCATACCAGTCTATTACAATTGGAAGCTTGGTTACGAACGTCTGCCATGGAATTTCGATACTTGACCATTGAGTTTTTGGACATGGAACAACAGCAGCAACAGCAAGAACAACACCCCATAGATCCTGCACGTCGGCAAGTGGTGGATCGCATCCATCGTGTGTCTCGTATGCATCGATTACAAGAAATCTTTGATAAGGATATCCTTGGACGTGGCGGCTTTGGACACATGGAAGAATACGAAATTCCCTTGTCTCTATGGCCACAAATGTTCCGACGGTTGCATCAGTTCATTGCATCAGGCAGTGTAGTAGGGGGTAGTAGCAGTGGTGGCACCACAACCGAGACTAGTATGGACGGAACGAGTATGAGTATGAGTACTCGTACTCATCCATCCAATGATGTACAAGATTGGTCGAGCATCAATGCTACATACCTGACGATCCAACATTTGTGTGAGCGGACATCTTGGGGGAAGGGATCTCAAAGCTAAGATCTTCTATGTTGTTGTCGTCCACTATATTATTGACGTACTCACGTACAGACACATCCAGCCTCCTGCGACTTGTACAGTAGTATATCCTGAATCTATAAATAGGAATCGTTTGAATCCATCCTAATCGCTTGCATAGGATATGACGTATCCGACACGAATGCGACACATCAATGCGAAGGCAGGCATCACGACAAAAGGCCAACGACACTGACGACCATAACCCGAACAAGCAAAATCTTCCACACCCAATCAATCGTTGTTTGTTGGATCGCACCGTTGGCCTCTATTCTCCTTCTTGGATCGGCAATCATCGGCAGTACAGTACGAGTACTGGCAATATTGTCAACACAGAGAAGAAATCAAACTATCCAATTCATTTTCTACTCGTAGCTCAACATCCAACATGAGTTTCGTTTCCTTGTCCAACAAGTTACTACTCAGAAAGGCCAAGCTAGGATCGGTATCGCGAGTGGTTCGCGTTCCTCCCTCGACTACGTCAGCGCTATCATCTTCGGTACCTCGAGCCTTGGTTTGTTTCTCCAGTACTCGAGCAGCCACTTTGGCATCATCGTCGTCCGAAGAGTCTCATCACTCGCTTTCCTTGGATTCGACATCGTCAGTCCGAGACGGCGAGGATGGCTTGATGGCCTTTGGCAGTCGACCTCTCAGTCCTTCTCAGGCCATTCAGCAACTGGAAACCATGACAGATCTCAATGCAGAACAACAAATCAGGCTCTTGGCGGTCGTTCTCCGACCCAGAAAGTTGCATCTCCTCGAACGAGCCACGCAGATTCAATTCACAGATTCTCATTGTCTCATCAAGCTTATTAGTGCTTGGATACATCACAAACAACCCAACCGAGCCGCCGAGCTGTTGATTGATTGGGTTCAAATGCAGTCGGAACCACCTCCCATGACTTGTTTCCGCAATGTGTTGTTGGCGCTCAAAGAAAAAGGCGAGTTTGCGTCGGCGTTTTCGGTCCTCACTAGCATGTTGGAAGTTCCTGGTTTGACACCCGATCGAGATTGCTTTCATCGCGTATTGCAGGCATGCACTCCCAGTGGGGAGCTTGCCACGGCCTTGCATTGTTTAAAACGCATGGAAGAAGCTGGTATCCCACCCGTCGCCTCGACCTACAAGTTGATTCTTCAACTCTTTGTCGTTTCCAAGTCGGCAACCGCTTTGGATACGTTGAATTTCTTTCAGAAAATTCCCATTGCGGTCGATCAAGTTTGCTACAATATCATGTTGAACGCTTTGGCCATGGAAGGAGACTACGAGGCAGCTAGGGATTTGTATGAGCAAATGCAACATCAGTTTCCACTCCCACCCAACAGCAAGGCTCCTGAAGATCCGATTCCTGTCCGGACCGTTCTCAAAGCCTATTGGGAGGCCAACTCTCTTGAGGCCGCTCAATTGGCAGAAGACTTTTTGTACAAGGTCGAACCTATGGATGCTCGGGCCTATACTACCGTCGTGGCGATTTGGTGCCAACAGAAAAAGCCTGTCCGGGCCCGTATTTTGTTGCAAGAACTTCTTTCCAAATACCTCCAACTGCATGATCCTCGATTGCAACCCGATCCTGTCAGTTTCCGCAATGTGATTGGTTCCTTGAGTCAAGTAGATCCTCCCACAGAAGAAATTGCGCTGCAAGCACAACATTTGTTGGTCGATATGAAGAATTTGTTGGATTATACTCCCAATTTGGTAACTTGCAATGCAGTCTTGAAATGCTGGTCACAAGCCGGTGCGCCCGACCGGGCACAGGACTTTTTGGAACAAATGCAACAATGGGGAACGTACCCCGATATTGTCAGCTACAATACTTTGCTACAAGGCTACGCAAAACGAGGAAATGTCGATGAATGTATTAGTTGGTTACAACGACTAGCGCAAGGCCCTCTGCCACCCCCCAACACACGCTCCTTTACATCCTTGATTGCAGCTCTGAGCAAGCAAGGGACGCGGCGGGCAGCAGAAGAGGCGGAAGGTTGGTTGGTGCAAATGCAAGAATGGCACGACGAACACGGATGGGATTGTGCTCCCAATCAAGTGACCTACAATGCTGTGCTACAATGTTGGGCCCGAGCTGGAGATGGTCCTCGGGCAGAATACTTGCTGAAAAAGTTTGAACAATTTGGTGGCGCCGAACCTAATGTTGCGAGCTACAACATCTTGCTGCAAGCATACGGTGAATCTGTGGAGAAATGCGAGAGTTTGTTGGAAGCCATGAAAGCTAGCGGTATCCAACCCAATGGAAGTACGGTCAAGACTATCCAACGAGTCTTGGGACGGGACAAGTCCGTCAAGGATCCACAGGCCAAGTGGCTAGAGATTCGACAAAAGTTCTTGGGTCCTCCACCAACCAATGGAAACAAGCGGAGAAAGAATGGGCGAGCCAATGGTGGTGGACACAGACGGTAGAGACTTTCGGGAATGTGTTTCTTCTTGCATGGATCGCGATCCGATTCGCTACACCAGATCCGCTCCATGCATCCCCTTGATTCCGTAACTTGGAATGCAGCAACTATTTCATCCCTTTCCTATAAAACGATATCCAATGCAACACAACACCATCCGGCCGCATCCTTCAGTCCCCATTTTTCCAATCCTGGGTGCCTCCGCTGAAACGGTTGTGGGACACCATAAAAACAATGCTGCTGCTTTACCAACATGTACTGCCCAATAGGTAGCATCATGAAGAATTCAATAAAGACAAATCACGCTGTATATCCATCTGCCTGTTGCTGTACAACGAATCTCATAGGATACTCACAAACTGGTCGCCATCATGGCAGAACCTCCCGACATTGTTGATCTTACTGTGCCTCTAGTGTACTGCCCTAGCACCAGAAGGGGGCATACCCAAGTACATCTCAGTAGGCTAGATGATGGGAGTAAGATGAAAATTTCAAACGATTGATCACCCTCCGTATGGACAAATCCCACTGGTTACGCTACCATCTTGGTGAGTCCTGTCACTGTTGCGGAATCGTGGTTGGTGGAGTTGTAGATCTAAAGCTTAATATTTGGAACGATTGATGAGCAAACTATTAGGTGAAAGGTGAAAGGGGGATTCCCAGATGAGATTCGAAATGGCGTGGATTTCCTTTCTCCTGGAGGCTCTAGCTGGTACGAGTAATTAGTAGTAGGGAGTCCGAGTACAACAATGTGTGCTACAGTTCGGTGTCAACAGCATAGGTTGCGCTTGGGGGCTGGACTACTCCATTTGGTACGATTACGGGCACGTGCCCAAGTTCATGTTTTGGACTCCAACTTCAGCGGCAATGAGAAACTCCGAGAGTTTCCGCAGTCAAGAGAGGACACCATGCGGAATGAAATGCATCTTGACTATCCTATCCCCCAGCATCATGATGGTCCCGGTAGTATAGACTATTGCCATTCTCAGAAACTACACAACTCCGTATTTCTCCGATTGATGAAACACAAATTGAAACGATTGAAATGCAATGGGTAGCTTGCGAAGAAGATGCCATTATCATAGACCACTGTATTGGGAGGAGTAACTCAAAGTTTAGGTTTCAGTGGAACTTGTTATAGTTGATAATTCTTCGCTTCAGAGGAGCAACTTGTTAGCTAACGCTATTGCATGTTGCCAGAGAAAAAAGAAGTGGTGATCGCAACGTGACAATCACCCAATGCGATTTCCATAACCGTGTGAAGCTGCATCCCAGAAGTTCTCGTTGTCCGTCACTGCGTACTCCGACAGACGATTCCAAGAAATCGTCAGCATCAATCGTACCAAACTCCTGTGGAAATACTTAACGGTTTTGTTGTTTGTGGCTCGTTGCTGCAAGTTGTTGTTAAGCCTCCGGAAGCGAGATTTGAATTCCCATACAAATTGATTATGATCGTGCCAAATCCAGCCCAACTTTTTCTGTAATTTTCCGACGATGGGACATTGAGGGCGACAACCCGAATCACAGTTTGTATTTCATCTGCGTTGGGTGCTCCGATTGTGGAAAGACTCACAATTTCAACCCAGTGGTCCCTGAGATCCAACAACACTAGTGGTAGTATCATGGCCGTTTCAATTTTCGCACAGATGAGCAACGATGGAGTCTTCGGAAAAGGTCGTAGTGGGCAAGAAGAAGAATCGATCCAAATTTTCCTTCCTCCCAAACCCAAGGGCATGAACCCTGGACCAAAATCGTCTTCAGGAGATGAGAGCATCACCATGGGAAGCGTCATGACCTTGTCTAGTCTTAGTCAAGAAGAAGACTTGGCTTCATCCAAGCTTCCTTTTGTCTGGAAGTTGTATGAAATGCTTGAGGAAGTAGAGAGGAATGGACAAGAGGACATTGTTTCTTGGGTCGACGAGGGCAAGGCGTTCAAAGTTCACAAGTTGGACTCTTTTGTCCAGGATATTATCCCCAAGTACTTTCGTCAGTCCAAGTACAAGAGCTTCCAAAGACAGTTGTATTTTTACGAGTTTGCCCGCATTCAATCTGGTCCCAACTCCGGAGCGTACTGTCATCCCAAGTTCATCAAAGGAGTCAAGACACTCTGTCTCTCCATGACTCCCAAGAAGAGCCAGCGCGTTAGCAAAAAGGGGTCTAAAGCAAAGAAAGAGGCAGAGGTCGCGCAACCTCAGAGAAGATCCCAAGAGAACAATGATCCTTCGGAATGGATGACTCAAATTGAAAATCTCATGACGTACGGTGCCCAACCAACCAACGGTCTACAACAACAACGATCCAACAGCTGGGAAGTTACCAATCCTACCAGTTTGGAGCGTTCGGGGCCTAGCGACGGTGATACCGTTTTCGTCTTTGGTGGAAAGCCTTTCCACTTTGTGGAGGCCGAGTTTTCTGACCTCCCTTAAAGGAGGAGACAGGAGGACGGGGCCGACATTCAGCCCTTGCTCCGTGAACCAATCTTTCACCACAGTTTTGATTTCCAATTTTGATCATCTCCAATGGAGACGCTAGAATGCAGCACCTGTAATGTTTCATAGCTCTGCAATACTATTATTTCCGCTCTAGACTGCGTATTTCCATCCCAGACGGTAGGTATATTGTAGTGTGGAAACTCGGGGTGAAAAGTTTTACCGGGTTGGGGCATACCATTCGCATACGTACGACGGTATCGTACCTATAAATTTCTATGTAAAGCGAGTCACGAAACGTCGTGTCAACAGGAAGTCTACCGGCGGTGTCGTTGACATTGACATTTTGCACAGACATTGTGACACCACTATGTGTCTTGTACCTGTCTTCCTCTCATTTTGCTCTTCTCTTCCCGGCGGTTCGCCTTCAATATGCTCTCTAAGTACATTCAATCGGTAGTCGTATCCAGACTGAATCTCAAACCTCAAGCTAGCACGCAACTAAGACAACAACCACCTCGCTCATCAGTCGCTCAGAACCGTACCACGATATCCTATTCCGACAAAGTGGTACTGGAAAACAAGCAACAACGTGTGTTTGGAACACTGAGAAATCCATTTTTCCCCAAACAGTCCTGTAGATTTGATCCATTGAAGCTCGTTTCGATTTCACCATGTGGACTGAAGATCAAGAAAAGATCATGGCGCTGGTGCCGAGGGGCACAGCTTTCCTCTCGTTTTGTGCGGCGTTGTATGTTGCCAAGGAATCTTGGCAGAATCGGGATCGGGTGTATCATCGTTTGATGTTTGCACAATCTTTGCATTTGATTGTTTGGTCGTTTTTTCATATCTACGGGACGTTGGCAGTGCCAAAAGGCTTGGATGAGGTTTGGGGTGCCAGGGGGACAACGACAACATGCACAATCCAAGGGTTCTTTTTTCAAATAGCCCTTTGTGTTCCTTTCTACTACGTGTGCATGTCTGTCTACAGTCTCAAAATGGTCTTGTCAAACTTCTCCAGAGCCAAGTATGAATGGATTGAGAAGTGGATTCACATTGTGGTTCATATCTTCCCTGTTGGTTCTGCCATCTATCTGCTTACCATTGATTCACTCAACTTTAACGGGCACCAGTGCTGGATTGCTAGTGCCCCATATCATTGTGGTGACGATTCAGGCATTGTCTGTGAGCGAGGTCCCCAAAACGTGCATGACACGATAGTTTACTTTGGAGTTATCCCTACTTTGTTTGAGCTGCTGTTCCCTTCTGTTGTGATGTGCACACTCTATATCATGGTTCGCTGCCGCCAGAGTTCAATCAAAATGGAAGCATCAGCCGTGGCTAAGCAAGCAGGGCTTTACCTTTTGGCTTTCTACTCAAGCTACAGTGGGTTGTTGGTAATCTTTCTATTCAAGATTGCTGACGAAAACTTTACTGGTCAACTTATCTCCAGGGTTTTGCTCAACCTTCAAGGAGTATTCGTGGCGGTGATTTACAGACACTTCCGAGTGGCCAAAGTGAACAGAGGCGAAAAGGACAAGATAGTATCAGGTGCAACTGCATTGGAAGAGTCTGCCACAAGTGGCTGTGAAACGAAGCCTCAATATTCCGCCGCCTCCTTCAACATTTTCGATGGCACGAATGCAGACGGGGCCTTCTCACAGTATATTTTCGACGGGGACTCGGATGATGAAGCATATGATCAAGGGGAAACCGATCGATGGCAAAGTGCCCAAAATCATGTATAATCACAAGAGCCGCTTGACTACGAAGATCACAGCGCATACCCAGCATTTTTACACTTTTTCCTCCAAATTATTCGAGAAGCTGTTGCCTAGTAGTGAGTTTGTTTAATGTTCTTAATAGTTAATATTTATTTACTACTAGTAACTTCTTTCGATGCAGTTTAGCTCTTGTGAGCTGTCCACTCAGCAGTTTAGCTACAGCTCCATGGTGGTATTGGTTTCCCATTCTCGTACAGTACTGTTGTTGTGGTGCCTGATACTACCGGTAGTAGAACTCAGAACGTGACCATGATGGCGACAGGTCACTTGTTGCGCTCAAAGTGTCGTTGTAAGTTTCTCACCGCTCGTGCAACAGGTCGCCCGACGTCATGGCCGTTATCTACAAAAGCCTGAGCTTCACACTGCAAACGCAAGTCAATTGGGAATGAAGAAATGACCGCCGCCTTTGAATCTTTTAGTACACCTTCCCATTCGTTTATGCCTACAAGGGCAACTCCTAATTGGATTCCACAGTGAATACCAATAGAAAGGCTTCTCAGCAGCCTCTTGGTTTGTCGTCCTACTAGCAAAACATAACAGCCGCGAATCAAGGAACTGTTCTCATCCGACCACAGAGAAACTCCACTCAGCTTTCGTCCAGGGCCACTGGAACCAGTTTCACCAACCATCCAAAATTACTTGTAGCTATTTGCATACGCTCTCATCAAACTTCCAAACTACGAGATAGAGCATAATGGGGGACAGTACAATGTTTCTGTATTCTGACAGACAAGAAAAGCTGCTAGCCATTGTCACAAAACTTGCAGCTCTGGCGAGCTTTGTTTCTGGGTTGTATATGATTCAAGCGGCCTGGACGCGGCGAGATCAATTGTACCATCGTCTCATCTTGGGTTTGTCAATTCATCTGCTGTCGTACAGTATATGGCAAATGATTGGGACCTTTGCCGTTCCATCAGGAACAGAAGGTGTTTGGGGGGCTGTGGGGAACACACAAACGTGTACGGCACAAGGTTTCTTTCTACAAGTGGCGCTTTGTGTACCATTATACTACGTCTCCATTTCGCTATATTCCTTCCAAGCTATTCGAGTCAACTTTCGACTGTCAGATTATCAATGGGTTGAGAAATGGATTCATTTATGTGTCCATGTCTTTCCAGTGGGCTCCGCCATCCTCCTGTTGACACTAAAGTCTTTCAATTCTAACGGGCATTCCTGTTGGGTATCAAGTATCCCGTTCGGATGTGGCACAAGTTCTGGGATTGAATGTGAAAGGGGTCCTCAAAACATTGAACTCGTTCTGGCAGTGTTTTTGGGTATTCCATTGGCCATTGTCGTGTTCTTTCCCATCATAACTTTGGCTACATTATACTACAGTGTTTGGAGACGGCGGTCACAGATCAAACTAAAAGCATCGACCGTTGCCAAGCAGAGTACGATTTACCTATTGGCACTGTTTGCGTGCTTCTCGTTCTTTCTTTTCGACAAGTTTTCTCAAACTTTTTGGGATCGACGAATCTATTGGCTGGATTTCGCGGGACAAGTCAGCGTTGCCATGGTCGGTGTATACATTCTTGGTTTCTACGTTTGGGTTCAATCCAAATCGAAAGCAAGAAAGTCGGTACGGACGTGCAGAACCAACTTGTCGATGGGCGAATCCAATATATCTGAGATTTCGAAAGATTTATCATTCAACATTTTCGATGGGTCTAATGCAGATGGAGCGTTTGCACACTATGTTTTCGAAGGGGACTCCGATGATGAAGAAGAAGACAAAAGGCAATCAGTACAATGGAGTGCGGTACAAGATCATGTCTAACTTCACGGCAGGCTGTTTGCTTCCTCCCACCAATCCTGCTGAAACTGCTACCAGGTATCGGAATATAACTCGCATTGCTACATGATGCAACAACATCTTGGCATCAATATGGCTCCAAGATTCAACTTCCACGCAACAATTAATTGTATAAAATATAAATCTATTTTGAACTTCATGTTCATTTCGCCGCAGGTTATTACTCTAATGTTTCGTAATTTTAGAGCTCTTGTTCTGGTACGGTACGTAAGTACAGTAGCATATTATTATGGTACATGACATTGTCAGTTATGGTGTCGAAGGAGTCGAAGAAAACTATTCAAATTAGTCGCCTATGGAATCTAGAATTTCAGCATGCCGAAGCGTTTGAAAGTCAGGACACCAACCAACAACCAACCAAGAAAAACTCAAGCACACATTTTCGAAAGTCTCTTCCCAACACCAGAAACCTTGTCGACCATGTCGATGTCAACGTTGGGAAACCAATTGGCTGCTTTGCAAAGCGCCAATCGCGGAAACGCAACTGCCCAGCCGACTTCTCGGCGCCATGAAGATGCGGTTGGTAGAGGCATTTCTCACTCTGTGAACTTGGGACATTCCACCACTGCTCGGTCTCATCTCTTCAAGGCGAGCATTCTGCTAGAAGATGCTAAAGCCGCTGCCAAAGTACCCTTGTCGACCGTTCAAGAGAATTGTGTTCTTGCTCTTCGAGAGTTGGAGGGGCTCGACCCCGCTTTCTCCCCCTACATTTCCCAGCTATGCCAAAATACCACAGAACGAGGAATGCAAACCAAGGAGGAAAACTTCAAGATTGACTCCGCGATTCAAGGTCTTCTATACCGAATGGCTCCTAGAATGAATACTTCCAAAAGTGTCACTTCTGCATGTTTGCATGTGGTGGAATTCCTCTTGAGAAGATATGACTTGCACTTGCGACCTGTCCTGGTTCACACTGCCCTCCTGGTTTTATTGCCACACCATGAGCAACCTTTCTTTTTGCGGTTCTTGCAACTGGTTGATCTTGCTAGTTTGCCTGTCTGGATCTTCCTTCGTCCTTATGCAGTTCCCAATGCTAGGGTTGGACGAGATGTTATCAGCAAGCAGGCGTCCAAGAACGTGGCTCTCCTCCGAGATTTGCTAGGATTGGCATCCAAAACATCCACACTTCCAGAGCATGACTCCACGCTCTCTTTTGTGGCTGCTACTGTCGTGGAAGCCATGGTTTTACAACAACGTGCCAACGGAACATTGGATGAGCGCACATGTCAGGCACTGCTTCCGACCATCATTCAAGCCTGTCGCAGTGCCAATGGGGAGTCGATGCGCAACTTTGGGTACATTCTTGCATCCACTTTGGGAGAAACAGCCGTGTTGGCAAACGATCCAAAGAGCCATTTGGTATCCTCCATTCTGCAAGGCGTTGTGGATTGCACGGACGAAGATGCCAAGGCCAGTGCCCTGGTAGTGGCATTGACCCTCCTTCGTCAACCTTATGATCTGAATGCAACTGTGGAACCTACTGGATTCGGCTTAACTGTGGGCTCCATGGTTTATGGACTCCCCATGGAGAAGACTGTACTCCAAACGTTGATCAAAATCGAACAAGTGGATGAAGTCCTCGGAAAACTTCTTGCCGAGCAGGGTCTCATCGATATTAGGCATTTCATTGCTAGCATCTTCGTCGTAGGATGGAAGCGAGTTCAACGAAACAAGAAGGAGTCTCAGCAGATTAATACACTTCTTCTCGCCTTGCTTGCAGACTCTCGTCTGGGTAAGACCATGTGGAGCACCGAATGGGTAGAGGCTTTGACATGTTTTGTCTTGTCGAACTCCACTGGCATGCTTTCCGCCGACGACTCTAGTCTCAAGGCCGTGTTGCAAGCTTTGAAAAAGAAGTCAGCTAGGGCGTATGATCAAGGTGTCGCCAAGGCGTTGTTGAGTTTGAAAAAGGCCGAACGAAAGTCCATGGCTGAGTGGCTGGGGCTCACCCGCCAGATTGATACGTCAGCAGGCGGCAATCCTTCTGAGGCAACCCCCAGCATCCAGCTTCCTGTCCGTGTTGCCCTGGAGCATGCTGATGTCGAGATTCGCCTCGAGGCAGTCGATCGTCTTGTTGCCGAAGCAAGGGAGAGCGACGATATGGATGTAGAGGACAACGCCGATGAGACAGTCGTCGGTGCATTGCTGCGGCGTGCACTTGTTGATGACGACGTGTCTGTCTCTTCAAAGGCAGCTGAAGCTGTCGATACCCTCACATCGGCAAATGTTGACAGTGAACTTTCCAAACACATTGAAACTCTGATCCAAGTGTCGTACAAGTGGTTCGGAAATTATGCTGCAGATAAAGAAGCTTTGGTGCACCTTACAGTCACTCTTTTGCACTTGTGGAGCAAGACTTCCTCTATTGTGTTCGGAAGCTTGGGCGAGTATACACCAGTTGTGGAACTGGTTGGTGCGCAATTATTGCACGAAGATGAAAGCGTTACTTCTGAGGCAGCCAAGCTATTGGTTCAAATGCTCACCGGAAAAGCGACTCGTGGCAAAACTCCCGAAAAGGACGCTCGGAAAGCTTTGGTGTCAAACCATGGGCTTCTCGCACAGTTTCATCGTCCATCCACCAATTCGAACATGGAAAGCTTCATCAGGAGGAAGTTTTTCTCACTTCTACTGACGTGCTTTTCTGAATCGATGGGAAGAGCGTTCAAGTCTAGTGCAGAAGCACGGCGCGAAGCATTGCAGTCTGTTTTGTGGGGTTTGTCAGTGTACGGAGGATCTTTGACGGAAGAGGAGTTGAGTTCTGCATCCAACGCCCTTGCGGATTGGAAGTATGATATCTGCCTGGATGCGAACTTGCTCACGTCGACATTCACAGCATTAGTGGCTATGGATTCCATGGTATTCGACGCAGTGTCGCGTCCGTTTTTGATCGAGGCATCTGGTTCAAACAAGGCGACGTCTAGTTCAGGCATTGCCGTTGTTTGCGAATTGGCTCTACGACCACTCCCCACACGCTCGGTGGAAAGGCTTTTGGACATTGCTGGAACCCTAATCAGTTCCTATCCTGAGGCATCTCTACTCGGACTAGTTCCTGGGTTGGCACTGATTGAGGACAGTGATGAGGTCATTCGCAAGAAAGCTACAGCATTTCTCTCTGCAATCTCACAAACTATGGATTCCTATAAAGCATTCATCGGCGTATTCGAGTACATCAAGAGAAACGAGAGTTCGATTTTGCTGGGAAGCAAGGCAGTTCTCCCAGAAGCCTTGAATTCCATTGCCTCAAAGAGCAAGGCAAAAAGCGACCCCAAAACTTTGCTTCTTCAGCTGTGTGTCAAGAGTGCTGTCGCCAGCTACTCCGATGCTACCGAAACAGTGGACACACAAGGATGGATCCCGTTCCACGAAACTTGCGGTGGACAGAGAGCTTGTCTTGTTGTGTTGAAAGCTGCTCGCTTGGCAGGGGAGAACAATTTCCCGTTGCTGAGCCGCTGGTCGAATGCAGGCAAGCCAATATTTGACTTGCTTCGTGCAGACAACGCGAAGGCTACATCCACTAAGACTGGGCGTATGTTGTTGGAGCATATCGCATCCATGCTCAAGGGTGCCACCGTCCCAATAGCAGAAGGAGACTCTGGGAAAGGTGTCATCATCAGTTCTGGCCCAGCATCTCGTGGAGGGCGAAAGAGATCCTACTCGTTTGGGAAAGGTGAAATGCCATCTTTCATTTCACCATTCCCTGTTGATATGTTGTCAGAAATTCTTGCTGTTCTACAGAATACTGAAACCAGTCAGGATTTGAGAGTTGTGCGTACTGTGGTCATCGGCCACACTCTTGCCAGTGACTCATGGGGGAAGAATATTTTTGCCAAGTTGTCGTCATCCAGCCGGCTTGAACTGGCAAAGTCGCTTCTTACCGTTGCGACTGATGATCTTGCAGACTCTGCCGAAGACGCATTTTTCAACCTGCCGCTTACATGCAACGAACTAACCGAACTTTTGGCTGGAGCTGGAAAGTCTCTAGCACCAGTGACATATGTTGCCGACTACACGGTTGCGAGTGCAAAGAAGTTGGCAATCGATGACTCTATTGCATCTCTATTGATTGGGCTCCTGCAAATGTTCACGAGCCTGACTCGAGAAACCCAATCTGCAGCCATAGACGAAGTGGAATTTGCGTGTAGCTCGCTACTGGATTCGTTGAATGAATCTTTCGCGATGCTACCGCCAGAATCCCAAGAAAAACTGCAACTTGAACGCCAGAAAGGGTTTGGAAAGTGGGTTGAAGCGGTTGTCGGTGTAGTGGGCGTTTCAGATGCAACGCAGGAGGTCATTTCACTGACACCAAGAGGGAAGAGAGCCGCGTTCTCAGTCTTGACTCATTTGGCGACAATGTATCCTTCTAAGGTCGTTCCAAAACTCGTTCCTGCAATTGTTTCAATGATTTCCCCTTCAGCTACGGAGAGGGATGCGGAGATTGTCTCATCTTGTCTGGGGGCAATCAATGATGTTTTCTTTGAAAACGCTGTGTCCGTTAAACTGTCGCAGTCGGGTTTGATGCGTTCTTTCATCGCCGCAGCTAACACAGGTATCAGTTACGAAACACGCACTCTGCTCTACCGTGGATTTTTGGACTCCCTTGCCAAAAATAAGAACTATCGACATGATCACCTTGGGGCCTTCGTCGCGACTTGCCTAGCCAGTGAGCTCTTCTACAGCTCGTCGAAGGCGTCGCTCTCGCAGGCACCCCAGCTTTTGTCTGATTTGATGAATCAAGAAACTGTATCAATTAGAATTTTGGTGCTTCTGTCGCTGGTGGCGTACGCTGAAGGTCTCGTACAGTTCCTATCAGGGGAGGCTATTGAGCCCCGTAATAAAGTTCTGGGTTTAGACGAACTCCGAACAATTTCGGAACATGGACCAACTCAAGAGGGTACTGGTTCTGTATCCGAAGCAGGCGTTGCCAAGGATTTTTCGTTGTGCATGGTGTTGTTGGCTGGGACGTCAGAAGTTGTTGCATCTCCAGCGTTTGCCAGGTACCTCCATCACGCACAAGTGGATTCATCGGCGGCTATTTTGAAGTTGTGGCAGCAACTATTGATGATTCAGCACATTGCCAACAACAAAATGGCAGGGTTAGAGAAGGATCAATCCAGCTCGTGGTCTTCCATATCCGAGGTCACTGGTGAAATTCTTGGCAGCGTACAAAGCCACATCCCTTGCCATATCTTCTTGGCGTTTGTATCTTCGTTGATCGAAGAAAACGATTCCAACGATCTGCGTGCTCGAGCACTTCAGCTGGTGGCTGAAAAGGCATTATCTATTGATGGCAGTCACCCCGAAGCTGGACTTTTCCGCGATCTGCTGCCCTTTTTGATTACCACACTGAAAAATAGCACCGAGTCGAGTGCTCCTGTAATGCTGCAGCAGTCGGCTCTCTTTGCCATTGAAAGTGTCGTTCGAAAACTGTGTGTATCTGGCGACAATACATTGTCGAAGTACCACAACTCGATTGTCGAGGGGCTTCTTCAATCGTCTCATTTTATTAGCCAGGACAGTCGTGACATCAAAAAATCGGGTTTGAGTTCCCAAAACGTTGCAATGCGGAATCGACTCTGTACAGCATTGCTCTGCTCAGCGTCATGTATTCGAGTTTCGGGACCCCGAGCCCTTGCGGCATTGCCAAAACTATTGCCATCTGTTTTCGAAATTGCCATTTGCGTCAATGAGGCGATGGAGTCCCAGACGCACAGCGATCGTGACGAAGAAAGAGAATACAGACTGATGCAAATTGCCACCTTGCGTGTCTACCAAAGCTTGGTTGATACCGTTCCTCAATTCTTGTCTCCATACTTCCGTCAAATATTTTCTGCTTATGTGCTGCCGTCGAATATTTTCCCTGCTGAAATAGACGATCACGCCAAGTCAGTGAAAATTGCTACCGAGAGGTTGTACAAATCCTTAGCTACCATTGTGTCTCCTCGGCAGCTTCTGCCCCCTTTGACCCAGGCCATCTGCAAGGCTCAGGATGCTTCCCGAATCGTTGGCCTGATATCTATCATTACCATGGCAATTGAAAATTCGAGTGGATCCAAGTTGGCTAGTCAATTGGATACTATTTACGAAGCAGGTACCTATACGCTGGAACTTGCTACAAGAGCGGAGTTCAATTGGGATCTACTGGAAGCTGCAAACAACATGTTTTTGGCTTTTGTCTTGAAGTTGTCGGAGGTACATCTCCGTTCACTTTACACCAAACTAATGACTTGGCGGGGTTCGTTTGACGACAAAAACGCAGAGGCTATGGCCGGACGGCGTACAGCATTTTGGAGTCTTTCAGCGTTGTTGGCTTCCAAACTGAAGGCGATTTTTCTTCCATGCCTCACTTCGACCTTTTCTGATGCAGTTGACGAGCTTGTAAGTGCATACCAGCAACTCTCATGATCTCGAATTTTCGACATCGACTCATTTCATTCTCTTATGCTCTTTTCCAGGATGCTTTGGCTGCGGCAATTGGCCAGCGTTATGGGTCAAAAACACCCGAGAGCAACAAACGGCAAAAACTTGGTGAATCCCCTATCTCTTCAAGTAGCAGCACTGTCGTGACATCCGTGCAGACGTTGCTGAAATGTCTTGAGGCATCATTGCGTTCTGATGCCCACAACGGAGGTTCCTGGATCCGTGACGGCGACTCTAAGAGATTTGAAGTGTTGCATACTCCTTTGAGTAAACTGCTGCAGTGCAAGATACCTGCTGAATGGACTTCAACCTCGTATCAATCCTTTGTGGAGGGTAGTGAAGACGAGGGATCAGTTGTGGAATGCCTCGTAGCCCTTGCCTCGGCCGCAGGTGACGAGCAAATGTGGAAGCCTCTAAATCACTCAGTATTGCAAGCTGCATCCCACGAAACGCGGCCAGAAGTGCGAAAAGCTGGTATCACATGCCTTGTGTCGCTGGTTAGATCTATTGGTGAAGAGTACATGGTTTTGATTCCTGAATGTTTGCCAGTGTTGTCGGAATTGCTTGAAGACCCCGACGAAGAAATTGCAGAAATGGCAAGGGAATGTATCTCGATGAGTGAGGAATTGTTGGGTGAAAGTCTTGAAGACAGCCTAAGATAAATCTAGTCTAGAGTCTATAACGTACTAGCACTACTGACGTTAGCAATGCAATCATACGAACAATAGTGGCAACTCAGGCACCGAGGAGAATTTGGAATGTAATTATTTTAACTACCATTCTCTGGAGTCTCTTGCGAACCACAGGTAGTTAGTACGGTACTGGTGGGAGGTAG
Source organism: Nitzschia putrida (assembly GCA_016586335.1). Taxonomy (NCBI): domain Eukaryota; phylum Bacillariophyta; class Bacillariophyceae; order Bacillariales; family Bacillariaceae; genus Nitzschia; species Nitzschia putrida. The sequence continues at coordinate 279,168 of BLYE01000023.1, read as the reverse complement.
CTGCACCTCACGCGGGAACCAACTGGTGGGGTTGATCGGATAGCATTTGTTATCTCGACAATTTTTTCCTTCTCGGGCTCGTGCGGAAAAAAAATTGCTTTCCCAGCATTAACAATTGTTGGGACCTGACAACAAAAATGCACCCCGGCCTCCTCGCACCAACCAAAATGTCGCATGATCAACGCATCTCCAGCGCCCTTACCAAGACACCACATGTAATATTATCTATATCTGAATACTTATTTGATGTCTAGGCGTTATTCAGTCCTTTGACGAAATATGTAATCAAGAACAAAAACTCAATAAACATATACATGCATGAATAATTAGTGACCGTTGAGAAGAAAAATGGGGTGCATACATCACACCATAGTGTGCAGCTCGGAGGACCCTCATATTTTTGTGAGCATCCACAAGAAGTTGGAACGCACCGCAAGTCCCAATATTGTGAAGTGCACTCATTTCTCAATCTCAGGCAACAAGCAAAGACCTTGAGTCCATCGTTAGTTACTTCAGTCAATCTTTGGGGTGGATTAGTCAATAAAAATGGAGACTATGGATGCATTTGAACCCGAGAAGCCAAAGTGTAAGTCTTCTTTGAAAATGGCACTGCAGTGATCGAATTGTAAGGCTGACCAATATGTTTCTCGAATGTAGTGGCCCGGGAAAAAGACTTTATTCAAAACCGTGGGGATCTTGAGGAATGGGATTCCTCTCGAGATGGTTCTCACCCTAGCACTCCCATGACAAGGACCGGAAAGAGGAAAACATCGGATGACCGTCAACCTGAATCGCCTCCTGAAATTGAAAGACAACATGCACCAAGCCACTGGAGCCGAGAGCGACAATACCGGACCCACCATGACATGGACACTGATTCTCCTGCCTCGTACCCAAAGCATGTCATGGTTCCTTCGAGTGAGAGAGGATACCACCACCATAATTCATACCATGAGGACTCTCCTTCCAAAGAGAGTGTATCGACTCCAGTCTTGACCCATGAACACAGTTTGATGCACGGCGGCAGCTACGAACATCCTTCCTACCGTCCCAGTAACTACTATCACGGGCAAGAGTCGGGACATTATGGCTCTCCTTCTCGCCACTCCAGAGGCGGCCACTACCTCCCAGAAATTGATGGACCTCCCATGCATTACGGACACCACAACCAAATGAATGAAGGTCCTCGTCCTCGTCGCTGGGCTTGCGACTATTGCAATGTTGCTTCGTTTGTAAGCTACGAAGAAGCCTGTGCCCATGAGGAAGCCTGCTCTCGACAATATCATGAACGATACGGAGGACGTCCTCACCCATCCCGTGGACCCGTGCCTCAATATGAAAACCGCGGAGGTGGTGGCAGCGGCGGCATGTACCACCCGAGTCAAGAGGTTGGACCACCTCCTATGCATGGTCGCCAAATGTGGGGATCCCGGGGACCACCCATGCCCCATCTCCCTCATGACCAGCAGTATCCTCCACACTACCCACCACACCCATCTCATTCGAGTTACCACCAGCCCATGCCTCCTCATGGGTACCAAACGCCTCCTCGCTACCCTGGATATGCAAACTACAATGGAGGACGGGAAGGCCAACCACGCCAGCAAGACTACTTGTACTCTCAAAAGCGCATGTTGTTGGCCATGCCCAGTGACAGTGACAGTCTCTCTGACCGACAGTGCTACGTCCGCTCTGAAATGGTGGAGATCTTTGCCGCCACCGACAAGGATGTCTCGGCCCGCCACTCCAAGGGAGCCCAAAAGCTAGTGGAAGGCCAAGTTGGAATTCGATGTGTCCACTGTTCTCACCTTCGACCTCGGGATCGTGCGGAACGAGCTGTTTGCTACCCATCCTCCATCAGCCGTATCTACCAAACGGTTGCGGATATGCAACGGTTCCACTTTGAACAATGTCGTGAGATTCCTGCTGAGACACGCAAGATTTACAAGTCTCTCAAGACCACACGTCCACGTGGTGTTGGATCTCCACAAACATACTGGGTGCAAAGTGCCAAGCTTCTCAATTTGGTGGATACGGATGATGGTATTCGCTTTGCAGGAGCAGGAGAGAATGCTGCTGAACCTTCGGCATAAAAAGACAAACAGCAGTCAATAGTCAACAGACAACAGCAACTTTTGGGATGATCTTGTAAGCGTCTACGAGGTACTAACAATAAACTATTCCGGTCCCAAGGGGTTAGGATCGTAATGAATGTAAAACTTCCTTGATTACAGAAAGACGATTTGTTTCGCACTACTACTCTACTACTAGTCTATCTAGCTCTAGCTAGTAGAGATGGCCTCCTGCTACTGCTACAAGAACTACAGAACGACGTCGATGACAACGAAACTGAAAATGAAAAACTCAACGCCATGTACGTTTGTTCAACGTTCCTCCAAAATAAATTTAGTAGTCAAAGTGGTCGAAGATTCCTAGGGTATCCTTCCGGCATGTCAGGATTGGTGGTGCGTGCGATCAAAATCACAGACACCTGATCCGTCATTCGCTCGGAAAGATTCAGAGAATAGAGAACCATATTTCGGAGGGAATCCTGACAACAACACTACAGCTTGCAAATCCAACAAGCACTTTGTACCGGAACCGGTCCAGACAACCAGACAACCGCTTCCCGTTTTTTGTACTACCATGGTAGGTGCTTGCTAGTTGCTGTTGTTGTTGTTGTCGTCGAGCGCAGCTAGAACTTGGGCACTCACTTGATCCATATCCAAAGCCTTGAGGGCAGGAAAGGGACGCTTGAGCCCAAGTAGTTCTACAATCGGCTCGGATTGTCCGCTGATCCGCACGACAAAATTGCCTCGACCAGGCTAAAGCGTGGTAAGTTACGTGTAGTCAGTCGGGACGCGGTTAGCTAGTGTGGTTAGACAAAAGATAAAAAGAATGAAAACGTATAAAAATGTCCTAGTTTCGTACCTTTACTTTGTTAATCACAACAACAGCCTTGTCACCCACAGCCAAGGCAATCTTGTTAGCCCTTGTCTTGAAAGCATTTCATTGCTTGCAAGCCTCAACCTCAACGGTTTTCTTCTCCTCTTCGTCTTCCTTTGGCTTTTCCTCTTCCTCCTCTTTGGTTTCAGTGGGCTTTTCCTCTTCCTTTTCCTCTACCTTGGGCTCTTCCTTCTTTCCCTTTTTGGGAGCTGCTTTTTTGGGAGCGGCGGCTTTTTTGGGAGCAGGCTTCTTTGCCTTGACAACTTCTTCCTTTTTCACAGGAGGTTCCACTTCCTTGCGAGTTTGAGAACGGGTGATGCGTCCAGCCATGGTTTTTGCTTGTTTTTTCCTGAAAGAAAGAGAGAGAGAGAGTTGTGTTGTGTGTTTGCTGCAACGAAATGTGTGTTCGTTGTCGATACAATTTTTGTGTGGGAAATTAATTTCCTGTCGTCGTTTTTGGAGGTTGCCGTACACGAGATTTACGTAAGTTTTCTACTAAGGGGAACACCTCTTCGGTGGTTTTTGACAACTCCGCAGTCTCGCTTTGTCGTCGTTTCGGATCTTTAGTATTTTACCAGTAGTTCCGTACTACGACGAACATTACCTGGATATCTGGTATTAATACGAGGGAATGCTCACATTGCACGATACAGTGCGGTAGATTCTTCCGTCTTATAAATAATATCTCACGGAGGAGTAGGCGGGCGGCACTACGGCACCCCCCCTAGCCTGCAGTCATGTCATGATGTCGCGCCGATTCCATCCACCTGCTGACGTCATGTGCACGTTGGTCCGACTGCCAAAATGGGCGCGGAATTTGGTGCTCGTTTCAGCCCAAGCTGCATTTTTTGTTGGTTGTGCATGTTGTTGGGTTGATAAACTTGCCACCACTATCATCACATACTTTCCTCATTGTGATGATTCCTTGTTGGTTTTACCATGGCTCTGCGACAACACCGTCCTCGACAAAAGAAACTGACGTATTTTGTTCAAGGAGGTCCTGATGGTTCTTTGCAACTCTCCAACAAGCGTGAGCTACCAGTCAACATCAGTGGTGTCAGTAGTAGTAGTGGTAGTAGTGGCAGTGGCTCTGAAAACCATCCCAACCAGACTCGACCAAAGAGATTTCTGACACCCCGAAAGCGCTTTCGTACCTCCATGGATTCTTGCTATCAAGATGCGACAAGTAGTAGGTTTCAATCTTGTCCTTTGTGTCAAGTATCACTCCCGCTCCATATCCTTCCTGCACATGCAGCTGATTGTACAGGGGAAGAACCACCAGAAAAAAAGCAGGGTACATCAGGACGAGATACGTGTAGCAGTACAACACCCAATACACCTTGCAGTCCGGATTGGATCCAACCTACCCGACAAATCATGCCTGGATTGTTTCAATTTGAAAATTTCATTACCCAAGAGGAAGAACAAGAGTTATTAAGCATGTTGGATGATGATTTAGATCCCAACCAACCCACTTGGGAACCCAGTCGTTTCAACGGTCAGCACAATGGAAAACGATGGGGTGTCAAGAGCAGTTTGAGTCGAAAAACGGTCGTAGAGTCGTCGCAAGGATTGCCGGCTGCCCTTCGAGAAATTATCTTGCGAAAATTGTCACGTCTCCAATGTTTGGTGGATCTTTCCTTTGTTCCCAATGAAGCCAATGCGATTGATTATCGCAAAAGTAAAGGCGATTGGTTGCATGATCATGTCGATGATCGTAAACTCTCCAAAGAACCCATTGTCAATGTTAGTTTGGCAGGCAATTGTACCATGCGGTTTCGTCGGGTCGCTCGACGGGCGAGTCATACACCTTCTTATCGAGACGAATATCGTGCCTATTTGCCACAACGGTCCATTCAAGTTTTGACGGGGCCTGCCCGGTACGATTATTCCCATGGTATTGGACAAGATGATGTGCATTCGGATCGGCGGGTATCCATTACCATTCGAGAATCTCCCTTGACACATGGAGGTATGGGGGGTCCGAATACCAAACCCATTGTCAAGTATTTTGGCAAACAGCAGCAACAACAACAACAGCAGCAGCAAGCCACCAACTCTACTACTACCATCATGAGCGAAAACGACAAGGGACTATAGGTATAAATAAACATTCTAGACTATCATGCATAATGTTATTGTGGGACGTGGAAAAAAGGCAGTCTGGGACCACTACTTTTACATGGTGGTTTCTCCCGATTCGTCAATGGTCATTCCAACCCAGTTCTTTTGAATTCTGGACGATGGACGAATAATCGAGTCCTCCTCGGTGGTGGTGCCGCCGCGGGTACGAGTATGAACAATCTCATTGAGGCCTTGGGCAAAAAAGATACCTCCCTCTCCTTCTTGGGAAATGTCGTAAAACATGAGACCTCGGGGATCCAACATCCAATCCCACAAATTCTGATATCCGGCTTGAATACATTCTGGAGCAATGTAGACATGCTCATGGTCAGTTTGACTGCTATTGACAGCCCAGCCATTGGCAAAGCCCCATACCAATTTAGTGATGGGAAATGCAACATCTTGGCTGTCCAGTCCTAGATCAGGATCCGAACCAAAGTCCACATAGAACGTTTGTTGTTTCCCTCCATTCAAATCCCAAACGTATTGGGTCAAGTAGTTTTCGGGAGTGAGCATATCCTCTCCAAAAATCTCCATGGAAGCCCTGGACCAACTCTCAAAGAATTGGATCATTACCAAGTCAATAAAATCACCATACTTGGCCAACCAATACGCATAGGCATTCTCACCAAAGCTCGAGTAGGTAGGGTCCCCCCAGGATCCACGATCTGGATCTGTCAAGTTGAGATATCGACTAAACTTGGAAGATTGGATATCCAAATAGGATTGGAGAGGAGCCATGGTAGTAATGTAACCATCTTGTTTAGCCAATTGGAATATCTCTCCCACTTGATCCATTTCGGAAATGGAAAATGCATTGTAGGCACTGGGGAGGTCGTCATTCCCCGCCAAACTGACATCCAAACCATGAAACACATGACCTACAAGAGCTTTCCAAGCATCATACCATTCTTGGGCAGACGTAAAGTAGGGATCCAAGTGCGGTCCATTCCAGCCACCCACACTGACGAGATGAATGGTGTCATCGTACCCCTGTTCGTCCAAATCGTGGATCAATGACTGAATGCACTTCAAATCTACATTCACCTTGTTTGCCACGTTTCTTTCTTTGGCAACAGTACTAGCAGTAGCAGTAGCAGCAGCATCATATCCAGGAGACAAGTAATAAAATGCCCAAACAACGATATTGACTCCATCCTTGACAGCCGTGACCACTTTGTCATTGCATTCGGTGGCATATCCTACCATGACTTTGGGTGGCAACGCTCGTTGTTGTTGTTGTTGTTGTTGTTGTTGTTCTGTAACAACGACAATGTCGTTTGGTGGTTGTTGCAAGGATGACAACGTCGACGACGTCAATCGGGCATCGACAATGGACAAGAGTGCCAAAAGGGAAGTAGAAATTAAAAATCGATACATTGTTCAATCTGCAACTTGGATATGGCGGGACAAACAACAATGCACTACTGAAAGGCTGAGAGTTCCAAAGACTTGATTGCCGTGTTCTGACTTTGAGTGATGATTCAGAAGAATAATTCAAGAATTCGTCCGGACGTCGACTGTCGTCATGCTAGGTACAATGGTAAGGTAAGAAGTATAGTATGCATCTTTTATCATTTGGGTCTTTTTCAGTCACAGTGAAGTGTCTCCGTGGGACAGAAACCAGCAAACCACCAGCAATGATCCAGGATGATCCTCTATCCGATGCTGCGATCAATAATCCTAACTTTGAGTATTTAGATCGACAAAATTCGAAGATACTAAGGGATTTCGTAAGAGTTAGTATCCATACTCGAAGCTTTTCAATGATTGTGAAGTTCCTATATAGGGACAAGACTAATAAGTAAAGTGGTCACACCAACTTGGTATTTAGACATTCCACACCTTGACAGGTGTGTCACAATGACAAACTCCGGCCCTGGAAAAATCTACGTTTACATGACTGGCATATATATTAGAATCACCTAGGGCACGCGACAAGACCGCGATCTTCAACGCCCATCCCAAAGAAGGGAAAAGCCCATTTTTCCTCCTGGAACGGCGCTCTCACCTGTTTGTTGAACGCATTCCACTGGTCGGATCATATTCTCCCTTTTTCTCGTGTAAGGAACCATTGATTTTCAATAGCAATGTATCTCCAACAACGATTACAAGAAGATTCCAAGCCACAAGGTTTGATGGGGCGCCGTTTGTTGCAAGTTGGCCTTTTGGTATTGGGGGTTTGTTTGGGAGCTTTGTTGATGGGTTCGTCGAACGAAAGTTCAAAATCAAACTTCGCATTTGAGGTCTCTGATATGCAATACCAACAGCGAGAACTGGGTCCAAAGGCCAACGCTGTCAAGGCTGCGAAAGCAGCTGCAGCTGCTGCCAAAGTCAAGAAGGTCAAAAAGACCAAGGCCCCAACCCCAGCAAAGGACATCAAAGCTGCCAAGAAGAATGCCAAGGCTTCACCAACTTCAGCACCCATTAAACCGACTCCTGCACCTATTGCAGTGGTAAAGGATACCCCTACGGAGAACCCTTCCAAGAGCCCATCGATGAAACCAACATTGTCGTCCGCTCCAAGCAGCGCTCCAGTTGTTTCCTCTTCCGCCTCGCCAACGGCGGCAAGTGCCTCCCCATCTGCGACTCCCTCTGGTTCATCCGATTCCGCCTCACCAACAGCTACCGCAAGTGCATCTCCTTCTTCGACTCCCTCTGTTAGCAACCAGCCATCGGATGGAAGTGTGGTTGATAGTGCATCTCCTTCTTCGACTCCCTCTGTTAGCCTCCAGCCATCTGAAGGCAGTGCAGGGGGGACTGATAGTGCATTTCCTAGCTCTACTCCTAGTCTCATGCCGTCGATGAGCGTAAACCCAAGTGCTGCCCCGTCAGATGCACCCAGCAGTTCCCCATCCGAGAGTTCTGCCCCCAGTGTCATTCCTTCCGTATCCCCTGGCACGGGATCAGGTCCTAGCGAAGTCCCCTCCGACTCTCCTAGCTTGGCTCCTAGCAGCACTCCATCCGTGTCACTGCAGCCTAGCTCGGATCCCAGTTCTGCCCCCAGCGGCACCCCTTCCAAGGAGCCTAGCTCGGAGCCTAGTTTGAATCCCAGTTCTGCCCCTAGTGGCATGCCATCACAGCAGCCTAGTTTCAACCCAGTATAGCTCAAATACCTGTTCTGTCCCGACTACCTAATGCATAATGTACCTTGTTTGTAACGGTATGTCGGCTTTTTGCCTTTTTTAGTCTGGAACTGAGACTCCCAGGAAAATCTCACATTCCCTACCACATGATATTGAGAGTGTATTGTAAATCAATCCTTCTGCTTCGTGTTTCAAGGACTTCATGTTTCAAGGAATTCCTAATGCATAATGTACGAGTACCTTGTTTGTAACGGTAACACGTGTCAGAGAGTGTCGGTTTTTAGCCTTGGTCTGGAACTGAGATTCCGGAAAATCTCACATTCCCTACAACATATTATTGAGAGTGTATTGTAAATCAATCCTTCTGCTTCGTGTTTCAAGGACTTCATGTTTCAAGGAATTATTGTGGAGTTGCATGTCCTCAGAAGTACTAGGTAGCATTCTCATTCCCACAACCACAACATCATCATCAGCAGCAGCATCAAAAATGCCAACTACCGGTAGTTCAGGGCCAAGCCTCACACCGCAGGAGGTCGTCGTACACGAGCCTGGGTTGTATGCACTGTTTATACGTTGAATGTCACGCGTGCCCTTGTTGAACGGAATCTCAGTCGACGTTGTGGCCAAATGCCTTAAGTACTGGATCCCACATTATCCAAGAATGCCTAATTGTAACCCTTGGCTTGCTCGCCTACATTGTTGATGTGTGGGATGTACTCGTTAGATGTATTTTTGTCAGAGATCGCCACTCAACGTCTAATCACAAGACAAAACACAGTCCAAAATTTTGACTTCTCGGTCAAGAACACAAATGCGTGACAGAGTATCAAGGTGCCACTACTCCCAAAGTGAAAACAGGTTGTGAAACCATTTACATCATCACTACTGGGTACAATGGGTGATACTACCGATAGAATTACGCAATGTCGACGGGTGATTGTCGTTTCTCTTGTAGCAGCAACATTGGTGGTTGGTGCTCTGATGGCATCGTTGGATTCGTCATCAAGGGGTGTTGAAACGTACTCAGGGGGTGGGGAAACACAAAGTTTTGCTACAAAGCCAGCGCGGCTATTGGGGGTGGGAGATGCAGCGATCAATGGAGAATCAGACCTCAACTTTGAGTTCGATTATCTAAGAAATCTGAAATCTGACAAAGCTTCCAAGGCATCCAAGACGCCTGCTCCTGGGAAATCAGTCAAGACCGCCACGAAGGCCCCAAAGTCCGATAAAGCTTCAAAGAGCTCGAAAACGAAGTCATCCAAGTCATCAACACCCGCTCCGACTTCTACCCCGACTATTTCGAAGTCGGTACCTACGGCAACTCCTTCTATGATGCCAACTGCTCCGACAAGCAGTCCTACGACGAGCCCACCGGTTATTCCTACAAACCCTCCAACAGCGGCTCCTATCGCCCCCACTACTCCTGCTCCTGTGGCTACAGGAACCACAGAAGCCCCCACTACTTTTGCGCCAACTGCCTTTGATACAACTATCGAGCCAGGGGCAATCGTAGCAGGATCCATTGCCCCTGCTCCTGGAGGAACAGAGGCCCCCACCACATGGGCACCAACCTCGTTTGACACAATGGAGGTAAACAACATTTTCGCATCCCAATTGTCCGTAATCCATTTCGAGCATATCGACGATGACAATAGCACAGATGTCCCAGATGAGAATGCCACCTACGTCCCCGACGACGACACGATGTATTTCCAAGATGAAAACTCCACTTACGTCCCGGATGACAACGCCACGGCTGTACCAGATGACAATACTACCGCCTTTGACTCATAAGCTTTCGCAATCGAGAGAGCTCTCTAGTTGTACTTAAAATAATTGTCCTTTTACATTGACTCTGCTGTTCAATTTCTTTACTACTACAAATACACTTCAAATTGAAACATTCATCTACCAGTACGGTACTCTAGAAGTACACCATGGTGTTTGGCTTGATATCATGCGGATGGCTGCTGTATCCAGGCAATCTGGCTTGCAATATCGAGAACTATACATGCCCCCAAAATTTGGAGTGCGGTACTTGTGGCTCGTGTCCCATGATTGCTTGAGTCCCAAGAACATGGTTGTTTTTACGACTGGAACATGCAACCTGCTTTACTAGTACTGTAGTAGGTAACTATCCTGGTTTCCGTATCCGAGTGAAAGAACCAAGTGTGAATGCCTTGTTTGGTTTGATCACGGCCTACGATCGTCTACGGAAGTGGGTATCTAAATAATAGTATACTATACTAACCTAATAATTCTGTAAAGTAATCGTAGGTGGGTATTCAAATAACTCGACTCCCCACGTGCCACGCGGCTGGATCCATTTCTTTTGTTGCTGCTGATTCCTTTCGAAACCAAACCGCATCTCCCACTCCATGTTGTCCATTGCGGACCCAATGAAAGTGTGCATGCGTATGATTGACCATGTACAAATGACCATACCCATATTCCAAAATGTCTCGTACAGCGACCCATTCTTCGGGTTGGTCGGGATGTAAATATCCTTTGGAATGTTGTTCGCGATTGCCACCAGCACCCAACGTCAAGTAGACTGGACCTGTCTGGTTGGTCGAGGCACCTCCTCGCATGGGTTTGGTACGGAGATAGGCATGATCATGACCAGAAATGACCAAATCAACCTTGTATTGTACCATCAAGGGTTCAATGTGATGGAACATGTATCGTGCATTGGTTTCATTGAAATGACCGACAAAGGTGGTGTGGGGAGGCACATGAAACATGACCAACAACCAAGGAGCATTGCGAGGCTGTTGCAAATGGTGGACGAGCCACTTGTATTGGGGGGAGGAAGGAGATGTATCCGCAAAGGAATTCAACACAATGACATGCGCCAATCCATGTTCAAACGCATAATAAGAATTTCCATAGTTGTAATGTCCCAAGAACTCGGACGATGTCAAACATTGATGTCTCCACAAGGTTTGTTGATAGTCTGGATCGACCGGTTCAATCTCTGCGGGAGCAATACGATTGGGATGACGAAAGTAATTTTCATATGCAGAAAAGATGGTATGAGTGGTATTGTCACACTCAATTTCATGATTTCCCGCTGCCGATTGCAAGGGCGTTTGTTGCAAAAGCGGTTCCTGTTATCAAATACGTGATCCGCAGACACACAGTCAACGACAACGTTCAGCAGTGTGAGTATGAGTGAGCAATTAGACCTGTAACACACCCCCAACAACAATATCAACAACAACCACAGAAAGTTTCACCCATCTACTACATTCTCATCAATCATCTTACCATCAAATCCATCCAAGATTCCCACCGTCGTGGATCTCCATCGGCATAACTCAAATCCCCCGCCAACAACATACCCGACACTTTGGGAGGAGGTTGCTCGAAGGTTCCCGTCCGTGTCGTCATCATGGACGACTCAATCACTTTGGTAGCATGCAAAATATGTTGCATCGTTTTGGTTGAATTCTCCGTTTGTCCCAAATCTCCCAACAAGGCTAGGGAAGTGGGTTGATGCGGCATGGGAGGTGTCATGAAAGAAATATGAGATGACAGACCATGTGGCATTACTACTTGATACCAATATTCCAGTCGTCCCGCTTGTACTGTCATGGTCATGTGATGGATCCAATCACTTTCAAAAGTAGGCAAATCAGGGACTGCCACAGAAGCATCGTAGGAAAATTGGACACGTTCCGATGTGTCGGTACGGAATTGTTGGAATCCATGACCATAGTACAAGGTTGGTTGTACTTCATGACAAGTCTTGAAGGGAAGAGTGAAGGAGACAGTCATGTTGACAAAACCATTGTGAACATTGGAGGCTTGTGCCAAATGCAATCGTTGAGGTGTACAAACAGTATCAGCATCTAAAGTTGTTAATGTTGTTGTTGTTGTTAGAGGAATCGTTGTGACGGATCTGGAAATAAAATTCCGTCTAGAATTGGACACCACAATGATGGTCAAGACAAGCAATGACAAGAGTGTCAAACATCCACTCTTGGATGTCCATGGTTTCATGAGTTTCCAAAACATCCTTTCTTCACAAGTTCTGTTTCTGCTGCATTGGGCTTGGACCTTCTTCGACACCTTCCTTGTCGTTGGTACGTACGATACTGTATGTACGTATCTTGGTACGACGTTGATATGAACAAGACGCTACGAGTATAGCAAAAGAATAGAACAAATTAATAGAATGAACTCAACCCCGCGCGCACCGCCCCGCCGGGACACAAGACGATATGATACATGATGATGTCCTTTTTTCTCGATGGCGAGTAAGAAGTGAAACTACGATTCATCCTATTGTTGCCATCCAGCTACTGGACACACAGTAATCAAAACAATGACGGATTCATATCACGAATTTCGAAAGAAAGAACTCAAGGAGCTGACTGATGCTATTTTGAGAAATCAAGTCACTGAAATCGACTTGAGTGACGAAGCCACTGACACTGCAACCATTGGCACATTGTGTGACGCTCTCGAACAGAGTAACAACTACACACGCATTGTCAAGTTGACATTAAACGAATGCTGTGTTTTCGGTGGAAAAATGACAGTCGTTCTTTGCTCGGCTCTCAAACAAATGACAATGCTGCAATCGTTGGACCTTCGCAGCAACAAAATTCGGGATGAAGGATCCAAGGCTCTGGCTGGTGCTCTAGGTGGAATGACCTCGCTGAAATCGTTAGATCTTGGCTTCAATGGCATTACAGGGAAAGGTGCTTCTGCTTTGGCTAGTGCTCTCTCTGGCATGATATCACTGAAATCATTGAATCTTAGCGAAAATCACATTGGAGATAAAGGTGCTACTGCTTTTGCTAGAGCTCTCTCTGGAATGACATCGCTGGAATCCTTGGATCTTAGCAAAAATCACATTGGAGATGAAGGTGCTACTGCTTTGGCTAGTGCCCTCTCTGGAATGGCATCACTGGAATCTTTGAGTCTTTCCTGGAATGGTATTGAGGATGAAGGTGCTACTGCCTTGGCTATTGCTCTATCTGGAATGACATCGCTGCAATCGTTGAATATTGGCGCCAATGACATTGAGGATGAGGGTGCAACTGCTTTGGCTAGTGCACTCAACGGCATGAGTTCGCTCAAATCGTTAGATCTTGGCCGCAATCACATTGGAGTTGAAGGTACTACTGCTTTGGCTAGTGCTCTGTCAGGAATGACGTCCCTGCAATCCTTGAATATTGGCGACAATCGCATTATGGATGAAGGGGCAACTGCCTTGGCTATTGCTCTACCCGACATGACCTCGCTGCGATCGTTGGATCTTTGCCAAAATTACATTGGGGTTGAGGGTGCTACGGCCTTGGCTTGTGCTCTGCCCAGCATGAATTCGTTGGAATGGTTGTGTCTTAGCCACAATAGCATTGGAGTTGAAGGTGCTAATGCTTTGGCTAGTGCTCTCTCTGGAATGACATCGCTGGAATCGTTGGATCTTCTCAACACTCGTATTGGGGTTGAAGGCGCTACTGCTCTGGCTACTGGTCTCTCTGGAATGATATCACTGGAATTTTTGGATCTTTCCTAATAGAGATAAAAACAAGAGTCGAAAAATCAAACGAAAACGTCATGAAGGAGATACAGCTTCCCTTCATCAACAATGGAAAGAAGATCGATACGATCGGTTGGTCCATCAAGCACAAAAGCAATTGCACAAACAAGCCAAACAAGTCAAGACTATGTTCATTCAAAAGAAAATTCGACAATTGAAAAAGACAGAAGACGGCAATAGCGACAACAACAACAACAAGAATACAAGCAACGACGATGCCACCCCGGATATTCCCTACAAACAAGTCGATTTGGACATAGTAGTGCAACAGGCTACTCGACAATTGGGATTGTACCATGCCAATCCTCGCTACACGTCCGAAACCGCCAATACCATTCCGGCTCCCACCACCGATCCGTTGGTGCAGAATATATTCCAACATGCCACAGAAAGGAAACGTTTGGGCGTGTTCAATTAACTCGACTCCCCATGTGCCGCGGCTGGATCCATTTCTTTTGTTGCAGTTGCTGCAGTTGTTGTTGTTGTTGTTGTTGTTGTTGTGGGTGTAATCGTCCGTTGTAGTATTCGTTGAGTATACATCTTCGCATGTCATCATGCTGTCGCACCAGCCCATCCTCTCCAATCCCGCTTGAACCCCGTACCAGGTACCTGGTACCGCCTCAAGACCAAGACACACCAAGATGACGAAAAAATGTGGCTTCTTGCTTTGTTCTCCTTTCGCAAAATGTACCACGACGAGTTCCAAAAGGAGTGAAATTACGATTCTTCCTGCTGTTATCCTACTGGACTCACAGTAGTAGAAACTGGAATGACGACAGAGGACGCATATGATTACAAATGTCGAAAGGAACTCAAGGCGCTGAGTGATGCTATTTTGAGAATTGAAGTTACCGAAATAGAGCTGCAACGAGACATTCGCAAGGAAGGTGTTGACATGTTGTGTGAAGCTCTCGAATATAGTGACAACTACACACGCATTGTCAAGTTAGACTTGGGAAGGATTTGGTTGGACAATAAAGAAGATACGACAGTCCTGAATTCGGCTCTCAGACGAATGGCAATGCTGAAATCGTTGAAATTTCAAAGGCATTATTTTGGGATAATCGATGTTCGTGCTTTGGCTCGCGCTATATCTGTCATGACATCGCTGGAATCATTGAATCTTGGCTACAATGAGATTAGGGATGAGGGTGCAACTGCTTTGGCTTGTGCTCTGTCTGAAATGACATCGCTGAAATCGTTGGATCTTCGCTACAATGGGATCGGAGATGAAGGTGCTATTGCATTGGCTAGTGCTCTAAACGGCATGACATCGCTGGAATCGCTGAATCTTGGCGTCAACGACATTGGGGACGAGGGCGCAAGTGCGTTGGCCAGTGCTCTATCTGGCATGACATCGCTGGAATCCTTGTATCTTCGCGAGAATGAAATTAGAGTCGAAGGTGCTACTGCTTTGGCTAGTGCTCTGTCTGGAATGACATCAATGAAATCGTTGAATCTTGGCGACAATCACATCGGAGAAAAAGGTGCTACTGCTTTGGCTAGCGCCCTATGTGGAAGAATGACATCGCTGAAATCGTTGGATCTTGGCGTCAATGACATTAGGGATGAGGGTGCATCTGCTCTGGCTAGTGCTCTATCTGGAATCGCATCGCTGGAATCCTTGGATCTTCGCGAGAATAAGATTGGGGTTGCAGGTGCTACTGCTTTGGCTAGAGCTCTGTTTTCAATGGCAACACTGCAATCATTGGATTTTTCCTACAATGGAATGGGGGTTGAGGGTGCTACTGCTTTAGCTAGTGCTCTACTTGAAATGACATCGTTGGAATCTTTGGGGCTTCGCGGCAATGGTATTGGGGTGGAAGGCGCTACTGCCTTGGTTAGTGCTCTATCTGGAATGACATCGCTGAAATCCTTGGATCTTAGTGGAAATCGCATTGGGGTGGAAGGTGCTACTGCCTTGGTTAGTGCTCTATCTGGAATGACATCGCTGAAATCCTTGGATCTTAGTGGAAATCGCATTGGGGTCGAAGGTGTTAATGCTCTGGCCGTTGCTCTCAACGGCATGAGATTGCTGAGATCGCTGGAACTTCGCCAAAATCGTATTGGGAACGAAGGTGCTACTGCCTTGGCTGGGGCTCTATCTGGAATGGTATCGCTGGAATCCTTGAATCTTCGCGAGAATGAAATTGGAGACGAAGGTGTTACTGCTTTGGCAATGGCTCTACCCCAGATGACAATACTGGAATCCTTGGATCTTTCCATTAATTGGGACTTTGGAAATGAAGGTGTTGAGGCCTTGATTAATGCTGTGAAGCGACCTGAATGCATCCTTGTAGATCTCAAAATCCACCTTCATAACGGTGAACTTGAGGGTTTGTTGGAAAAAAAGCAGAAAACGAAACCAAGAAAGGAAATTGCTACAAGAGATTTATCAACGTGTGAGGGCATACTTTTTGTGTTTCCATGTTTCCGCAAGGTGATGGTCTGATGCCCGTGACGAGGATGTTCGTTTCAGTAACTGAAGACGACGATTGGCAACCAAAGTACACTTGTTTTTTGCACCGACGAAAACAACTGATTTCACTGTATGAAAATGGTATTCGTTGAAAAGAAGTGGCATTTCGCTCAACAAAATGGTTCTGTTCTTCTGTGATGACTGCTAGAGATTGTATTGGAATGAAAGTAGTACAGTACTAGCGCAATATTATATAAAACTGAAATCAAATTTCGAAGAGTCTTTGACACGAAAGGGCAACAATTGATCACAGAAGCGTAGCAATACATGATTTCTAGATGAAGATGTAGTATCTAGCTACGGTTAGGTATTGAAAAGACTCCATGACGGACGCAAATGACTCTTTGGACTAACATGCATTGGACAGCCAGACAGACAATCGTAGAACACCAACAATTAATATTTCTCTCCATTTTCTCTGCGTTACACACTGTCCGCTCTCCACTGTCCACCACCAATACGACGTTGACCATGAGCGAGGAAACAGCGACACCCACCACCACTACTACCACTACCAACAGCAAAGACAACAACCATGACCATAGTACAAGGTTGGTTCTTGTACTACTTCATGACAAGTCTTGAAGGGAAGAGTGAAGGAGACAGTCATGTTGACAAAACCATTGTGAACATTGGAGGCTTGTGCCAAATGCAATCGTTGAGGTGTACAAACAGTATCAGCATCTAAAGTTGTTGTTGTTGTTGTTGTTAGAGGAATCGTTGTGACGGATCTGGAAATGAAATTCCGTCTAGAATTGGACACCACAATGATGGTCAAGACAAGCAATGACAAGAGTGTCAAACATCCACTCTTGGATGTCCATGGTTTCATGAGTTTCCAAAACATCCTTTCTTCACAAAGAAGATTCGTTTGTGTTGCATTGGGCTACCTTGTCGTTGGTACGTACTGTATGTACGTGTCTTTGCTAGGTACGTAGTGTACTGTACTCAACCCCGCCCCGCCGGGACACAAGACACAAGACGATATTATGATGTTGTGGCATGTCCTTTTTCCTCGATGACGAGTTCGTACAAGAAGTGAAACTACGATTCATCCTATTGTTGCCATCCAGCTACTGGACACACAGTAATCAAAACAATGCAATGACAAGAGTGTCAAACATCCACTCTTGGATGTCCATGGTTTCATGAGTTTCCAAAACATCCTTTCTTCACAAAGAAGATTCGTTTGTGTTGCATTGGGCATGGGGCTAGCTTGGACCTTCTTCGACATCTTCCTCGTCGTTGGTACTTATTGTATGTACGTGTCTTGCTACGTAGTGTACTGTACTAGGTACGACGTTTGCATCAACTTATTGAACAAGACTAAAAAGATATACTCAACCACGCCCCGCCCCGCCGGGACACAAGACGACATGATAATGTGGCATGTCCTTTTTTCTCGATGGCGAGTAAGAAGGGAAACTACGATTCTTCCTATTGTTGCCATCCAGCTACTGGACACACAGTAATCAAAACAATGACGGATTCATATCACGAATTTCGAAAGAAAGAACTCAAGGTGCTGACTGATGCTATTTTGAGAAATCAAGTCACTGAAATCGACTTGAGTGACGAAGCCACTGACACTGCAACCATTGGCATATTGTGTGACGCTCTCGAACAGAGTAACAACTACGCACGCATTGTCAAGTTGACATTAAACGAATGCTGTGTTTTCGGTGGAAAAATGACAGTCGTTCTTTGCTCGGCTCTCAAACAAATGACAATGCTGCAATCGTTGGACCTTCGCAGCAACAAAATTCGGGATGAAGGATCCAAGGCTCTGGCTGGTGCTCTAGGTGGAATGACCTCGCTGAAATCGTTAGATCTTGGCTTCAATGGCATTACAGGAGAAGGTGCAACTGCTTTGGCTAGTGCTCTACCCCGAATGACATCGCTGGAATCGTTGAATATTGGCGCCAATCGCATTGAGGATGAAGGTGCTATTGCTTTGGCTAGCGTTCTATCTGGAATGACATCACTGCAAAGGTTGGAACTTAGCGAAAATCGCATTGGAGTTGAAGGTGCTACTGCTTTGGCTGGTGCCCTCTCTGGAATGATATCACTGAAATCATTGAATCTTGGCAAAAGTCTAATTGGGGTTAGAGGTGCTACTGCTTTGGCTAGTGCCCTCTCTGGAATGATATCACTGAAATCATTGAATCTTGGCGAAAGTCACATTGGAGGTGAAGGTGCTACTGCTTTGGCTAGTGCTCTCTCTGGAATGATATCACTGGAATCCTTGGATCTTAGCGATAATTACATTGGAGATGAAGGTGCTACTGCTTTGGCTAGTGCTGTCTTTGGAATGGTATCACTGGAATCTTTGGTTCTTTCTTGGAATAGTATTGATGCTGAAGGTGCTACTGCTTTGGCTGGTGCATTATTTGGTATGACATCGCTGAAGTCGTTGGATCTTTCCTACAATGACATTGGAGATGAAGGTGCTACTGTTTTGGCTGGTGCTCTGTCTGGAATGACCTCGCTGCAATCCTTGAATCTTTCTCGCAATGACATTGGGTTTGAAGGTGCTACTGCTTTGGCTAGCGTTCTATCTGGAATGACGTCGCTGAAATCGTTGGATCTTTCCTACAATCACATTAGGGTTGAGGGTGTTACGGCCTTGGCTTGTGCTCTGCCCAGCATGAATTCGTTGGAATGGTTGCGTCTTAGCCGCAATAGCATTGGAGTTTCGGGTGCTACTGCTTTGGCTAGTGCTCTCTCTGGAATGACATCGCTTAAATGCTTGGCGCTTCAGGACACTGGTATTGGGGTTGAAGGCGCTACTGCTTTGGGTAGTGCTCTCTCTGGAACGATATCACTGGAAGCTTTGGACCTTTCTTACAATTCCATTGGGGACGAAGGTGCTACGGTCTTGGCTAGCCTTCTACCCGGCTTGACCTCACTGGAATCATTGAATCTTAGTGGAAATCGCATTGGGGTTAAAGGTGCAACTGTTTTGGCTGGTGCGCTGTCCCCTATGAGATTGCTGGAAAGGCTAGATCTTTCCGACAATGATGACATGGGATTTGAAGGTGTTGAGGCCTTTGCTAATACTGTGAAGCGACCTGAATGCAACCTTGAACATCTCGGGGATATAGTGTATCGTATGGATGGTGAAATCCGGTGTTTGTTGGAAAGAAACAAACATCGCAACAAAAGAAGGAAACTGCTACAAGAGGGTTATCGACGTGTACAGGCTTACTTTTTGCACTTTCTCTTTTCCGCAACGTGATGTGATACGCTTGAGGAGGATGTTCGTTTCACTAACCGAAGACAACGATTGGTCACCAAAGTACACTTGTCTTTTGCGCTGACCACAACAACTGATTGTGCTGTATAGCGGTATTCGTTGAAAAGTGGCATTTCACTCAACGCTCAACTCAACGAAATGGTGCTGTTCTGCTAGTACGACCAATAGAGATTGTATTGGAATGAATGTAGTATTTTTTTAATGAAATGCAAGTTTCGAAAAGTATATGACACGAAAGGGCAACAGAATCGTCGCATTCCAAAACTTCAAGATGATGTACTAACGTTATGGTAGAAGGGATATATTTATACCGATATCCGATATTCCCTTCGTTGACTCCATGGATGCAAATGACTCTTTGGACTAACATGCATAGGACAGCCAGACGGACAATCGTAGAACACCAACAATTATTATTTCTCTCCATTTTTTCTGCGTTACGCACTGTTGTCCACTCTCCACTGTCCACCACCAATACGACGTTGACCATGAGCGAGGAAACAGCAACACCCACCACCACTACCAACAGCAAACAAAACAACAAAGATAAAAACAAAAGTCGAAAAATCAAACGAAAACGTCATGAAGGAGATACAGCTTCCCTTCATCAACAATGGAAAGAAGATCGATACGATCGGTTGGTCCATCAAGCACAAAAGCAATTGCACAAACAAGCCAAACAAGTCAAGACTATGTTCATTCAAAAGAAAATTCGACAATTGAAAAAGACAGAAGACGGCAATAGCGACAACAACAACAACAAGAATACAAGCAACGACGATGCCACCCCGGATATTCCCTACAAACAAGTCGATTTGGACATAGTAGTGCAACAGGCTACTCGTCAATTGGGATTGTACCATGCCAATCCTCGCTACACGTCCGAAACCGCAAATACCATTCCGGCTCCCACCTCCGATCCGTTGGTGCAGAATATATTGCAACATGCCAAATTCCAACAAGCCATGGAAGAATGGAATGAAAAGGTTGTGGATTATCGACGATTTTGTATGCAATTGGATGAACCACATTCCGTGCCGCCCAAAGCAAATTCGAATGGGGGTAAATCGTCCAAAAAATCCAAAAAGACTTTGTCCAACCATCATCATCCCGCCAGTAATAACAATGGCAACAGCAATCTCCAAGATACTCCTACCACTTCCTTATTTGGTACCTTGAATGGCGATAGCAGTAACACATTGGACCCAAGTTCGTCTTCCAGCATGTTGGATCCTTCCATGTCCGCCTACGGTCCCGCAGCGACCATGGAAGACATTTTGCCCAAAAAGAAGAATCGACAAGGACAACGAGGACGCAAAGCCAAAGCTTTGGCTATTCAAGCCAAAAAGGAAGGACGAAAACAATATCATGTATCATTGAATTGGAGAGAAAAGAAGGAAGACAAAAAAGGGGACGAAAAGGGTGGTAACGGTAATGGCAACGGAGAGCGACCTCACAAGAGGGCCAAGAACAGTCATGACACCCAGGATGGGGCGGCACCGGCGGCTTCTACAAGCAATAACAACAGCAACAGCAACAAGAAGAACGATGCCAGTGCAGGTGATGCCGCCGAAGCTCACCCTTCTTGGGCTGCCAAGCAACAACAAAAGACGGGGATTGTTGCATTTCAAGGAACCAAAATTACCTTTTAGACTCCCATTATTCTATACCACCACTACCTGTAGCATTGCTTTGGATAGACTTCGTGTAGAAAGGTATCGTATCAACCTTCTAGTAGTATCATCATTATAGACTCGCCATCCTATCCTACATTCCATCCCGCCAGTGCACCACTGTCATTATCACCTTCCAACAGAACCATTTCCCACAATCACTCCATCCTACTCATGCCCGCAACTCCAATCCTTCTCATTCTCACTCCAATCATCTCTTTTACATGATAACACATTGAGATTGATTGTATTTTTCATTGGCCTTTTGCACTTGCTCCAATCCACTAGTTGCATTGTTCCTAGCATCTTCCATTTGATTTTCAATTTGATCCACCTGTTCTTGTTGGGAGCCTACAATATGAGCCAAATCCTTGTAAATCTCATTGACTGTGTGCATTCCTTGGTTAATGTTTCGAATTTCTTGTTCACGTTCTCGCATGATTTCTTCGTGCAATTTCTGATTTGGAAAAAGAAAGAGGAAATGATGTTGTGAGACATGTGCACAATGGGACAAAAAGAACACATTCAGAGCAACAACAATAAAACTCCAAAAGAATATACGTACATCTTGTTGAAGTTGAATTTGAAATTGCTGCTGCTCTTGCTGCATCGCTTGCATCTGCGAAGTCGGCGGTTGATCCAAGGCTGCCGCATTTCGTTGTTGCCACTGCTTTTGTTGACGCGTAACCTTGGCCTTGGCCGACGTGGCCAATCCCTGAACGCGTTCAAAGTCTCGTTCCAATTTGGTCAATGCCTGCTTTTGTTCTCCAGTTCTACGTTGTGCCAACAAGAGATCGCGGACTTTTTGTTCCAATTGTTGCAAGACATCGCATTGTACGTGATATTGTTGTTCCAATTCGGAACGTGCTGAGCCAGCAGTGGTGGTTGTCAATAATTGTTGGGCAATCTTTTCCAAAATTCCAACGTTGCGCTGTTTTTGTTTTGTAACGGAGATTGGAATGTTGGAAACAAGGGGTGATTGAGTGAGTGAGTCATTCTTCCATGTACACACAAGACATTCTCGTCGCAAAGGACGGTACGTACTTGATATTGGGTCAACGATTCCGAAATTTGAGAAATCGAGGCAGGCGAATTTCCCCAACCCAATTTACTACTAGTAGTAGCACCACTAGCAGATCCACCTGTGGATGTAGCAGGTTTACTTCCAAATGTGGCATTGGCAGGTTGACGCCGTGTGTTATTTCTTCCCACATCTTGAAAGCTCATGGTGATGATAATCGTAGGTTGTTGTTGTTGTTGTGATTGTGTTATTCAAGTAGTGTTCAAGACGACGACTACAGACGTGGCGCTGGAAAACGACTTGAGCTTGCTTGGTCGTTCTGCGAATATTATGTTCCAACGGCGACAAGAAGTTGTTCGTTCGTTGGCTCGCCCGATGTCGCTGCGTGACAACCATCTGTCATGTGATGTGTCGTGGTAATGTCACAATAGGACACGAGGAGAGACAGCCTTGTAGATGACGACGTGAAACGTGAAGTCGTGGTAGAGTTTGGCGTATTTCCATTTCCTTCCAACAAAAAGAATCGGGTCCTCTTGCTGCAATCGATCCACCATGGCACCTCGTCGTCAACGTCGAAAAATGCAACGCAAAGGAGGTTCCTCCACTTCATCGTCTGAGCGTCGTCGAGTTCCCCTTTCTTCCAGTTCCGCTTCCACTGCTACAACGAGTAGAAATAGTCATAGTCCATTGGAACAGAATGCAACCACCACCACCACCACTTTGGAGGATAGAACGAGTACCATGATCCCCGCTAACCATGACAATCCACTACCTTCTGTTAGTACCAATGATGATACTACTACTGCTACTACTATTACTACTGATGCGAGTGCTACTACTACACAACATCCTCCGGATTGTACTTGTTTCTTGAGACATCGAGGTTGGTTTGTTGGGGGAGACGGTTCTGGTACTGGACCTCTGGCGAGTGGAGGATTTTGTTTGCCTACATCATCAACTTCCAAGGCATGAACGATATTGTGAATAGTATTCTACTAGTATTTGGATTGAACAAAGGTTGCCAACAGCACCTTTTGAGGGGCCCGAGAAGCGTCTTGTGAAATCAAACATGCATGTCACACAGAGCAAAAGACCATGGGAGATTCACTAGCGTTCCACACTACAACTCATCAAAAAAGTTGCCAAATACCAACCGGTTCTATAAAACTCTGTTAATGATAATGTGTGGATGGTAAAATAGAAGACATCGTAGTTAGTTGCCCTCCTTATTTCTTGATTTCCATTGCAAATTTCGGTGTCAAGTGCAGATTCAAAGCAGGTGTCCACACACCTTGTACACTGGGAGTTTGTGTGTACACAGGTTGTGTCAATTTGGTGATTTTACGTCCACTTCGGTTGTACAATTGATCCAGAGCACCTTGAACATCGGGAGATCGAGCCTTGTTGGATTTCAAGCAAATTT
Organism: Nitzschia putrida; assembly: GCA_016586335.1. Taxonomy (NCBI): domain Eukaryota; phylum Bacillariophyta; class Bacillariophyceae; order Bacillariales; family Bacillariaceae; genus Nitzschia; species Nitzschia putrida. Next base: position 255,606 of record BLYE01000023.1, on the reverse strand, counting down.
GATGAATATAAGGTTCTTGGGTCTTATTGGAGTTGACGCCTGTCAAGTATTCGGCCTTGACGAAGGGGTGTTTGCCATTGCGGACGCGAACTTGAATGGCCACGTTGGGGCGTTCCGAGGCCCAGGACATCAAATTGGGAGATTTCAAAAAGTCGCGAACAGCTTGTGATGATCCTCCATGTTCACAGTAGAAGATTGTCAACTTTTGACATTGTGTGATTCCTCGGGTAGCCATGATGAAAGAAAGGATGCAAGAAATGAATATCCACAACAACAGCAACAACAAATACTACTACGCCAACGGTGGTGGTTTTGGATTTGGGCCATCGCTTCGCGATCTGACGTTTCCCATCCACTCAACCTCGTGTCACGGGCGACGGAGGGACGTGGCGAATCAAAGAGGACGATGTGAAGTTTGATTCGATGGAGTCAATGTTGGTGGCGGCGGACGTACCAAAACCAGCGTGGTGGGCTCCATCCTTCATACATATGTATTGACGATGGGCAAGAGAGCAACAGGACCGACCTCTAGCCTACTAGTAGTAGATTGAAGTATTGAATTATTACTGAACCCTCTTCTACCGATGATGGCGGCTGCAGGTGTCTCGCTTTTGTTCAAGAACAAGTATTTAATATCATGGTGGTATCACGTCTACCAGGTACGAGTACTCGTAGTTACCCTTACTTGTTGTTCTTTGTCTGCTATCATCTCTTTCGGGGAGAAAGGTCATAATAGCATATCCCGACCACGACCGCAGATAGAACCTCGCTACTGTTGGTGGCCGAAAGTAATAGCAATAGTTAGTAGAATAATGTCAGCGGATCTTGAATGGCGTTTTAGTTGGGCTCTATGTGCGCAATATTCTTAGTCACTCGTGCCATATTGAATACCGCCAGGAGGAACAACTGAATCTTGTGGCAGGTGGAACCGATGTTAGTGATTTCAGCTGTCATATCCTACGTTGGTAGTAGAACTGGTAAGAAAGATTCCCTGCAAATCGTGTGGCGGTATTTCTCCCAACTTCAATGGACTTTTTTTCTCTATAGGTGACCATATCTTTTGGTCCAACAACAAGAAAGTGCTTCATACACATACTTTTTTGTTGTTGGAGTGTCACTCTTACTACAAGAACAGAGGACACAAAACTAGAAGTTGCTTGTTGTTTCCCTGACGATACTCTTCTTTGATCAAGTTGAGCGCCATCGCCGAGAACAAAATGTCGTCAACAGCAATGACAAGACTTCCTTCCCACCTGCCCCACCAAGAGGAGCGTGCTTCTGCTACAACTTCCGGAAGTAGCAAGAAGTGGCTCACTTGGTCTTTGCTTGTTTTCGCGAGCGTCCTGATTGGTAGTATGCTGGAGTTTCCTTCATTCATTGATGGAACGTCGACAATTCGTCGCTTGCTGCGAATTGAAGTCGCTCAAGAACAAGAGAACAACCGACGTGACCTTGCTGTCAAGGCCGCCAAACAACAGAAAGCAGTCGCAAAAAAGACGTCCAACAAAAAGAAAACTACGAACAAGAAAACCACTACTACCAATAACAACAAGAAGAACAAGAATGCGAAGACAAACAACAAAGCTAAGAATAAAGTGAAGAATACGAAGGCCGCGCCAACCCCTTCTCCTACCCGACCTCCTACCGACCCTCCAACTGCTTCGCCAATCGCTCTATCAAGTGCCAAAGTTCTTAGTTATGGAGATATTCACTTCGTGACCTTTGACGGTCTTGAATATGATTGCCATGCCCCGGGTGAACTTGTTCTTGTCAAGTCTTTGGATAGCCCATTTCAAATTCAAGCCCGAGCCACTGAAGTAGGTGCAGCCACCGTCACGTCCGGTGTCGCCATCCAGGAATACACTGGTAATGCTGTGACTTTTCCTTTGGTTCAAGTCTCTATGAATACATTGGTGGCATCCGACAGTACAGCTACTGTTAATGGGTGCCCAGTTTCTGCTTATGTTGATGGTACATTGATTGGAGCGTTCAGTGAGGTTGCCAGTATTTCTTCAAATGTTGTCCAGGCTACCCTTGTATCATCCGAAATTGTTGTCACCTATCCTTCCACTGGATTGGAGATTACACTGATGGCAGAAAATGTGGGTGGTGAATGCTACTTCTCCGCTGCATACCAGCGGTCTACATGGAGCAGGAATTCCGAAACCGTGGTCGGAATTTTGGGCACCCCTACAGGAACTATGTCAGATGATTGGACACTTACTAATGGCACGGTCCTGGCGCTTCCAGAGGGCGACCTTACCCGATCTGTCGCTACTACGGAATACTGCGCTGAGTTTTGGTGTTTGCGAGACGCTGCTGACTCACTGTTTACATACGAAGCTGGCACTGACTTCGCTACTTTTGAGAATTGTGACAAAGACCTGGCGGACTTATCAGCGCTTCTCACCGCACTTGACAACGCCAGTGCTGAATTGGACGAAGTTTGCGGTGGCGATGTTGGGTGCTTGATTGATGGAGTCACTTTAGGAGTAGAAGCTGCAGAACAGTACCTTGATTTCAAGGAAGAAAATATCGACCTGTTTCCCACCATGGCTCCAAGCGAAACGGCTCCCACTCCAAAACCATCAACCCCCATACCAACAATTGTTGCCACGAGTGTTAGCCCTGTCCTATCAACAGCACAGCCAACGACTTCCCCAGAACCCACTGATGCTGCATCACCAACACCTGCTCCTACAGAACCTTTTAGTCCTATATCACCTAGCGGCTCTCCGGGTTCTACCCCAGAGCCCACTGGACCGACTGTGTCACCAGGACCGACCGTAACGCCTCTTCCTACTGCACCAACGCCCCAACCTACAGAGCCTTTCGGTCCCGTTTCGCCATCTGATCCACCAACCAGTACCCCAGAGCCCACTGGTCCGACCGTGTCGCCGGCTCCTTCCCAAGATCCTGCTTCCAGTCCTACCAGTACCGACGACGATACACCAGATTCTACCCCAGCGCCCACTGGACCGACTGTGTCACCTTTCCCAACCGAAGGCTTTGCCACTGTAGGTCCAACTACTTTGGCTCCGACAGAAACTGTGCTAACTGCAGCTCCAAGTAATACTGTGTCACCTTTCCCAACCGAAGCCCCGACTGAATCTGCGCGGCCAACTGCAGCTCCAACTAATACTGTGTCACCTTTCCCAACCGAAGCCCCCACTTCGGCTCCGACTAACCCTGTGTCTTCTACTGGCGCTCCAAGTACTTTGTCTCCGACTAAAGCTGCTACTTTTGGCCCTACGCGTTCTTTTGCCCCAAGTGGATCTTTGGCTCCAACCGCAGTGCCAACTCCTGCTCCTACGCTGGGGACTAAAGCTACTGTTAGTCCAACGCGTTCTTTTGCCCCAAGTGGATCTTTGGCTCCAACCGCAGTGCCAACTCCTGCTCCTTCCACGTCCCGTGCACCCACCGCATCTCCTGGGCCCTAGTCTAGTAGTAGTATTCCTGTCCGTACAAGGACCCTTCCCCCGACATGGAAAGTAGGCTTTCCTTTGATCTTGGTCGAAAGCTCCTTTGCCATGAGAAAAGGACATCAGACAAGTAGGAGCGGCCGTGCCCATCATGTTGCTCTCGATCCATCAGTTTGTCCATTCCTTGTCAAGATTCAATAGGAGCGAAACCTGTCGTCATTCGTCATTAGTAATTCCATATATTGTGGTTCCATTCACATTTGTTAGTACTGTATCGCTAATTAAGTTTCCTTTTTGCATGCCTCCATGAACTCTAGCCACGTTGCATTCCGACCCGCTACTTTTCGTTTCTTACTGATCAACTTGGTTGGCTCATGGAAAACACCATGTGTATCTTTGTTGCAAATAGGACAAGCTGTTGATGTTTCCTTGACATGTTGCAAAATACAGGTTTCACAAAAGTAATGTTGACAATTCGTCACGACAGGATCGGTAAATGCTTCGCGACACAAGTGACAGGCAAAGGGCAAGCCATCGTCAGAGGAATGAATTGAAGCTGACGACGACCCTCCGTTGCTGGCAGCATTCATAAATTTATCCATTTCTTCTTGTTGTTTCTTCTTTTTCATATCCTGTTCTTGCTGCCACTTTTGTTCGAGTTGCCAACCACTCAACGTATCGCCTCGATCGTGAAGATAAATACACGTGTCTCCAAAACCACAAAACCCCGTATCTTTGTAATCTTTACAAATATCCGGTTGATAATCAAAACGACAAGTCGTTCGAATGTTGGTGGGTGCCCGAATAGGAGCCGCCAAAAGTTTGTTTCCACGATCCACCGATTGCAGCGGGTGATTTTGGTTGGTACTGGTCACTAAATCCCTTTGGGATATTGTGTCTCCTACCGGTTTGGTATCAAAATGATGCATAATTCCCTTGTCACTGGTATCGTCTTCTTCTTTTTGAGAAGACGTCGTCCTTGATGTCTTGGCACGTTTGTGTGCTTGAAGAACCTCGCGGACCGAAGGCGCCGTTTCATCGTCGTCTTTTCCTTCGTCTTGATCACTGCCGTCGTCGTTCAGTGTTCGTTTGTTGTTCCCCGTTTCCTCATCCCCTTCATCATCACTGAGTTTTCGTCGTCGAATATTGTTTCCTCCTTTAACTCCTTTTTTGGGTTTGCGAAACATACTGTTGATGGACGTAGGATGTTGCAATTCTTGTACTAACAGGTGAATCTATGTTGCTGTTGTGAGTTGTGTTTGGGTTTGGCGGTGGTGCCAGTAGGGGACGTCTGGCCGCCGAAAGGAGGGAGGGGACTCCCCTATTACTAGAAAACGGCTAGTACCCATCTCCTCTTTAGTGGAAGGGATGATGTTGATTGATTGTAAAGTTCGTACAAGAATGCAGAAAACGAATGCCGTATACCACAGTGATTCTTTCATACGATGAAGAGGAAACTGGATTCAACTCTTAAAATCTCTACTACTGTAAAATGAAGAAATAGTAAGCAAGCCACCTGTCTTGTTTTCTTTCCGCCGTGCTGCTGTTGATGATTGTACCACTGAACTACAACATGACCCACCTGTTTTCTTCCTATTGCAAAGATCACTGCACAGCTCAGATTCTTCCGGAACACTTCTCGTTGACAAAATCATTGGAGGTCTTGTTATGATTATCCAAGTGTTGCATGCTGCAAACCGCAAGCCTCGGAGGTGCAAAATGATGGTGGTCGACTCCACGAAGTTCATTCTTACTTCTTCTGTACAACAAACAGCAGCCACTGTTCAATGAGCCCAAGCTCTTTCTTGTTAAACAATCACAAGTCACTTGAAAATCTATGCATCTATTTGAAAGAATCAGTTCAATAAAGGTTAATTGAAATTGGTCGTGGCATCCACATTCATTAAGTTGGCCAGGTGCTTTCGGACAAAGATGAATGGCGCCTCACGAATCAGTCCCATTTTTGCCGGACGTACTCGTGTTAGTGCACCAATACTCAATACATCGCGCCACACACTTCAACGAAAGTTTGCAACAATGCTGAAACTGGCAGCGCCACAGTTCAAGAGTACAAAGGAGTACCGTGCGGTATTGTATTACAGACGGAACACAGATGATGAAAAATGAACCGAGCCAAATATGCATGTCGTCGTCGCGTGTTGTTGTTGCACAAAGCAATAATCCCAAGAGAAGCAAGGGGAGAATTTCACGAATTGCTCGTTTTCTTGGCCACGCACTTGGACAAACCCAGCATCTCCCATTATTGTTTTCGCCGCCCTTCCTTGAGTTACAAAACGCACAACGATGACATTGGATATACGAAGAGGCGAGGGATCACAAACAATCTACTTCTTTGCCTATGGACCTATAGTGAATCCTACAGTGCGACGCCGAAGAGGCATTCAGACGGATGGAGAGGAAGCTGCCATACTTCCTGATTTTCGCCTCACCTTTGCCTATGGTGGCGTTGTCAACGTTGTCAAACATCGAGGATATGAAGTCCAAGGAGTTCTCATGAGATTTGATGATCCTGAGCAATGGAAGCGTTTCAGAAGCTTCGATGCCGGCTATGATTTAGATGAAGTGCTGGTGTACCCTTTCAAAACACCCGAATACCCCATTCGCGCCTACTCCTTGATCATGAAGAACTTCGAAGATGGTAAATCAGATGAAACAACAGAGAAGCTTCCTCAAGAACGGTATCTACGGCTCATTGCTGAAGGTATGCGACGATACAAAATCGATGAAGAGTACATTGAAGATCACGTCTTTAGTGTTCCGTACATTCCAAGAACAAGTCCGGAAAACTTCAAGTCCTTTCCTATTGCATCCAATCCACTCCCCAAGATTACCTTTCAACATTATCGGGATCGACTTTGTCGTTTCGCTTGCGATTGGGAAGTGTATTTCATTATTGGGAACCGTGTAATCCATCTGGATACTCATGATCCAGCGAATCCCTGTGCGATCTGGTATCGTTCCAAGGCACACGGATTCCCCGATGTGACAATGGTATTGCACCAAATGATTGTAGATCCTGATATCCCCATGGTGGATTCCCGAGAAGAGTTGACACCGCTGCATACCGCTTGGGCAGAAAATCATACATGGGAGTATTTGGAGCAAGGAGGGATCACGGCTCGAGTTGTCTTTGAGATTGAAGGCCCACAAGACATGGAGGCTGTGTCCAAATCATCTCCGCCGTCATTGACTCCCGTGAAACGAAGTCCAGGTCTGTTTTCTTGTTGCAGTGGCTCCGATGTGGAAGCTGCGGTACACAATCCAATGCTTGGGCCAGATGGCAAACCACTCAAGAACAATCTGCGAAAGGGTGCCCTTGCCAAGGAAAAGTCGACCGAACAAGAGTCAGACATTGACGATAACTCCTTTTCGAGTTAGAATAAATGGATACCTTTGTCTCACCTTTCCTGCACACATGTGGCTGGAGTGTTTTTGCTTGTATTGGATATTCTATCCAATGTATCATAATCCGTATAGATTGATCTATCTATGAATGAGGGCGTTTTCGCGTGATACCTTGATGTTGTCTTCAAGAAGTAGTGCAGGTGGTTGGCATGAATATAGACGTTAGAACTTCTACCAGTAACAGCGAGTCATGATTGTTTCGTCATCGCACCAAGAGTACGTACTCTAAAAGGATCATGTTAAAACAGACAAATGTTTCTACTGTACGATGATTTAACAGTTGTTAGGAGCCCAAGATACAAAACGGGGTGATCAACTAGGGTTCACAGCATTCTAGGATGCATGTAAGATAGGTACAATCATAACTCTGGAACATCTCGGGAGCACTGAACTCGTTGCTCAATAACGAAACATGTTTCGTTGCTGCAGTACAAAAATGTGTTTTGACATCATGATGAGTCTTGATGGCTCATTCTCTCGCCGATTCATCAAAATTGGAGACAGCCTCACTTTTGGTCTGACTCTGTCGAGATTGAGACTCATTGAGACCGCTGCGTCGGGATGTGTGAGTTGCTTGTGACTCGGTTTGACCCCAAGGATAGAAGCTAATGATCTTGCGCATCGCACCCAGGCGGCCAATATTGGGTTCTCTCTTTCGAATATCCAAATATCTCGGTCTTTGATACACAATGTAATTCAAGAAACCCTGAAGAGGATCAAAGATCGAATGCAGCAATAGCATGGCGAATGGCACTTTACCGAAACTTTGTGTAATTCGATTCGTGGTGCTCCAGAAATGTGTTATGTAGAAAGTACCCAAGTACCAAAGGGATTGATGATACACTTCCATGGTTCGCTTGTAATCTCTGGCGTATTTAGAACGTTTTCCTTTCAGCGCACTGACTGCCTTGGCAAACGCCAGAACCCCACGAGCCGATATTTTGGTGGACCCGTCGCCGGAACCTTGACTACCATTGTCGGGGTATCCAATGATGATCGACGAAGAGCCTTCCATGTCAAAGTTGACTCGACTGCTCCCATCAATGCCACCACTCCTGGATGACGTATCAAACCGCACAGAAAGATCCCCTGATTGGACTCCGGGGCCCTCTGCCAGAGGAGAAGAATAATTTCCCAACACTTGGTCGTCTGCCACCTTCTCTTCCTCAATGCCTGGAAGCATATTGATGCCACTACTGTGAAGTGGCCCGTTGTTGCTCTCTCCATTTTGCGCAGACTCCATTGTACCAGCCATATCGACACGCTTGGGACCAACTCGAGAAAAAGAAGACCTGCGAGCCTCATGGGAATTTTCCATATTCTCATCCTTTCCTTCTTCATTATCTTCGTCTTCTTCATCGGTTCGTGGAGTAGTATCATCCGACATCAAGTCACCGGACCCAATTTGATCGTCGTTATCCTCATCGTCATCATGGCCAAGATCTTTATCGTCGTCATCACTCAAATTTTCTACATCAAACTGAGCTTGACTGCTGACCCCACTCACGCGTGTAACTCGTTTGGCCCAGGTCGTCGCCGACTTCATGATCTGGGATACGTTCATGTCCCCACTCATTCTATATCGGATAGATTCATGGTCCAGTTTTCGCACATACCTGAACACAACCACGATACAAATAGCTAGTAGAAGACAAACAAACAAATGAGATAAATCGAAATCGATCAAAATCTTTGTCGTCGCCATCATCCATCCTGGCGCTTCACTTACTCGCAAAGAATATACAAAACCACAAAGGGACAAGGTAAAAGATCCAACGATACAACCAGGCATTGTCGCCTCGATCACAGTTAGGTTCTGCATCTTTATTCTTGCCTAGAGTGCTCACACAGTCACCTGGAAGAGGAGCAATCCAACACCACAAATTGGCATTGTTCATCAATTGCATGACACTTGCACTCAAGGCAGTTCCGAACCCCCAGGCAAACGCCACAAAATGCATGGTTGGCTCCACCCATCGTCGCAGTTGAGTATCCGTATACCGAAAATTGATCACAAGCACATAATATAAGGATAGGCAGGCGTTGTAGATTGGAATGGCAATGCCCAACATCAAAAAGAATCCTTGTGCTGTACATGTGGCTTCATTCCCTATCGCCCAGGCAATGTTGGCCGTGCCTTTTGGAATGGGCCATGTAGATAAAAAGTTGAAGATGGATTCGAGCACATCATAGATACTCATGCCCAACATAAGCCGATGATACGGATTTCGCCATTTGGGTTTGGACACATGTCGATCTGACACGATCTCGAGGATGATACACATGCTGCCGATGCAACTCAAAGCAGAGGAAAACTTTGGAGCCAAGGCCAAAGCGACTTGCTGACTGTGACTCCATGTCATGTTGTCAATGATCTTTGGTCAAAGGAAAAAAGTTGACGTTAATGGAAGTCAAAAAAGACAATCGATGACAAAGGTACTTTGTAGTGCGGTAGTTAATTGGGGTTGTATTCACTGCTGAAAGGGAGGAAGGCGCAACGTTCCCTTCTGGTGGTGGGTGATGATGATTCCGTTTTGATCCAGCAAGATGAGAGATGAGCACTCCCCGGACATGATCTTGAAGAAATCGATTGCCGCTAGTTACCCATTTTGTTAAAGAACAATACAAAACCCCATAATTGAATCCTGCTCAGTCGCTTGTTCATAAACGTTTCACGTGAAAAAGGAAGCTAGGGCAAACGAATCATCTTTGAATCAGATCATGGAACGACGCTCAAGCCACTTACTACTTGCAGTAGTAGTACCTAGTAAAATAAGGAATCGCCCCTTCATGATCACAAAGGTGGGTAAAAGCTCCCAGCAGTATTGGCAGGTTTGGAGAAGAAGAATCGTTGAAAAACATCACTGTGCCACACATCATGCGCCTCAACACGACCTGCGTACATAGAGCATGTACTGCAAAACCACGCCATTCACTTGTTTTGTTTCTTCTTCCAATATTCAAGAAGGAAGCCGACAAAACCAGGAAGTGCCCAAATCGGGGAGCGAGGATCGAATCGCCCGTTTGAAAGCGTCGTCTGTTAACCTATACTCCAGTTCCCGATAAGATGGACTGAATAACTAAATTGAAAAACATCTATTGTATCCAAAACATTCCTGCCATCATTCTGTTTGCACCAAAATTCATGAGTACATCGTCGTCGTCGTCGTATTGTGCAACAGAAGAGCAGTTACGTGGTTTCTTCTGTACTTTTTCGATCTCCTCCTCCTTGTGTCATTTCTTTGCTCTGTCTAGACCCACTCATGCGACTTCCACGCTTATTATTGGACGAGAATATTGTAGTCGATTCGGATTTGGACATGTAGGTGAATAACAATATTCGATACAGTGCACCAAGGCGACCTTCCTCGGGATGCTTTCGCCGCATGTCCAAGTATCTTGGTCGCTGGTACACAAAGTAGTTCAAGAAGCCCTGAAGGGGATCAAAAAAGGAATGCAGCAGCAACATGGGAAATGGAACTCTTCCGATAGCCTGTTGGGTAATTCGATTGGTGGTACTCCAAAAATGGGTCATGTAGAATGTTCCAAGGTAAAACAGTGCTTGATGGAAAACTTCCAGTGTCCTTCGATAATCTCGAACATACATAGATCGACTCGTTCTCCAACTCTTCATCATTTGTCGGAGGGAATACCTAAAGCTCTCGCCTCTCATATCTTGGGGTGATTGCTCCTCGCCTACGGCTGAACTTCGAATAGATTCCTCGAGTTCAGGCCCCCAATCTACCCTGCTGCTAGTAGTAGTTCCATCCGAAAGACCGCGTCGGTGGGTTGGCGGTTTCAGACAGGATGACCGTTTTATCTCTTGGTTCTTTTCGAATAGATCGTCCACTGGCCCTATATGTACACTGTTTTCTGGGATTGGGTCCACCATGATAGACACAGAAATCTCTGCTTGCTCGGGAGTTGTGGCTGACTCTTCATTTGTTGTAGTGTGAGCGTTGTTCACGACTTCGTCTTCATCCGATTTGTCTTCTTCTCGCGCCATTGTTCCTGTCATGTCGATGCGAAAGGAAGCATGGTGGGAAGATCCATCATCATCTTTCCCTTTGTTTGTTTCAGAATCGTCTGCCTTGGTATCTTCAGGACTCTCAGTATCGCCTTCGTCATCGTCAAAGTCAAATCCATTATTTTCTGTTGACTCGCGATTCGATTGGTTTGCCCAACTGGAGGCGCTGGCCATGGCCCGTGAAACCGACAAGGTACTAGCACGTGACCTGTATCGAACCGTCTCGTGATCAAGCTTGCTAACATAACGATAAACCATGACAAGACAGACCGCTGTAGAAAAAAAGTGAGAACTCTTGCATTCTGTCGTCGTACCAATCTCAATACAAAGGCTAGCAGAAGGCATCAAACTTACTAGCAAAGAATATACAAAACCACAACGGGACAAGATAGAAGACCCAGCGATACAACCAGGCATTGTTTCCACGTTCACAGTTGGGTTCTGCATCTCCATTCTTGCCCAGAGTGCTCACACAGTCACCTGGAAGAGGAGCAATCCAACACCACAAATTGGCGTTGTTCATCAACTTCATGACACTTGCACTCAAGGCGGTTCCAAATCCCCATGCAAACGCCACAAAATGCATGGTTGGCTCCACCCATCGTCGCAGCTGAGTGTCGGTATATTGAAAGTTAATGACGAGGACGTAATAAAGCGACAAACAGGCGTTGTAGATTGGAATGGCAATGCCCAGCATCAAAAAGAAGCCTTGGGCTGTACATGTGGCTTCATTTCCCATGGCCCAGGCAATGTTGGCTGTGCCTTTTGGAATGGGCCATGTAGACAAAAAGTTGAATATGGATTCCAATACATCATAGATACTCATGCCGAGAATGAGTCGATGGTAGGGGTTTCGCCATTTGGGTTTGGACACATGTTGATCGGTGAGAATCTCGATGATAATCCAGGTGCTGCCAGCGAAACTCAATACAGAAGAGATCTTTGGAGTTACGGCCAAAGCCACTTGTTGACTGTAGCTCCATGCCATGATGCCGGAGCCTCTTGGAGGGGTTGGTTGCAAAAAATCAAAGGTTGTACTGTTGTCAGACAGTTGAAGGCGGCTGTTGTGAAGACTTCGGGTGGTGCACGTCAGAGAACTGCACAAGCGTCCATGGCTGTACTTGGAAGTTGGTGTTTTCAGGTCTCCGAGCAAAAGTGCGTTAATGGCCTTTTCGGACGGTCTTGTTCTTTACGCCCGTATGCGAAGTGTCCTCATTCCTAAGAAATGAGGTCACTTGGTGTTAACACTCGTGCTTTCGCGTCGAATTTTCTTATCTGCAGCTTAGGTACAAGACATATTGATGAATATGGAACGACATGTCCCGGTCCGGTGTTGCGACCGAAGAATATTTAAGGTTTGGTACTTTGCAACCATCTCATTGGTGCTGCTCACAGGAGGAGGCGCAGAGTTCCGACTTCTTTTCAACTTTGAAACTACCCGTACTGCCATCAATTCGCTCCGAAACTACGATCATCATGTTGGTGGTGGCAAGCTACGAGTAGAAGCCACAACAGTTCAATAAAATGAAGCATGAAGGATGAAACATAAAAAGATCATCGTATCATCGTAATAATAATTGTGTAAACGACGTGTTAGTAGTACAAAGGCGTGATCATCAGGGTGAATTATGATTATAGAGGTTCGATCAAGATGAGACCGTACCTCAGGCATGACAAGGAACGAAGGAAATACTGTTACATTATCTTAGTAGTGCGAACTACCAACGAGGTAGAGAAATGGTACACGGGTCTATGCGGCGCTACAACGAAAACTTGCTTCTCTTTGGAGAACTACTATACTGATTTGTGTGTGAAGTAGAGCCGCTAATAGCTACTAGGTAGTAGCTAGTACCTCATAGCAAATTCTCATTCTAGCATGAAGAACGTTGTGGTCGTGTTAGTAGAGAGTACTCACTACTTCTTGGAATATATTACTAAGCGTGACTGTACAGGAAGTGTTGCAGGTACTAGGTAGTAGAATGGTTCGACAGTTGACACTAATGTCACTCAAGATGTTTGGAAGGCGATCTGGGTGGCGAAATTGTGATGATGATGTTGTTTGGATTGTCACAATCCAGCTAGCTAGCCAGCGCCGTCAAGGTTCCTACTGCAGTTGCTGCGTGCACCACGCGAGACGCGAGCACGCGAGGAGTTGGAAAAAGCGCGGAGATGAAAAACAGGGAGTCTTTTGGGGGGAGAGGTCCTGTCACCACCCGTCTCCCACCACCCGTTGACAACTCCCGGTTTGGAAAGAGGCTATTTGAGTCTTGTTATGGCGCTTCTTCGCGATTCGCAAAAAATATTTGTATTCTCACAACAACTTCACGATGCTGTGGATCTTGTTGTGTTTCGTTTTCATGAGCATGGCGCTGTCGTTTTTGTATATTTTCCTGCCTATTGTATTGGCTGCTGCTTGTTCCGTGTATCATCAACGGCACAAATTCCAATTCAACAAGGTTCCGACAGATCCAGATTCCATGCAGACAAAAGTGGTGCAGAGCTTGCCTCATTTTGTGGAGCAGGATGAAATCCAAGATATTCATTTGATTATACTGGTACATGGGTTCCTAGGGACACCGATGGAAATGGATTACCTGAAGCAAAGTTTGATGAAAATGGCAGAGTCGTCGTCTCAGAGTCGGAGTCGGTTTGTGATTCACTCGGCAGAAACGAACAATGGCAAAACGTACGATGGCGTATCTAAAGGCGGATTGCGATTGGCGACCGAAGTGGAATGGATTATTGATCACTATTCTCGGCAACATCCTACTGCGAATTTGACCCTTTCTATGGTTGGGAATTCTCTTGGAGGACTCTATTGCCGATACGCACTCAAACACATTACATCTATTGCACCTGGTTCCACCAAACTGGTACAATCCAAACTATTTGTCACGACATGTACCCCTCATCTTGGGACCACCGGACGCCATCTATATCTGCCACTTCCTGGAGCATTGGAATGGATGATTTCGAAATTCTTGGGTCACACTGGTCAAGATCTGTTTCGAAGAACCTCTCTCTTGCAAGAGATGACACTGGAGGAAGGGTTTGTGGATCCTCTCAAAAAGTTTGATCGACGTATTGCATACGCGAATGCACATGGCACCGACTTTCAAGTTCCAACTTCTACCGCTGCCTTTTGGGACAGTACGGACTCGCCACACCTTGAAGTGGAACCATCAGATCTTGCGACGCCAGATTTGACGAATGGCACTAGCAATATCGTTCTTCAACTACAGACAATGTCGCAACCTTCCAGATTTGCAGAAAAAGAACTCCCCAACCATGAAACTGTAAGTTCCAGTGATCTTTCGAGAGAGTTAGACCATATGGGATGGACCAAGGTGTTGGTAGATGTGCGCCCCTGGATTTGGTCTCCGTGGAACTTTCAGTATCGTCGGCACGGCAAGCAACCTGACCAAAACTCCAAGGCATGTCCTCGCAAAGAATCTTCCACATTATTGTCACAGACAACAAACACCACCACCACAACTGATGAATCTGCAGAGGCTACATCTTGGACGGCAAGCCAGCTGCTCAAGCAATTTGAGAGCGGTGGTATGTTTCCACGAGTGCCACCGCTGGGACACATTGTACTGGTTGCCAACTCGAAAGATGCCTTGACACGTTCCTTGACGCATGGGGGGAAGGGAACGATGGACTATTTGGCCAAAACCATGATTGAGTATCTATCGACAGAGCAAGAACAATCGTAGCATGCTTGCCATGCCAGTAACCGGTAACATTTAGAACTAGTGTACGTTACAATTAGACATTTTAACTCTACTTTACGGGATCATCCCTTTCCCAGGAACCATTGTGAATGGTTTTCCCGGTTGGGTCCGAGAGAACTCCAAAACCGTGAGCTTGCCCTTGAACCCATTCCCCCTTGTAGGTATTGCCATTAGGATACGTCATTTTCCCCATGCCTTCGTATTTTCCATTGACAAATTGACCTACATACTTCATACCCGATGGAAATGTCATGGTGCCCTTTCCAGTTCGAGTACCATCTTTGAATTGACCAACATAGGTGCTTCCATCGGCCCATTCCATGCACCCCTTGGGATCGTGGGGTCGATTGTCTTGGTATAGTCCCCGATAGGTTCGACCGTCCTTCTTCCAACGATAGTAGCCATCGCCATGACGCATGTCCTCTTCAAATGTGCCTTCAAAGACATCTCCATTGACGTACAAGATCTCTCCCTGTCCATGGAGTTGGCCATTTCGAAATCCTCCCGTGTAGATATCCCCTGTGGCCCATCTCATGGTCCCTGTACCATGCGGCAACATGCGTTTCGTGGACACTTCTCCTCGATAGGTCATGGACCGTCCACTGGCATCGACGGCCGCCACTTCATCCGGCAACATGAACCTGGACGTCCGAGGGGACAATTGAATGTTATCATCTTCGGCCAACGACCCATCGTCGTTGGCAGCAGTGTAAATGGAAGTTTGATCTGGCTCGGGAGGATAAATCATCACATCATCAGGTGCGATGCTTTGATCCTGATGGAAAACAGCATCGTCGTCACTGGTCGACGTCGATGTATTGTCGGCAGCATCCATAGCCTGCTTCCAATTCTCCAAGGCATTGGGTGCAATATGCGTGTGGCCATGGGCATCGACCGCGACAATGTCGTTGCCAACGGCAGTAATGGTAGCATCATCCAAAACAGCCTCTTCTGCGCTCTCCGAAATCAACGACCACGTGTCCTTGGAAATATCGTACACATATACCTTGACTCCAGAGGCACCTCTTCCAGTCACCAACACATGATATTCATTGAGTTTGGAAGCAGTGCAAAATTGCAATGGTTCCGGCATGGATTGCACCGGTGTCCACTCATCCGTTTCATAACAAAAGATTTCTGCCGAAACCGACCAGACGGATCCATTGTATCCACCAGCCACCAACAATTTGGAAGGAGCAATGCGAGTAGCACCACAAGCAAACCGAGGGGAACTCATGGGAGACAAGGGATACCACTCTTTGGCTCGCGTGTCATACACTTCCACTGTTTCCAATTCCTTCCATCGGTCGTCGCGACCTCCCAATACAATGATATCATGATGGAATGGCAAACTCACTGCAGCTGCATACCAGCGAGGATGTGCCATGGGTGTCTCCGCATTCCATGAAGAGGATTCTTCTGGATGATGATGATCATATGGATGAATCTCGGTAGGATTAACCGACATGGATTCACAAGTGGCCAAACGTTGATTCTCTCCACTTACTCCTCCAATCACAAACACACGTTGGTCCAAGGATGCCACTGCAGCTCCACACCGTGGTATTTCGAGAGGAGACAATTTGATCCATTCTTTGGAAGTGGACCAAGAAAAGTAGTCAACGTTGGGCAAACTGGGATCTCTGGTCGAGGCTCCTCCGACCATAATGACACCCACAGGGTGAGCCTCTTCTTCGCCATCGTCAAGGATAGTACAGGATACATCCTGTCTGGCATGCACGTGGGCATGGTATTGTTCCCAAGTCAGCTTGGGCATGGTTGGAATGGACGGCTGCTGATAGGGTTTCTTGGCAGTAGGACAATGGTTGTCGTTGTTGTAGTTCTGATGCTGCTGCTTGGTAGTTGCTGTGGTTGATGTTGTTGCAAACGTGAGTGTCATGAAAGGCGAAGTATTCGTTGGACCCAAAGGAAAGTTGTGAGGATTGTGAGCGACACGAATATTCCCTCATCACATCATCCCTGAGCTTGACAACACCCTACCTTTTTACGATTTCGACCAGAAAGTAAGTGGTGGAAAACGGCAATGTACTACCGCACTCGGCGTTGAGTAGTTGTTGCGATGGGAACTACGACGGAGGATTCTCTTTCTACTTTCTAGTGAGCAAGAACATTCAACGGTGGCCCCATAAATAACCCAATAGTATGAACAGTCATCGTGGCGGTAGCCTATGATTGATGTCTCTACAACATTTAAACTCCAGCTGTCTAGGTCGCAGAGATGCATCAATTCGGGAGATACTTTGGATTTTCTCGGGTACAAACTGTCACCCGTCTCTAAATGGAATCCTGCTTGGTTGGTTGCTCGTGTATGGACACCTATTCTGAATCGACATTTGCTGTAATCTAAGTTTTCCATCGATCCATAACACTCTTTTGAGTACATTCGCTGGTTCAAGCGTCAGCAAGAGCGTTGGGTAAAAGATTATTGATATGGCCCTTGCTGGAGGATAAAAGCCCCACCGGTGACTTGCTCGTAAAACTACGACGAAGCGGTTTCGGAAATAGGAGGAGCACCACCAGGACCACATCGCAAATTGAGGTGACGGACAGACATGTGATGCTTGTGATGCCGGACAGACAATTGACTTCTATGACTGTTTCGAGCTCGTACCACATGGCTGCGAGTTCGCAACAGCCCGGAGCCAACGCGACGCGAGCCGCGGCAAGTTGAACCCGCAGGATCGTCCTCCTCGTCGTCGGGTCCATCCCCTCTTCTCTTGGTGCAACTCTGTTTGTTGTTGTTTCTTGATACCATGGCGTCATCAGGTGCTGCTGAAAAGCCAAAGTTCCATGCTGGAGAATTGAAGCCCTATCCTCATGAGGAGTTGGGCCGTGATGGTGATGTACGTTCCTTCGCTGGGGTCTCTGTAGCAGCTACCTGTCCTCCGGCTACTTTGTGGAGAAGGATGTGTTGATACGTCCCTTTGTTGTTCTTGTTCTCACACAACTTGCTGTTGTTACCATCTTCTTTTTTGTATTGCAGATTGGACGCGCCAAGGATCCCGTCAAGTACCTCTTGGCCACGGAACAACGTGCACGTGAACGTCAAGTGGCCTACGAGACAGTCCGATTGCTTCGCGAGGACGTGATCGAGTGCTATCGCCGTGAGGGAGTCAACCACTACGAAAACTGCCAGGAACAAGCTCAAAAGTACTATGACCTTATCAAGAAGAAGGATTTGGGACAACTTCATCCTAACTGGAAGAACCCTGAGAAGTTTGATGGTTGGTAAACAAATCTACCGGTATCAATCTCTTATACTACGATACTTCCTTTAGTAGAACACTTTCTGCCCTGCTAATACAGTATTTTAAAATACACACAAACAAACATTAATACTTTTTGTAGTTTGTTTTAGAGTACTTATCTCCGTGATAGCAATAGTTTGAGTTGTGGTTATCTACAACAATGGAAATCTTTTAGGATGGATACTTTGTAGATGCGCCTCCAGCTAGTTTAAGAAATAGCTTGTTTCTATCATTCTCCCTTTTTCCAATTCTATCCCTCCCTCTCCCGAGAGTTGTTGAGCTCTAGACTCTACCATTTTATTCTTCAAACCACCATGTTGTTGAGCAGAAGAGAAATAATAATACAAGGCCGTTGCCGTTCCGACACCTTTGCCTATAGACAATCTGAACACCATGTCCGTCCCTCACACGTCTGCCCTCCGATCCATTTTTTACAGTCCAACCAGTCCATTTCCGCATTGAATCCTCCAAGTCAACAACATCATCACACAACACACAACCCCTTCGCCTTCTCGTTTGCACATCATTCTGATTCAGCATGATTCGTAATTCCACATTCCTCCAACTTTACTTATGCCATATCCCCCGTCAAGAGGTCTAAAACATTCCATAGTAGTATAAGATCCAGAAATAGGCAATACCGAATGACAGCAGGAAAATTACGAGTAGTTCGTCGTGCACTCGTGCCAAAGTGACGTGGGAATTCCAAACCCCTGCCATCCAAGGAGTGCCAACAATCCAAAATAGAGCAAGGTCATCTCTCCACGACGAAGAGAAGTCGTGGGTTTGGAGGAGGAGGAAACCCACCACCACGACAAAAATGATGACAACCAAAGATGATGTGATACTGCACAAATCATACTGACAAGAGAGCAACAACAACAACAACCGTAGCTATGGCAGTAGAGTAACAATAGAAAGATAGTTTTGAATAATATAGAAAATAGTCCTAAAGCAATATTATTTGGTGATTTGTAACGTATGTAGAGTGGTGACAAGAAGAGGGATTCTAAGGAGCTCCTCCCTTTTGCAATAGAGCTCTTAGAGCATCCGAGATACTGTTGGCCTTGTTGCTATCCCCCTGTGCTCCCATGATGGGCGTAGATCCAGCCCCAGGAGCAGACCCATTGTTCTGTTGCTGCTGCTGCTGTTGTAGTTGCTGTTGTTGAAAGAGCATTCTTTGGAGATCAAAGCCTCCCTGTTGTTGTTGTTGCTGCTGTTGTTGTTGGAGAGCAGCAGCAGGATTGGGGGACTGTACACTGTTGACAGAAGGAGGTCCTGGTGGAGGATTGGATAGATTTCCTGCTCCTCCTCCACGAGAAAGTTGATCCAAAAGACCTTGAATGCTAGCAAGTTGTGCTGGCGTAGGGGCTTGGTTGATTCCATTGTTGTTGCTGCTGTTGTTACCGTTGTTGCTGTTATTGTTGCTATTGTTGTTCATGGTAGGAGCAACAGGAGCAGGAGCAGGGGCTTGAGGAGTAGGAGCAGCCGCCGAGTTGCGCATACTCTCTAGAAGAGCTGCCAATTGAGGGTTGGGTTGGTTGGCACCTCCAACCGCAGCAGCAGCGGCAGGGTTGAGGTTGGGATTGGCCGCTTGTTGCAAGAGAGCTTGGAGTCCTGACAATTGGTTGTTGGCAGGTGCAGGTCCACCGGCTCCATTGAGTGTGGCTTGCAAGAGACCTTGAAGGCCAGCAGGGGCCTGATTGATGTTGTTGCTATTGTTGTTGTTGGAATTCTGGTTGTTGCCACCAGAACCATCGTTCATGCCAGGCATGTTTCCTGGAGCTCCCGAGCCTTGACTGGCGTCCATTCCTCCCCTAGATTGTGCGGCAGCAAGAGCCAATCTAGCATTCAAAAGAGGATCGGCAGAAGAATCGTTGTTGGAAGGAGTAGGGGCCGAGACTTGAGGAGGAGCACTCTGTTGCTGCTGCTGTTGCTGTTGCTGTGCGAGGAATTGCTGGAGGGCAGCAGGTCCTCCTCCCATGAGCAAGGCAGCCTGTGCTTGTAGTTGAGCAGGAGGCAAGAGCCCCGCGGCAGGGTTGGGTTGTCCCACAACAGAAGCTCCGGTGGCCGCAGCGCCAGGAGCGAACTGCTGCTGAATGCGGAACTGATGGTTCTCGAGGAGCGTGGCTTCCAATTGCACACGCAAGTCATCGTTGGTCTTGCGGAGATCTCCGTTGTCCTTGGAGAGAGAGGCCACGGTCCTCTGGAGATCTTCAATGAGGATCTTGCGGCGTTGTCTAGACTGGAAGGCAGACCTTCGGTTGGCAGCTCGTCGCTCTGCCCGCTTCTCCTCTTCCGAGGCTGTGCCGGGATGCGATCGCTTCGTTCCGCCCTTGCTGGTGCCTTCTTCGTCTGACGACCCGTCGTTGTTGCTCTCAGAGTGTTCCGAACGCTCCGATCTGGCCGAAGACTTTTCAGACGACTCCTCTTTGATCATGTTGGGCTTTCGTTGCGTCGTTGGGTCTTTGGGTGTCATGCTACTTGTTGTGTTCATAGTTTTGTGTGTGTAGGTTGTGCTGTGTTTATGCGGAAATGTGTGTTTTTTGCGTGCTGCACTGCGGAAGTGGTGAAGTGTTTTTTTTTCTCTGGCGTGGTCGAGCACTCCTGTACAATCACTACCACGATCCACGATAGTTCATCAGTCAAATGCACACGTACGTTCCTTTCACTCTGACGGGGCTACGGATTTTGCGTCATACCGTCGTGTCTGATTTCTGGACGTAGAAAATAGTACATCTTCTACGAAGCGCCAAACTTTCTCCTTCGCGAACTGGTGCGTCAAGTGCCCAGATTCTCACTTCCGTCCGAATTGATCTGTCGGGCAGGAGTCTTTCTCCGACATTTGGACGGAACTGCAAAAGACATCAAATAGAGATTGGGGTCATCTGGAAGTTGTAGTGAATATATGGAATGCCAAGTGCTACTCCTATGCGAACCCTGTGTACTTATAGTACTGCCTAACTTTTGTACATGCCGGCCAGATCGTTATGCAAATGCCCACTACGCTACTCTTGAATATGCTAAGGGCCTTCATGTTAATATTTGTTTAAGGACACCCAGGGGCAATTTATGCTTTTATCGATCACTATTACAGCAACATTTTGCCCGATCCTGCCACATAAACAATCAACAGTTGGTGGAGTTAGCTGTGCAGCAGGAGTCAAGCCTCTACCACATAATTTTGTAAATTTGATTGGTTCTGGCTCATCGAGGCCATATGGCACGCAATAATCGTTCTTCTATTCCATAAATGAAATCCATCAAGTTCTATTTCTCAATTGCTTCGTTTGCAGTCTTTGTAATCACCTGGCGAACGTCAAGGATGTCGCATACACGGCAATTCGAACGGTCATGCCAATCGAAATTGGGCTGGCCAACTTGTTTTGGTAAGAACCCGCGTCGCACCGCCAGCAACGGCACCACATGACCATGATTCATCTTCTGGAGATTACCCCTCCCTTGTCGGGAAGTGTCGATAAGAATGATGCCTTTTTGTCTTCTGCAGTGCAACTGGGCACGTACCAGAGTTCAATCACAACATCCATCGTAGCAATCATCCTCATCCTCACCATCAACAACAACAACAACAACAACAACAACAGTAGTTACTACTAGAGTGGTAGAATCGTTTTTGGTTACTACTACTGTACCAACACTACGGCAGCAGCAGCAACACCAACAACGCAACATATTACCCACCAGTAGCTACCGGTCCGGTCCCATTATTCAATCCAATACAACAACAACAACAACAACAACAACAATACAGTTGTGTACTAGTAGCATAATGCTGCTAGCTAACATTTTCACACTCCTTTAGTATTACAGTACAGAATACACACTACCGCAACAACATCAATACATCACACATCACAACAACATATTATAACATAATACAACAAGAACAACAAAAGAAAAAGACTTTAGCTCGAGGCAAAGGCTCCAGGAATTTTGAGTTTGCCCACATTTTTGAGGCTTTTGGTAGGTGAACTCGTGGGGGTAAGGGGAAGGACAACAAGTTTTTTGGGATTGGTTCGTCGAGGAGATACAATGGGTGTAGTAGAAGAGGAAGGTGGCCAAGAGGGAAGAGAGGATGCAGTGCCTTGCCAACGACCTTGGATTTGGCAGCCGTCTTCGGGTTCTTGGCCGGGAGGATAAAACCAAATGTCTTGGGGAGCATAGTTCAAACTGTCATCCAAGGGAGCTCCTTTCCGGAGACCCCACGATCCGTGAGGGCGGGTATCGTCTACTGGTTCGAGGGGACTTAGCAATTCCACCGATTGAGGTGCCCAGTCGTTGCTGCCGTTGTTGCCACTGGAAGGGGTGGATGTGGATTTGGCAGATGGTTTCCAAATACCACGGGTTGTACCAGCTCCTGAAGCAGGTGTAGTAGTGGTCGAAAGCTTTTGGGGATTGCTATAAACGGTAGCAGTCCGCGATTGACTGGGTGGCCACGAGACGGCCAACTTCCCGGGAAATGCCCACTTTCCACGGATTTTAATGCCTGGGTCAGGAAGTACACCTGGAGGAAAGACGAGGCTGTTTTCGGGAGACCAATCTAGATTGTCGTCGTCATCGTCGTCCGGATTGTCGTTCCTGTTTGTATTGTCATCTCCTAGATAACCAGAATCATGCCCTCGCCGTCCGGTGGAGGGTTTCGTGCGAAAGGGATCCTTGGGTGCCAATGCCCATACACCAATGTCGGTCAATGATCCATCATCGGCCATGGGAGGATTTTGGTCTCCAAAGAAAAGATCGACTTGCTGTGGCATAAAGTGGCTATCGTCTTGCTCCTGCTGACTGGGATAGGCCCACTGTCCAACCTTTTTCCCAGGAGGAACTTGCGAGGGAAATTTGGAGCGAGGAAACACACGAATAGGCACGGATTTCCCACCTTGGAAACAATTGGGAATAGACAAAGCTCCAACAGACCTTACATTGGCATTGGTCGAGGGTTTGGGAGGCCAGTCAGCCTTTTTCGAAGAGGCAGGAAGAGCCCATTTACCTTGAATCCAACAGTCGTCATCCGAATCTTCTCCAGGTGGGAAAAAATGAACGTCCTCTGGCATCCAGTTCCATTCCTTGTCGGGTTCTGCCCCATGGCGGATTCCCCAACGTCCGTTGGGGCGTCCGGCTTCAATTGTTTCGTTTCGATTGTATAAGTCCACCGTTTGTGGCTCCCAATTTTCCTCGCTGGCCTTGTCTTTCTTGCTCCCAAAACTCCACACTCCCTTGGACTTGTTGGATTCCGGCAATGGAGCGGAAGCTCGTGGGAAGACTGTTGCCGATTTGGTACAAGTTGGTGGCCACTGCAGTTTGGCATATTGGGTCGAAGGCATGGTCCATCGACCAAGGACTTCCACATCGTCAGTGTCAGGTTCGACACCAGGAGGAAAGACCATGGACATTTCTGGCTTCCAATCCGGATCATCGACATTCACAGATCCATGCGAACTTCCCCAGTATCCCCAACTTCCTGTCAAGGAACCTTCATCGGAACTATTGCCAAGTGGTTTGGCATCTCCGAGGTACAAGTCCACATCCATAGGCATGAGGTGATCATCGCTGTGTTCACTGCCCTCTGGATACGCCCAGCAACCAACTGGTTTGAACGCCCCACCTAGCTTTGCACGATCCGTTGTATTTTTTGGTACCCTTGACCTTGGAAATACTTTGATGGGTAGCTTCCCACCCAAAAAAGGTTTGGGAATATTGAGTTTTCCCACTTTTAGTTGCTTTTTGATATTGTCCACTGGAGGTGGCCACGTGCGGTTGAGAGCACCCGGTTTGTACGAATATCGACCAGCCGGTACAAAGCCAGCGGGGGCTCTTTCAAACGGAGGGATAATACGAGCCATATCTTTGGGATGCCAACCATTTTCTTGTTCCATTTCTTCGGGGGGTGGTGTTTGTCCTTCTTGATATCCCCACATTCCAGTGGGCAAATCCGACATATCATCATCATCATTCAAGTTGAGTGCATCGACATCATCTCCCGGTTTATGTAAAATAATTTCTTGTGGCTTCCAACATTTGGAATCTTCCTTTAGTTCTGGGTTTTCGTCACCTATTTCCCAAATTCCTCTTGGTTTTCCACTTGGAAGATTCTGTAAGAAGGGATCATCTTCGCCATACACGTACACAGCGAGTGGTTCACCCGATGCTGCCTTGGCTGGTGGGATAAGTTTAGGTGTTGCTGCTGCTGCTGCTGCTGGTTTCTTGGGAGACCTTTTGGGGCTTTTGGAAGGATTCGATTTTCTGGTGGGAGACTCGTCATCTGCTTCGCCGCCTACATCTGTGAGGTTTCCCGACGCTGCTTTGCTGGCTTTCTTTGGACTGTCAGGGGCGGCGGCACGAGACTTGCTGCTTTTGGATTTGCTGCTGCTGGTACCGGATGATGGATCTGCTTTGGACTTGGTTGAAGCTGACTTGGATGGATCAGGATCTCTCACAAAATGATCCAACGTATAAATTACACCATTATCCATGGTGATGAGTTTTCTTGTCCTCGTTTGGCCATCTCCAAGATCTTTGACTTCTGTCTTGATGTCGGTGACCAACGCCTTGCCCTGATATGGCTTTCCAATTTCAGGTTCTTCATCGACATTCAACATGGTGTATTCCTGTGAAGCCTTTAGGGCTTTTTCAAAGGGAGGGATGGAGGGAGGCCGAAAGGAATCGTAGCAGCACCAGCAAGAGTGGGTTGGAATTCTTGCGTCGTGTCAAAAAAGCGATGAATCTTCTGCCGCAAAAAATGTGGACTTTATAACGCCCCAAGCAAGACACTTTCTCATCGCCAAGCCGCCCGAGAAACTGCAGTGGATTGCGACCACTTTGACTGAGACATATGCGGCATCCGACTTTTTTAGTTGCACTTCGTTCACAGAAGGAGACAAGGACAGACAAAGATATAGCATGGATGAGGAAAGTAAACGCTAGTATTACACTTTGTCATCATAATATTTTGTAGCTAGCTAAAATTATATAGTATTTCAATAAAATGAATAGCGGAATCTACCTCAGTAGCGGTGTAGATTCGTTCATAGGAGCAGGGGGGTTTGCTGGATGGTTGAGAGTGGCGGTCGACGAGGCGTTGGAAGAGTAGGGAGATTTGTTGGGAGATTCCTGCCCCTTGGGTCTCCGTCGTCGCTTTCGTCGACAGCAATTAAACAGAGGCAGGGAAACGGAAATAGCTGCCAGTATTCCAATGACCCCGAGACTTGTCACCCAGTGAGCATCGACCAAGTTCACTAGACTGTAGCATGCATGCCTAATGTGGACGCCTCCACTAGGGACTAGGGAATCACAAAAGAGCGTGGTCTTGGACATGCGTTCAATCGAATCGAGTTCATCACGTGCACTTTTGTAGTATACATTGTAGTATTCATTGTCGGTAGCGCCGATAGCAGCACTGATATCCATGGCATTGCTTCCACTGTTTTGGAGTGTAGAAACAGTAGGTGTAGGCCCAACCAAATCTGGTTCACTGTCAACGGTCAATGGAGGAAGTTCATAGTCCGTCAAGAGACGACCCGCCAAGGCCACACTTGGACTTCTAGCCAATCCGCAAATGCCCGCCACTTTCTTTTCTCCAGACCCACGTTTGATGCGAATAAAGCCATTTTCACCCCAGGTATTTCCCCAAGAGTTTCGAGCAATCCAGTAGCGAACCATTTCTTTGCCATTCGGAGTATACATTTCTTCCTGTCCATATCCGACCAACAAAACAGCATGGTTGGCATCCTGTGGACAAGAAGCTTTATTGAAGATACCTCCTTTGTAAAGCAGAAATTGAGGGTCGTCGCCATGAATTCCCACGGATACAGGACCAATGTGTCGAAGTGCAAACGCAATGGTATCCTCGTAGTTTTTGGGCAAGATACCCCATGAGCCCGCGGTAGCAACGGGTATTCGTTCTTCTGCCACGACGGCTGACTTTGCTCCGCGCGTATTGGTCTTGCCAGTAGGTCTCCAGGGACAGGCATCTTGTCCCTCTTCGTAGATATAGTCATCCCATGAGACCAAGCCATGACGATAGATATAAAAGTATGCCAACAATGGATTACCCCCAATACAACCTTGATCTGCCCGTGTATCACAATCAATCAATTCTTGGACGGACAAGCTGGTGGATGAAAACACAAGTTCTTCTACCTTGCGTGCATATTCTTTGGCCCAACGGCGTCGATGGGTGAGCTCGACATAATGACTCGAGTAGTTTTGTTGCAACCAGTCCAGGGCCCAATGATACGCATCCAATGCCGTTTGACGAGCCACACTGGCTTCCAAACTCCCAGTCGCAGCATACGCCCAACACGATCCACAACTTCCCTGTAACCAAGTGGTGCAAGTACGATAAACGGACTGTTAGTACAACTACGGGTACAGTAGAATGGATAAACCGCCACAAACTCATCCAACAAACAAAGAAACGTACCTGATCAAACCCTGTATTGTGCACCAACGATACTTCATCTGGATTGTGTTTGGTGGCCCAATTTAAATGTTCCTTGAAAGGGTCGACCTCGACGGGTGGTACAGTGCTGGTGGTTGTGGTTGCTGATGCTGTTGCTGCTGTAGTCGTTGCATTGCCACCATTCACTGCGACATTATCATCATCATCATTTCCATCCACTGTATCATCATCGTCTTCGTCTTCATCGTTCCCATCCTCCACCAAACTAGTACTACTCGAGGTGGTGGTGCCGGATGCTGTAGTAGTAGTAGTAGTAGTTGTTGTTGTTGTTTGGAACGGTTCCAAAACAGAATGTTTCATATGAAACGTCACTTCAGTACCCAAAATTTGTGGAGGAAATGAAATGGCTCCTCCAAAGGGTTCATCCAAAAACATATTCTTGCGTTTAATCTTGAAAAGTGTTGGAGGAGCAACATTGTCAATGGTAATGGTCGCGGTGGAAGAGTGTGATTTGGATGTTTTGGAATGGGAGGAGGTGAGCAAGTTGTTGTTGTTGTTGTTGTTGTTGTTGTTGTGGGCACCCAAGAGATGACGACGACGCGAAGATGGTGAAGAGGAGGAATCCACGATGGTTGCATTGACGTCGTCGTCATCATCAACATCATAATCATCGACGGTGTTGTTGTTGTTGTTGTTGTTCTTGTTGTCGCTTGTATCATCATCATCCTCATTACTACCCGTCTTGTTAGGCAAGGGCAATCGATGAATCATATGATTCAACTCCACTTGATAGGTAGCTTCCGCATCTTGTTCATGTTGTTGTACCATTTGGACTGCCGAGTGAAATCGTGCCTTGACTCGTTCTTCCCATTCTTGTGCTGTCGTTGCAGTAGAATCTTCCGTCGCTTGGGCACTCGAACTCGAACTCGCACTGGCGACGAGATGCTTGTACTCTTGCACATAGGCTTGCCAGAGGACTTCACAATCTCCTGTTGTAGCACATTGTTCCATTGGAGATTGAGTATTCTTATTGTTGCTGATGTTTGTGCTGTTGTTGCTTGTGCTGTTGTTGAGCGACCCTATGCCAGGGTTGGTTGTACTCGTAGTATGGTTATTGGTTGGCGTCGCCATGGTCGACAGATGCGAGTGCAGCACTCGTACATTTTCTGGCATCATCATGATGGAGTACGGTTATTAGTTCGAGGTAGACGGAGTCTCCGACGACGAGTGGTGCGTAGACGCATTCGTTGATTTCTCACTCACCTCTTCTTGATTGGTCCGGTCCGTCGTCGTACGATGACTACTTTGGTTTGTATCGTCGTACTACAAGACTACTACTAGACCCACGACTACCAGGGACGTGTGGAAATCAGTAGTGTTTCTACACACATCAGCCAGTGACAGGGCAATGATGTGTTGTTCGTACGTACTACTCCCGGTTCATCCGTCGGTTTCATGGCCAAAGGGAAAATAAAAGTACGACCCAAAGCTTTGGCTGTGATGATGACGATGGTGATGATGCTTCACATAGTATAAAAATAAATCCTAGCTAGATACTACTAGACACCCTTGTTTACCCAGCGAGATTGTGTAAGTCAAGTACTTTTGCTCTGAGACCATTTTGCAAACAAAAACTTAAGATTACTGGAGCTAATTTCCTCCACTCATAGAAGCAGTCTGCAAAGCAAGTTTAGTATTGAGACTATGGAGTTTTACCAACTTGTAGGGATCGTCTCGATTCAAAACCGTGCAATCTTACTTCCTTTCGTACGAAATGTACCAAATCCTAATACAGGGTGCCCTCGTGGGGACGAGCCATTCCTTCTGGCCAGGCACAGCGCTTAAGAAAGTGGCTAGTAAAACCGCCATTGTGGGGAGGAAGTGGCATCTTCTCATAGGAAACGTTACCTAGGCGTAAACTAGTAGTAGAGAAAGAGTAGAACATCATCACCAAGAAAATGGAACCACAAAGGTCTACTAGAAAAATTTAAACTCTGGCTACTGTGGTAACGTTGCTTTAGTAACGTTTGTCCTATTATGTACTAAGTGTAGTGTCACAGAGGTTACCTCTTCTTCCTCCGATACTATGTTGTGGCTATCAGCAAGTCATGGTTTTCTTGGACATCATCCCGTACCTATACCATGCTGCATTATCAAACCACTTCTTTCGGCCTACATACGAATGTCTGTATCTCACCTCGAGTATTACGTTACTCAGGACCAGAATGTAGAAAAACAAGGCGCAAATTTTTTAGTGTGCAATTCTTCACTGGGTTGGTTCCTTTCCCATGTCCTTCGCCGGAGTATGACCGGGGCTTCCGGTTCCAACCACCAGAGTTCCATCATCCGCCTTGAGTGAAATGGCATTCATGATGATTTCCCTGAGCTCCGCGCTAGCAACCACAAGGAATAACTCTGGATCAACACCTTCCACGCTCTGCTCGATGGTCTCTTCAAATTCAAGTAGACTGGTGAGTTCTTGCAACACATCATCTTGATTGATTTGGGTCTTGGCAGTCACAAGAGTCTTTCTTAGATTCGTCAACGCATCCGGCCAGTTCCCAACTAGGTTTTTCACCTGTGCTCTTTGTCTCTCCAAAAGCTTAATTCGTTCTTCAATCTTTTTTACCGCAATCCCATAGGAGTTTATCTTCGCATCCAGCTGCGCTGTCGTGTCTTTGTCCCTCGTTTTCTCTAACCGCTGTTCAATTTCAATTGAATCGATACTGTACCCATCTTTCAAAGCTCTGAGAAGCAGCTGGGCGAACTCATCTTTCAGCCGTTTGATTCATCATTCAGCCGTTTGATTTCGTCGTTCACACCTTCAACAAACCCTGACTTCAGCTCAAACAAAAGCAAAACGCCTAGAAGGTCTGCCAAATCGTGACGGGAGGACACGGGAACATCTGCCGTCCCAGCTCTTTCCCCATGAATGTCTCTCAACCTCAGCGCATACCCAAGGGGATACCGTCTTTTGCTCTCACGACCACCCAAATCGTAGTCCAAAAGAACTGCGGCGTCTTCCGGTTTTTCAGTGGTTCCAAAGACTATGTTGTACAGCCGCACGTCGCCATGGACGAACCCCTGCTCATGGAGGAGTTTGAGACGCCGTAGAATGGGGAGAAACGACCTTGGACTGCCTAGCATAAATTCGGGACGCCCGGTGAAGTGTGAATTGATAGTTGATACCGGTGGCCAATGAGTTCCCTTCTTGTACTTGTATCGTATAATTACAACGGAGCCTTGGCCAAAAGGAACGGAATAAGTCTCACCTGGCAAAACGCTCTTGGACGTTGGTGGTCGAGGTAGAGGGTTTCCGAGCAAGATCTTTTTATTGCCACCTAGGCTTGTACCGTTGCCACATCCATCCTCTGACAAGTCTCGGATGGCACTCTTGATAGAAGTCACTTTTTCAGCATTTCCTTGTGGACAATCACGATGGGCATGGACATATACGCCATTCTCACGAGACAGCGTGTGAGTGTCAGCATTTTCAGAGATCAAGAACGCTTCATTTAGAAGAAGAAATGGTTCTGATTGCAAACGAGGATCACAGAGCCTGTCATCACACCACATGTAAGGAGATCGAGCAGTTGGATTTTGCCTGTTATCAAATATCTTGAGCATGTAAGAGCCTGAATCAGCTGGGAAAGAAGTATGAGAACTTGAGCCAATGGCCACTACATCTTCAAAGCTTTCTGATGGCTCCCTGGGTTTCGTTGGGAATCTTACTCTGGCACAATTGGGCCCTTTCAGATCCCAAGATAGAAACCTTTCTTGAACGGAGTTCTTTTTCTAGCAATTCGGTCAGCTTGACGATCATTGCCACAGCACGAGCAATGGAGCGCGATCCTTTCTCAAACGCATTGTACTCGATTTGCATTGTTTCTTTGTTGGACACACATGTGAATTCCGGACACACATGTGAATTCCCTAAAAAGGAGAGCGTATCGGGACTGTGGGCATGCAGCGTCTACATTCCACGACAGCTCACAAAGATATGCGCGCACTTCCAAATCTTCCACCATTTTGCCACCATCCGGTTGCTCAGAAAGATTTATTCCTTGGTCCACGCTCAAGCCTTCATTGTTCTTCTTGAAACTGTTGACATGCAATGTCCACACTATGAGGTGGTCTAGCATTCCAGGTTGGATTTTGTCTGCACGGATAATCGTGGCGTAGTCGAGAGCTTGAGTAAGATTTTGCAACCCACCATTTGAGTCTACGGATGCTTCTAGGATACCAACTACATCCGAGTCAACCAAGTCGTTCACTATTCTGTCTTCACCGTGACTTCCCAGAAAATTCTCGTTCCGAACCGTTCTGCCAAAAGCAATATCTGGTTTTCCGGACCTCTCGGTAGCTTCGTTGTGAATCCAGTCGTAGATGACGCGTTGGCGTTGCACTTGCGTGTACACATTGTTTGGATACGACTCCTTGAATATTTGGAATAATCGATTCGTTAAGATGGGTTCTGTCCAGTTCTACCCATGTATTTCATTCCTCAATAGGCTTGTGCATTGACTTTGCAACGCAAGAAACCAGTCGCCCTCCTCAGCACACATCATGTCTTCATCCGTTTTGGTGACCAGTTCACAGTAGTATTCTAGCAACAAGTATCCAAAAGGGTGACAAAGCAGAGAGCAACCTTGTCCATTGGCATATGCTTGATGAGCCCACTTTGTGGATCGCCCAGAAAC
Organism: Nitzschia putrida; assembly: GCA_016586335.1. Lineage (NCBI taxonomy): Eukaryota > Bacillariophyta > Bacillariophyceae > Bacillariales > Bacillariaceae > Nitzschia > Nitzschia putrida. The sequence continues at coordinate 224,606 of BLYE01000023.1, read as the reverse complement.
AGATTGCCGCCGATGATGACTGAGAGATTGGCTACCCGAGCTATCCAACGCCACGGGAGGAACGTTGCTATCAACATCACTCGTATCATCTCCCAGGGGAGGATCACTGGCGCCTAGTACCTCATGATTTCCCCGGGACACTAATGACATGTTCGCACGTAGTTGAGAAACGAAGGAACAACAACTGATTGGTGAGTGGCAAAGGTACCAATCACGATTCAAATGGGTGGGACGTTCTTACCACCAGGGAGTAGGCTGTTGTTGTTGTCACTACTCGCATCCAAGTGTTGTTGCGACGACCAGTGAGTTGAGTGGTCATAGGCATGAATGCCCCGCTCTTGCCTATTCAAAAAAGCTTGAGAAGAATTGCTGTTTCTATCGTCACTAGTACTACCATCACCGATGGAAACAACACCCCCAGCCACGCTTCGCAATTCACGGCGTGGTGATACCGCCGCCCCCCAAGCATACCGGTAGAATCGAGTTTTTGTAACCGTGGCAGCAGTTGCACACCGAAGAAGCATGTGGTGGAGTCCTTTTTTAGTAGGAGGAGAATCGTTGTTGTTCCCAGTCCAGTGCCCGTTTTCTGGCGGTGGGTGGTGGCGGGCGGCTCCAATATAGCAAATCGACAATGGACCTTGGAAATGGTTCAATAAAGATATATTGGTACAAACAATTCCCTGCTTTTGAATAAGGAAATCACTGGCTGGCTGGATGATGTCGAATGATGCTAAAGTGGATGATATTCAACGCCACTGTGTTCTAATTTTGATTGGCCAAATAGTGTCTCTGGAATGTCATCTGGGACGAGATTTTGGAATGTCTACTAGTAAGTACAGAAGTACGGTGGAGCGACAACGAACAACAACTACTAAAACAGCCCAGCTTATATTTACGAAGGAAGCAACAACCAAGCAACCACAATTACATCATTACCATACATATTGCATGCTGCATCATACAATAACATCACCAATACTATTACTGTACCACTACCCAAAAGAGCATACAACTTTCTCTGCACACAACAACATGTTAATGTCCCAGCAAGGCTCGAATATCTCCAAGCGAACCGCCACCATTGCCGGCACCTGCACCCGATACATCATCCGAATCAATGCTGGTAATGGAAGGAGGTTCCGAGTAGTTGCTGCCGCTGTTGTTGTTGTTGTTGTTGGATGGCTTGACCATGGTAACACGAGCTTGTTGCATGGGAGTAGAGGAGGAAGAAGACATCATGTACATGGGAGCCTTGATTTGTGGGGAAGCTCCATTATTGTTGTTGTAGTAGTTGTTGTTGCCGTTGGTGGTATTGTTGGTGTTTCCGGCATACATAAAAGTTCCCGATGCCGAACGATGGGTAGAGACATGCTCTTCCATAGGCAAGGATCGTTGTTGTTGAAAGTAAGCAGCATGATGTTGTTGTTGCTGCTGTTGTTGTTGTGCTGGAAGCTGTTGGTAGACAGGACGTCCTGGTCCACCAGCTGCCCGAGCATCATTGGGACCACCATCTTCAATGTAGTGTGCAATGTCATCAATAAAGTTGGACTCGTCGGGCAAGAAACTCGTCACACAACGGACGAGAAGCTTGATACCACGGAGTGTATATCCTTGCATGTTTTGTGTATTGTCCAGACCAGCCTCACAACGATCGAGACTGGATTGTAAGGTGGCCAAATCATTGCGGGCTTCCCCTAGGTCTTTTTGGACCTCCTTCACAGAGTCGTGTGTCTCATTTTGTTTCTTCTCCAACTCCTTTTGTTGACCCATGAGTTGGTTGACTTGATCTTCCAGAATCTCCTTGACTTGCAGAATTCCCTTGCCCAACGTTTGTGATGTTTGCTTGAAAAGACGCTTGGTGACGGGCATAAACTCGGACACAGCATCGGGCAAGACTTGTGACAAGACAATATACCCAATCCAACAAACACCAGCTCCCGTCACGGAATAAATGATCATGGTAGTCCATGATCGCGTTCCATTGCCATGAATGATGGTGGGGGAAGGCGTTTGAATGATAATAGGTGCATTCATTCCCGAGTTATTCTTGGCAGTGGGGGCAGGGATGAGACTGTCGGACCAATCGCCGAGACGGGCAACGACGAGAGGGTGACTGAGGATGGGAGCCAACAATCGGTTCACTTGTTCAGGAAACAGAGCATAGGCTCCTGTACCGAGCAAGATGTATTGACCACCGGGAGATTGGAGGAGAAAGGCCAATGGGCCACGAGCTGCGCCTGCGGACATTTTGTTTCTTCTTTCTTGTTTATGTGTGTGTATATTATATTGTGTTTGTTGTTGCGAGTTGTTGTTGCAAGTTGTCGTCAACGCCAATCTACAACCTTGTACCTACTAGAGTAGTTGCAAGATATGGATAGGAGGGTCTGCAATTGTTGTTGTTGTTGTTGGGAAACAAAGGAGACGAAGAATGAGATTCTTCCAGTTGCAGTGCTGTGTTGTTGTGTGTACGATTGAAGCAGTACGTACGGTACGGCACTGTACTGTACCGACTAGTAGCGATGATGCGAGGATGATGCTCCGACGACATCAAAAAATTCCGTCGGACGACCAACGTTCCTCTCTCATCAACAAATACGAATCGCCATTTCGTTCTACACAAATTCTAGTACTGAAATAGTGTAGACGAGGTCTGCCCTTCGGGTTGATGTCAAACGTGCGCGTTGCTAGCCAATCCTCGTTGAGGAGCCTCGGTGCTGACGTTCTCTCCACGACCCAATCCATGTCATCCTCCTTCATTCAGTCCGTCGAGTCCATTTTATGGTGTCACACACACCGCGCCGCCCCATCCGCCGCCGCCGACACTACTACTAGTACAACAACTAGCGACCTTCAGACACGCGAAAACTCCATGTAATTAGGTTCTATCATCGGTTGAATCGACATCAACGTCCATGTGCATGACCTTGCGCGGAAGATTACTTAGAACGTTTCGATCCACTCCATCCAAAATGTCGCGGGTTCGGCCTGTTGTCGATGCCTCCGACACGTGTCTTTTGCACCGGTCTACTACTGTTGTAAGGATCATCATCATACTACTCTCTGTGAGTTGTGTGTTTCCCTCCTCCTCCCTGGGTTGTTGTTGTTGTCCTTGCTCCTTCTTTGTCTTTTTTGTTCCAAATCAACACACAACATCAACAAGCATTAGCACTACCATGTCGTTTCAAGACGTTGGAAAAAAGCGACAACATCCTATTTTTGACAAACATCGTTTGTCTTCTTCGTCAGCAACAACAGCAGCTGCTGGTACTACTACTACTTTTTCCAACACAAGAAACAACCAGCGTTCCGTTCCAACACCCGTAGATGCAAGAAGGAACAATAAACGTACAACAAAGAGTGGCAGTGGCAGTGGAAGTATCCACATTCCAGATGTTGCCGCATTGGGCAATCATTCTTCCTCTTCTTCTTCCAAAAGTGTTCGGCCACGGTTGTCCACAAGTTGTCCTGTGACCAAACGGAATTTGTTACGGGTAGAAGATGACAAATCACAATTGTCTGGATCAACAAATAGTACTACCACAACAACCACAACGTCGGAAGAAGAAGATGTCATGGAAGATCCTGTAGTGGTACGACGCAAGAAGTATTCTCCAGCGACACACTCTTTGACCAATGAATTGCAACAATTTCAGGTATGTCTTGTAGATATTGTTGTTCATGTTGTTCTTGTGGTTGCCTCCTGGTGGTGGTTGGTTCTCCTCACACATACTCCGTCATATTTGGTACAGAAAATGGTATCGGAATTGGAACATGCCTTTGCCCAAGCCTCTTCTTCTCCCGAAGCGCAATGGAAGAGTCGTATTCTCGTTCGTTCCGTCCAAGATGTCGATCGCGATTTGGGAACCAAAGTCTATCAAGTCCAATCAAGAGATCAAAGTTTGGAAGCCCGTAAATGGATGCGAGATTATATTCGTATGCACAAGGAATTACAAGGACTCTTGCAAAAGCAATTGCGACAACAACAAGCAGATATTTCGTTGTTGACGGCTGGACAAGGGAATATGGAACAGCAAAAAGTCATGCAAGAAGAGTACTTTGATCGGATTATGCGAGAACGAGAACAAGAAGTTCAACAAATTCAATTTTCGATGGATCAAGTGAATGCTATTTATCAAGTACGTGTCTGTGTTGAGAGTTGATCGTTGTTGTTCTCTTGGGGTTCTGGACGTTTTGTTTCTAACAACTTGCTTGGATTCTATTCTCTAACAATACTGAAACAAACAATAATGAAACAAACAACATTGAAACCCAACAGGATTTGGCTGCCATGGTGGATGGACAACAGGATCAAATTGATCTCTTGGCAGATCGTGCAGAAGAATCCAAGGCCTATACGGAAAGTGGATTGGAACAAATTCAAGAGGCCATGATGGGATGGTGTTCTCCAGATACCACATCCACATCTACTGGTACTAGCAATAGTAGGAATAGGAATGGTATGGATGAGAGCAATGGACATTCACCAACTAGACGGAATCGTCAACCATTGCATGCGAATGGTGGTGGTGGTGGTGGTGCCATGCAAAATCAATGGGTCGTATTGAATCCACATACCTTGCAAGATATTCAAGTGCTGAAACAAGGTGTAATGGATAAAGGACAAGCTATGATGGATGAAATTCAAGATACCGTCATGGACTATTCGACGTGTCAATGTTTGTCGGATAATAATACAACCACCCCACCGGATCCATCCAATACGTCCTATACAACGGCGGCTACAAACACTACCACTACCACTACCACTACTACACCCACATCCAGAACCTACGAGTATACTGCCCCACGGGCACGAAGTAGTTCGAGAGGTGGTGGTAGAGAGAATCGGGAACCTACGAGACGAAGAAGCTCTAGTCGATCCAGAAGAAGCTATTGAGAAAGAGAGAGTACAGAATAACAATACATGTCAGTAAGGGTACGTACTCGGACGAACTGTGAATATAATATATTAACATGAGAATGTGCAGCATCACAATAACGTAATAAGCGCTATGAGGTATAGTAGTAGTATAATCATACGTATAGAGAAGAAAAAAGCGAAACTCAAGTGATTCGAAGTAGTCGAGGGTGAAGGTTGGGTTTGTGTGGCCGAAACGTTTCACCATCCATCCACGTACTGTGCCGTTTCTATCGTTGTCGTTGCTGTCGTTGTTAGGTTGTTCTTGTTCTTCTTGGATCACAAAACACAGAAGTAAACAATACATATTCTATCTACACGCTTCTTGTTGAACTCTTCTTTTTCAAGCAAAGTATCCTAACAAGCAAAAGCAACAACAACAATGGATTCATCATCATCATCGTCATCCAAAGGCAAGAAAAAGAGTGAAAGCTCATCGGATGATCTCGGCTCGGCAGTGGTCGGCTTGCTCCTAGATTTGGGAGTGATTCTCGTGACTTCCTACATTGCTAGTCTCTTGATTAACAAAATCATCAAGGGGATCAACAATCCACCTTTGGAAGGAGGCGAAGAGGCTCAATCTGCCTTGACGGCAGCTGAAAAGCGCTTGTACCGATTGATGAATGAGCGTCATCTACGCCGGCTTCATCTCGAACAAGACGATGATGATAAGTCTATGAAAAAGACTTCCAAGAATGTCATGGACTTGCCGCCCTTGACTAACTATGAAAGACAAATTGCACAAGATGTTATTGATCCTGCGGATATTCCTGTGCATTTCAAAGATATCGGAGGTATGGATGATATGAAGCAAGAACTTTGGGAGTTGGCAGTCCTTCCCTTGCAACGGCCGGATCTCTTCCAAACTAGTCCCTTGTTGCAACAACCCGGTGGTATTCTACTCTACGGACCCCCCGGAACAGGAAAGACCATGTTGGCCAAGGCCATTGCCAAAGAGGCGGATGCTACCTTTATCGCCGTCAAGTTGTCCAAGATTATGAACAAGTGGTTTGGAGAGTCCAACAAACTGATTGATGCCATTTTCAGTTTGGCTCGCAAATTGGCTCCCTCTATTATCTTTGTGGATGAGTTGGATACTTTTTTGAACCCTCGTGATGGTAGCAACGAAGGTGGGGCAGGCAATGCCATCAAGGCCGAGTTTTTGACGCTATGGGATGGTATCTCGACGCATGCCCGAGCATCCCCTTCCAAACCTGGAGATGATCCTGATGCCGTGCATACTCCCAAGGCTCCTCCAGTTTTGGTATTGGGAGCTACCAATCGGCCCAACCAAGTCGATGCCGCTATCTTGAGACGGCTTCCCCGTATGTTCCGTATTGAGCTACCAACCGAAGCGGGTCGGTTGCAGATTCTTCAATTGACGCTTCGAGAACACCCCTTGGATGCTACTGCTAAAAAGTACTTGCCTCAATTGGCCAAGGTGACGATTGGGTATTCGGGAAGTGATTTGAAGGAATTGTGTCATTGTGCCGCCTTGGAGGCCGTTCGAGAAGTCATGAAGGAACATTCTCGATCGGCCGTTCAAGATGGTCCCCGCAAGGTCGTTCCCTCCAATACAAACTCCAAGCTACGTCCCATGAGCAAACGGGATTTGATTGTGGCTCAAACCAAGGTCAAGCGAACTGGACAAGATGCAGCCGATTATGAAAAACAAAAGGGAGCGGCGTTGGGAGGTGGTGGTGGCGGCGATCCCAATCAAATTCTACAAGGATTGGCAGCTCTTTCTAGTCTACTTTCGGCGACCGGTCCTGCCGATAATAACCAGGGCTCTTCCAATCCAAACAATGGTGACAATGATGATGATGATGACGACGATGAGGATGATCTCGATCGCATTAAGCTAATTGATTGAGAAACTACCGTACTGTGATAATTTTTTTTCTTGTTCTCCGTGTTTTACTGTTAGTATGTTAGTATGTATGTTAGGTATGTATGTGGAAAGGCTTTCCAAGTAGTACGTAGGTAAACGAATGACACCAAAAAGGTCGCAAACGATTCCAACTTCTTGTGCGAGTGACGAAGAATGCAAAAAGAGGATTGCTGTTATTATTATTTTGAAACCTGCTTGCTATTATCAAAACACTTGATTGCTTTCATTCCCATTCCCATCCGCCACATAATATACTGAAGTACCCCCTTCCAAGCAACCATCTACACAAAGAGTATTGCACGAGTATTCCCAAGTTTTGTTGAATCCACAAACAACAAATTGCAATGAGACCGAATCTCCTTCGTTGGGTCACAACATGGGCCTGTCTATGGTCACTTCTTTTCGTAGGATCCGAGTGTGGCAATGTTCCTCGAGGTGGTTTGGTGGCTTCCAAACACAAAAGTAATGGTGTCGTCATGCGACGACGTCCCTGGTCTCCATTGTCCAAAGGTGGTGGTGGGGGTGGAGAGAAGACACACCAAGCGCTATTGCGTGCCAATGAAAGAAGAATGACGGACCACCAGCCAACCGTAGTGACATCCTCGTCGTCTACTATTACAAGTACAAGTTCAGGCACCACAATTCCCTCTTCTGTCTCTTTTGTTTCCAAATTGCCCTTGGTCGAAGTGTTAGGCATTGCTGTTCTGACGGGCATACAACGAGCGGTTATGCGATGCTTCCAAACCTACCAAATTGATTTTCCTCCCATGTTGGCAGGATGTCTAGGTCTCGTTGCCTTTCTCCTATTGGCCGATTTTGTGGTGCAACCTGGGTTGGGAGAATCCATCAATCATTTTTTATTGCCTGGATCGCTGTTATTGGCCAAATGGTTTCCTGTTTTGTTTCTTCCCAGTTTGGTGTTGTTGCCCTTGGCTCCTTCCTTGGGAGATGGTTGGGAGGTATGTGTGATTGTTGATTGTGCGCGCTTGTAATGTTATTGATGTGACGCTCCCCAAAATCTATGGATTCTTCTAACAAACAACAAAAACAAAAAAACACAGGTTGCCAAATTTTTGAGTGTGGTGGTCATTGGATTTTTCTATTCCTTTCTCGTCAATGTTTTTGCAGTACAATGGACGCAACGGGTTGTTGGTCACCCTGCCACTCATCAAGAGGATCACTATCCCATCAATAATACACCGACCACGGGTACTGGAACGGGTAGATCTGCCCCAGCTACCAAGCCAAAAATATACGATGATGCTACCATGTCATTTTTGTCACGAGCCACTCTGGCATCGACTGCAAGTGTCGTTGCTGCTTCCTGGTTGGGCAATGATGGGCCCAAATCACGCCTTGTAGTATCAAGGCTTCGAACGCTCATGGATCTTTGTACATCCTTCACTTCCTATGTCTGGGCCTCGCGACTTCATTCCAAACTCACGGCTACCGTGCATCCCATTATGATTTCGTCTTTGCTACAAGTCCTTTTGTTTGTAGCCATGGGTAGAATGACGGGGAATTCTTTGGTGGATGTATTGCACACCTACAAGGCTGGTACATTGCAATGGAAGTCGACGGGAGCTGCAGATATTATGAATTTCTTTTTGGGTCCATCGGTGGTTTCCTTTGCCACGGCACTCTTTGCAAGACGACTTTTGGTGTGGAATCATTTTCATTTTGTCTTGGTTGCCTCGGTCTTATCGAGTGTAGGAGGTCTTTTTGGAACCGCCTGGCTGGTACGCCTTCTGAAACTCAAAGAGGCCGCGGCTCGACTATCGTCTCTCCCTAGAAGTGTTACCACCGCATTGGCGATTCCCTGTGTGACCATGTTGGGTGGGGATGTTTCGTTGACCGTTTTGATTGTGGTTCTGACAGGGGCATTTGGAGCGACCTATGGTCGGACCCTACTGAATGCTTTGAAGGTTCAAGACCCAACGATTCGTGGTTTAGCAATTGGAGGGTCCGCGCAAGGATTGGGTGTAGCTAGTTTGAGTTCGGAACCAGATGCCTATCCGTTTGCTGCAATCACCATGATTCTGACGGCGATTTTGTCTACCATTCTTGTATCCATTCATCCCGTCAAGGATCTTCTTGTCAGGATTTGCTTGGCGAAGAACTGAGTCCGGATGTCACTATGAGCAACCAGATTGGCATTATCCCTACTTTGGTGCCACGACCATTCAATTGAAACTCGACCAAACTCTACTGGCATGACTGTAAAAGACTGCATTTGTTGATAGCAACGGAAATACTACTTGCTGCGAGTTACACCAACGTACATGAATATTGAACAACAAATGGAAAAAATGCAATACGAAACCCAATCCAGTATGACTCATCCTGCATCGCGCATTTTTTTCTTGGAGAGAGAAAAAGAACGACCAGTTTGCATCCAACATGCAGTGGGAACAGAGAAATCACGTTACCTAACTCGAAGGTGTGCTGGGGAATGACTTCGAATTTGTGAAGTTATTGGGCAGTAACTCCAACACCTTGACTTTGGGTAGACCAAAAATGGCACTAGGCACCGATCCAATGAACTGGTTGTTGCCAAGAGTCAACTCCACTATGTTGCGAAAGTTGGTGGCATCCCAGCCTATTGGCAACGTACCCGATAGGAAGTTATTGTCCACCGAGAAGTGAACCAAGGAGGTCAATTGACTAGTGGACTCTGGAATGGTCCCGGACAAAGAGTTGTCGTCTAAGCTGAGAGATGTCAGAGCACTCAAAGATCCTGTCTCGTCGGGGAGTGACCCAGAGAGACTGATGTTGACTGAACAAGGACGGAGGGGTCAACCAATACATGGTGGGATTAGTTCAAAAGTGTCAAACGGAGTTTTTCATTGATGTAGTAACTTACCCAGCATGACTTCCCTAACGACAGCACCGGCGCAACTCAACCCTGTCCAGCTACATTCAGCTGTGGTATGGCTTAACCATGTCCCATCCAAACCAGACGTCATGGAATACGCAAATACAGCGGCAATGTATCGCTGAATCAATAAGTAATCGGAAATGTAGAATTGATTGAAAGAGAGCAGGTCATCCAAAATCCAGTCCAGAGCCTTTTTCTGGGCTGTCCCATCAGTCGTCAAGGATTCCAAGGTGGAGGTTCCTGTTTCGACTAGCAGTGACACCATAGACGAGGTGAATCCTTTTTCAGCGGTGGTTGGAGGTGCAGTGAGGGAATAGACATCAGGCGATTGGGTTGGAGCGGCGTTGTTGGATTGGATCCCTGACGATGACACGATAGGAGCCGCTGTGATCGTGGTTTGAAATTTCGGCTTTTTGCGAAATTTTTTCCTCCTCTTCTTTCTTTTCTTTTTCTTCTTCTTGTTCGTCGCAAGCTCTCTCTTCGCTATAGAGGAACTCTCAGCGTCAGAAATCTCTTTTGGGAGTTGGGAGTCGCTGGACCCTGATGTTGTTTGTTTCTGCGCAACAGTCGATGGAGATTTTGGAATCACGGCTTCTTCGTTTAGCGTCCCAGATGAGATTGCTCCCCTCAATCCGCCTCCACTCACTACAGTACTCTCCCCATCAGCGGTTGCTTTGGCACCAAAACCATTAACTATTGAATGAAGAGCTTGTTCGTTTCGCCCTCGTTGTTTGTTGGACGTCTCCTCGGTCGTCAACAAGGAGCCCTTTGGAGTGGTGGGAAGAACAAGTAGGAGGAGAGCAATGAAGCACCAGGTCAAGGTTGGCTTCTCGAGGACAAGTTGCAACAGTCCGCATATCATCATCGTGAATGCTAAAGCCAAGTAGCAGCCACTATCGAGAAAATTGCAACGGCTAGCAAGATGCGAGAATAAAAGCATCCCGGTGGTTGCCGGTGGTGGAGGGAGGAGAAGTAGTTTGCTCTCGTTTGGCGATAAGCGATGTTCGGAGCGAGAACTTCTATACACCCTTAGGAATCTACGAACAGGATACATGCCCTTCCTATTAGGACTTAGAAGGATTCAAGTCGTTGTAGTTACAACCTTCAAGGAGGTTAGAAGTCGATTCCCGCGACTTTCGCTAGTACTTAGTATAATAATATGAATACGGAATGCCTCTCTACTCATTTGGCTATCTCTAACCACTTTCTAACCAACATTAATACTAGTATATACTAGCTACGCTGTGCAGAAACGTCGATGTCCACAAACGTCGACAGATTTTCGACAGATTCTACTCAGAAATTCTACGGTGATTCGCTGTTGTGGCCCAAGCGATGAAACCCTGACACCCCCCAGGCTGCGCGCGCCCACACACAACAAACAACACACAACCCCCAAGACGCAATTTCCAAGATCGTTCTTGTTGTTGTAGTAACCATGGTGAAAAAACGTCCAGCTGCTGCTGCAGGAAGGATAACATCTCCCACTGTGAAGAAAAAGCAAAGGAATGGAGGAGCGAAATTTCGAACACCCACAAAACTTCGAACACCAACCACTGCCACCACCATCACTACTACGCCTGTTGCTGGTACTGGTGCCACCTCCTCAAAGTATGTTACGCCATCTCCTGCCAATGGCATTGTAGACCTACGACAACGTTATGTTGCTAGTACTGAAAGGACTGTAATTGATCGTAGGATAGATGGTCATTCACAACTACGTACTTCTATCGGATAATGGGAAAGCTTCCTGATACAGCACGCCATTATTTGGAAGTGTTGAAACATCCAGATAATTTTTCGAGGGTGCAGCTCAAGATTGCCCAAAACAATCTTGGAACTGCAATAAACTTGGTTGAACATCTCAGCACAGCAATGTCAGCATCACTCTCAAAGGTATCTCCTGTGCCGAATTTGTTAGTTGCACAAAGATTGAATGAAAATTGTAGGAAAAAACATGAGAGACTCGAAAGACAGCTGAGAGGTGAAATCTCGCCATCCAATTCACCGGGAACCATACTGGAAGGACTCTCAACTCAAGTAGGTCAAATGTTATTCACTGCTGGTATTGTTTCTTCGCCTCCACAGGCAGCAAGGAGGATTGGATTGACACCAAGGCGTCTCATATTGCCAACAAGACGTAGTGCTCGTCTGAAGACTGCTGCTCCACCTTGCGAAGAAGACACCAAATTACCAGAACCACCAGTTCCAATTGTGGTTTCTCCACCAAAGGAAGATTATTTCTCTCCATATGAGAATGCTGAGCTACTCTCCAAAATAGAAAAATCAATTGATCGTTTGGCAATGTTCAGGTACTTCCGAGATACAGTCAAATGGGTGCCTTCCGACATACATGATTCCGAAATGCGACATCATCTCCGTCGATACAAACAAGGAACATTACAAAGATACCAGCCTTGGAGATCACCTGGTGGCAGAAATACATTTGTGGATATAAAGATGTTGGTTGAAGAAGCCAAGAAATCATTTCAATCTGTTGGAAGGACGGCTGGCACTCCAACAGAAGTTCGAACAATATTGCAAAATGCTAGAAAGGCAGAGATGTTGACGCAAGGTTTAGTGCCCATTGACTATGTTACCCCTTCAAGGTCTACGGTCCACAATTATTCCACTCTGATAGGATTGCAAGAAGGAGTATCGGCTGTGGAGAATGCACGGGACAAGACAGCAAGCCGGCATGCAGCCGAGAATTCGCTTCGGGCAACTGCTGCTTTCATGGCAGTTACTTCAGCTACACACTATTTCATATCTGACAAAGATGACAACAACAGTGGAAATTTCGACGAGGACCTGGTCATGGAGCATGGAAGCGATGGTGCCAAAATGATATTCAAGATGGTCAAGGAAGGGTCCGCGAATACACCATGGCAGTGGGCCAGCCCAACCCTGCAGGGGTTGAGGCGGTAATTGTTCCAAGTGAGGATTTCACAGACGATCGCAGTTGGGTGGAGAAAGTGGAGTTGCTCCTGGACACAGCAATGGGTCCGGGAAATGGATATGTCGTTTGCAGCAATATATACTCAAGCAAGGGTTTCAAAAGCAATGCAAAAAGTCTCACGGACCATCTAGGTTCTCGATTGTTGGCATTGTTACACACTAGAATTCCGGCAGATCAGATTCATCGGCGCAACCATTGGGTCTGGCAATTCGTGTGGTCTAACCTCGGATGCATCAGTGCATTGTTGTGCCTCCAAGGTCAGGTCAAGAAAGACTTAAGATTTACTGCGGTTGATAATCTCAAGGAGCCACTTCTCCGAAATCCAATCATTGTTGATGGAGAGCCTGTGGGATGGGGTGGGCCTCTTTCTCGAAACATTCATGACTTTTTGATTCGACATCACCATGGAGCATACTTATACTGGGACAAACGAGTGAAAAATTCATCAGATCGGGAAAGGTGATAGGGAGATCTTTCCAGAAGCGACACAATGAACATTTAGGGTGTGCCAAGAACCTGAAAGAAAACTCAAGCAATTTCTACCTGTCATATCCTTCGGAGACATTAGAGGAAACTATCACCATTGATGGTATCAAGGGATGGTTCGAGAAATTGAGCATGGTCATTGGGATGGCCCTACCTGACATGGATCGCTGCAAGAGAGAGTCACAGTATGAGTTTCTGTTCAAAAGCCGAGAAAATGGAGGGTTGTTCATTCTGGATGCAGCCGTTATTGAACGTGTGGACGAGAAGACAAACTTGAAGGTCAACGGGGGCACATCCATGTGCCTAAAAGAGAAGCTGATGCACCTATTTGGGTACCTCATGGAAACAGCCTATGACTTGTGTATCCCCCCTGAAGAGAATATTTCAGGTAGTGTTGGCTTCGAGTCTTTCTTTGGCGTAGTCAACATTAGAAATTAATTTATAATATTACGTGGGACTATATTGGGACTAAATAAGTACGATTTTGGAAGCTTCCAAGTTTGCAACGAAGCTGGCCTACAAGTTTCCCTCTTGGCAGCACCTTCTTGAGTCATTGGTTAAGTGGTTGGTTGGTTTAGTTTTGTGGAAAATAGGTACATTGAGTGTTTAAACCTATTTGTTGCTAAAATGGCCAAATCTGTCGAAGCTATTGGACGTAGAATGTGTAGAAATTGTACCAGGGGAAAATCTGTCGACGTTTATGCACAGCGTAGCTAGTATTATTTTGTGTGCGAAGATCAGAGTGAAGAACCAAAGGTACGTTAGTAGGTTTTGGTCATCATTTTTGTACATACTAACGTTAATACGTATTGTTGGGGACTGACCCGTATTTTATTACTTTATATCGTATATAAGACTGAACCATACTACTGCATCACCTGCACTCCTGCACTGACAACCCACACCACAACTGTCTCGGGCTCATCAAGTCTGATGGAAATGGAGATTGTCCAAGCAAATATTATGTGAGAAGCACCGAATGGACGATGACATGACCCCCCGCATCACAGCAACTGATTTACAATAGATGGTACATTGCAATCACTGCTGTGTTCCTTCACGTTTTGACGTTTGCTAGTACAAGCGCGGTTTCATATGTTGGGAGCAGAGCAACACTCCTGTTTTGAAGTTCAGCACAGCAAGGGAGGCGAGATTCCCTAGCTCAGTTGGGAATTTTGTACTTGGTTGTCATCCAAACTCACTGAGACTAGCACGCTGAGTTTCCAAGCGACAATCGGGATTCACTACCACCACTTCCTGCAATGAAGGAGATGAACCGAACATAGGATAACATACAAATAGGAATGACTGCAATCATACTACTGTGGAGAATAGGTGAGTCCTTTCGAGTTGGCTGCACCGTCTCGAACAAGGGAATAATATCGGGTTGTTCCAAAGCCATGCATTCCATTGCTTGTTTATGTTGCAGGACGTTATCCAACACCATAGGCTGTGAGGGAGATGGGGTGCTCGACAATGGACCTTCTGCAGTGGCAGATGGGCACAATTGAGGCTGAGATTTGACATCACTTTGTCAGGTTCTTCACTTCTCTGGTTGCATACATCTTCCGAACAAACAACTGAAACCGATCTGGGTTTTCCGCCTCCAAAATCTCCTTCAAAAACATTGTACTCCAATTTGCCAAGGTACTCGGATTCTGGAATCCCCGTGGTAGACCTGCTCCTTGTAGCAAGTCTTTGGCTTTGTTCACACCAACGTTTTGAATAAACCCTTCTATCCAGGGCGTAATGATATCTCCCGTTTGATCCATTTCGTCTTCCGATTTGAACCTCCAGGCTTCTATGGTCCGCTTTCCGCCTCGACGAGAATCGTTACGGAAACTGTATGCTTCCCAGCTGCCAAGATAATGTTGCACCGTGAGACCACTGTTCCAATAATCCTGTCTCGTTCCAGGACATTCGTCCACAGTGCGATGAATCCCAAATCCATAGTCCATGTTCGCAATCTTGGATACATCAACCATAGACTTTCCCAATCCATTCTGTTGAAAGTCTTGCCGATTGGCGTGCATGTGGTATCGAAGTGTGTCTAGTCGAAAAGGATCAATGACTTGAGAGACGATATCCTCTTTACCATTCTCCACGAATCGTTCTTGCCTTTGTTGCTCGATCCAATCCAAATCATCACGGCCACCGAACAAGAGTCGAGGAACAACAATACAAGACTGATTGAAGAAAGGTACACCAGCTGCAGCTTCTTCTCGCATAAAAGGTAGTAATGCTCCAGCCTCTGCCGTGGTGGGTGGAGTTTTGGTCGGTTGCAAACGTTTTCGTCGACGATATTTGGACTTTTTGTGAAGACGTTGAGCCTCATTTTCCCATTCCTGGAAATACTTGCCACCTTTTTGAGCATACACGATGTATTCGTCAGTATCATGAAAAGTCACCCATGTTCGATTGTCTCGTTTGGCTCGATTGGCGCACACGGAATAAAAATCCGACTGCCGTTCTGTATGGAGATTGGCCAATCGATCACGCTCATCTACATCAGGATCGTCCATGTTTTCGTCTTTGTCGTCTTCTGTATCTTTCCAAATATCAGAGTCGGTCCATTCTAGTATATACATACCCATTTTGCGCCATCGATTCAATACCATGGTTGGGGTCGTTTCACTTCGAGGATCGACAGCCACAATCAAATACCGGAGTGGCAAGACATGATAATGATACGCAATCCACTCGATCAGTCTATGATTGTCATCCTTGCAAGATTCAGAAGAAGTGAGAAAGTTCATACTCAATGAGCCCTCAAATCACTTTTTCTACCAATAACAAAATAAACCCAACCCATTGTCGTACCATGATCAAAAGGCATGCTGAAAACGTAGAATTCCCATCTGGCAAAGGGGGATTGGGAAGTGGTTCCTCTCGTATCCGATCCACCAAAAACGTTTCATCGTCATACCAATCTGAGAAGGAAGGCTTTGAAGTATAGGTAGTAGAGAAGACGGATTGGTTTTGGACCAAGCGAGAAGAGATATCGCTGCTGTTGGTTGTCAACGGATGTGTTGGTGACATAATATCCAACAAAGAAAGTGTATTCGTCGAGAAAAGTGTAAGTAAGTGACTTTTCCACCATTCATAAAATAAAACATTCCATATGGAAATAGCTCCAAACAACAATAGAACTCGATTTTGTAGAGAGAGTCGCATCTTTCTTGTTGCTACATGGCTTGCATGTTGTGTTGTGTTGAAACACACTGGTTAGATTGTGACCGTTGGAAGAGTTTGGAAACGGTCATTTCGAGTCGATCAGGTCGAAATCGACACGTGCGAATGCAAAGCAGACATTATCATGGCAATAACAACATCCAGAGAAGATACTATGAAAATGAAGTACTACAAGCGTATCGCAAAGGAGTCCAACAAGTACTCATTGCTACATTGGTTTGTAGTGAATGAGAATCGTCAGCCTGCTTTTCCTATTAAAGTGCGTGAACGGTACTGTACAACATTCAGAAAAGCAACATGCAAAATTACTGGAGTCTACGGGTAGATACCTATCTACTAGAGAATCTCTCTCGACAGCAGCCAGCAGCAACCACTCGCAACTCGCAACCATCCGCGACCCACCACCACAAAGACAACGAGTGCAGACACCTACCGTAGCTATTTCCTACTACGTTGTCTGCTTCGGGAATTGCACACCTTGCACGTGTTCATGGTTTCGTAATTATCCGATTCACGTCTCATGCATGTCATGGAATCTACGATTGCCTTTTCTATTCTACACTTTTATCCCCTTGCATGTTGCATGCCGATCTGAACGGCCAGAGTTAGGATTCCCCTTGGTATTGTCTCTGCCTTGTCGGATACCTATCCGAGCTCCGTGAATGGAAGGGAACTCTCATTCACGATACATTTTACACTTTTCATTACAATAGCTCATAAGTTTAGTTTTACGTTACTTGACTACCCGGGCTTACTGCACTTTGATCAAAAATTGTAAGAAAGTCTACCAAAAACTAACCGCGATATCGCAGCGATAAGCGACCCTACCTTTCAACAACAAAGAAAACAAACATCATTCCTATCAAAAGGAAACCCAAGGATCGTCACAATGGTGACACAAAAGTATATCGAAATTGCGGATGTGGACGAAAGTCTTGTATTCGAGGAGACAATCAAGTACAAGACTACGGTGACCACAACCCTCGACGCTCAAACTGTGAGCGAGGAAGAGGTTATTCGGTACGTGGGAAAGCTTCCACCATTCCCAAAACCTCTCTTGGTGATGAAGTTTATCAGGGACTTCACCGCTGTTTCCGCGAAGTTCCGCTGGAGCAAGTCCAAGTGCATCAGGAACTTCACGGACCATCTCGAAGGAGTACCTTTGAGCGAATGGGAAGACTTGGTGTTGGAGCCAGGAGTGCCAAACCAAGAAGAACCAAGACAATTGAAAACAACAGATTTCAGAGGAAGTCTCAACAAGTGGATCGAAAAAATGCTCGCCGGGCTCGATTTCACGAAGCAGGCCATGTACTTAAGGGATGTCGCCAAGAAGCCGCGACACTTGTCCCCGTCTCAGTATCTGCAACGTATGAAAGCCCTATGTGCCTATGCTATGTGCATGCCGAATGTCGATCCAGAAAAGGGGACGGCAACATCGGCCCTCACACAAAAGGAGCTTGTCACGTCGTTTTTGCGTTCGATGCCCAAGGCTTGGAAGAAATCAATGATTGCCAACGGCAGCGACCCCAATCAAGTCGATATCTCCGAGGTTGTGAAGTACATGGACCTACAGTACAACAACCAAGACGACGACGACGAAACAGGAGGCGATCGAAAGGATCGAAGTGGTCAAAGAAGGTCTCAAAAGCCCTCTAGACCAACTACTGGCGATGCAAAGAAGTCAAGCCAAGGCAATTCCAAGGATCAAAAAGCGGACACAGTCAAGCCAGATGATCCTTGTCCAATCCACAAGAGTGGGAACCACAAGTGGAGAGACTGCTACCAGAATAGATTCAGAGATCAGGCTCAGAATGCGGAGAAAAGGTCCGAAAAAGAGGGCCAGATTGGACGCCATCTGGAGGTTCGTCTCAGCCCTACAAACCTCGAGAAACTCGATACTACACTCGTTCTCAAGCAAAGGAACGTGGAGAAAGTCATGCGGCGGCTCAGAATGCTGTTCCGGTCGAGCAATCAAGTTCCAAAAAGCACCCTTCGGAGGCCAATTGCAGTGATTCCAATTCGATGCATTCAGATCTGAATTGGTGCAATCCAGTGACGGGAGCTAGTCTCGGTTCGAATCCTGAGAGCCTATTCAATCAGGTTGGAGAGTTGGAGCCAGAGAGATATGAGATAAAAAATAGTTTCAATTCTGATGTTCATCCAATCCCGAGTTCAATGAAAGTGATCTGTCTTTTGAACCAGACCTTTTGCCGACAACCCTGGCCACAGCCAGTAAGATGGGTGAAATGCGGGGTCAGTTTTGTCTTTCGGGCCCTCCTAGATCATGGTGGTTCCAACACAATGATCAATCGTAGGTGTGTCCCGAGTGGGCTCGAGTTGATTGATGAGAAGAAAACGACATTTGAAACGACCGCTGGACCTGTATCCAGTAATCATGTTGTCTACTTATATGATCTACAACTCCCCGAGTTCGCCTTGACCAGATCCGTTCGGAAGGTCAAGTGTCATGTCTTTGATGCTCCAAGTGTGGAGCATGATATCATCTTCGGCAGGACGTTCTTGAATTCCTGCAAGATCGATGTCCTCTCAAGCAAGCTTGCGAGTTCATGGTGTGGAAAAGAGGTTCCTTTCCATCCGCACGGCCACTTTCATGATAATGAGATAGTAAGAGCCATTTTGGAAGTCCAACCCATTTGTGTTGAGAGACTTGTGGAGAGTTTCATGGCCTCGATCCAAGAGAGCAAGTCGACGAAGGCAGATGTGAATGTCGTCGCGCGAAGCCAATTCCACTTAACTGAGGATCAGAAGGATGAGCTTCGTCTGATTCTCCTCAAGTTCGACAAGCTGTTCTCCGGCAAACTTGGCAACTACCCTCACAGGAAATTTCGGATTCAACTCAAGCCAGGGACGAAAACCGTATCATGTGAAAACGTCCGTATCCGATTCCTCAGCAATTGCTGAAGGTAGTCCAAGCAGAGCTTGACAAACAAGTGAAGGAAGGCACCTTGGAGCGAGTTTATGACACTGAATGGGCAATGCCGATGCTTGTAGTACCCAAGAAAAATGGCGAGATTCGCCTCGTGGACGATTTGAGAGAAACTCAACAAGGTGATTGAGAGACCCAAGTATATGTTGCGAGGATCCAAGACATCTTCCGTCGGCGTGAAGGCTATTCCTTCTTCACGAAGGTTGACTTATCCCAGTGTTTCTACACTTACACACTGGAAGACGAGTCTACATGGTATTGTGTGATTGCGACTCCAGTCGGCAAGTATCGTCGTTTGCGATTGCCGATGGGCCTAACACCTTCGCCCGATTGGGCACAAGCTACTTTGGAGGAGGTTTTGAGTCCAGTGATGACGACCAGAGGAGTAGAAGTATACATTGATGATATAGGAATCTTCTCGAACACATGGGAGGAGCATGTGGAGACTCTTGAAATGGTTTTGAAGTTGCTACAAGAGAATGGCTACACAGTGAACCCTGCGAAATGTCAGTGGGGTGTGAAGGAAACGGATTGGTTGGGCCATTGGCTAACCCCTACTGGCCTCAAGCCATGGCGTACCAAGATTGATGGTATTCTTGCTTTGGACAGGCCTCGAACCCTTCGTCAACTGAGGGGCTTCATCGGTATGATCAACTACTACAGGGACTTTTGGAGGCGTCGCTCTCACATCCTTGCCCCTCTTACTGCTTTGACTAAGGTTCAACCAAAGCAGTTCCTTCGACATTGGACCAAGGAGTGTGATGAAGCTTTTGATGAAATCAAGGCTGTGATTGCTGAGGATGTTTTGTTGCGATACCCAGATCCAAACAAACCTTTTGTGATCGAAACCGATGCTAGTGATTTTCAGTTAGGGGCTGTTATCAAGCAGGACGACATGCCAGTCGCGTTCTATTCACGCAAGTTAACTGATGCCCAGCGGAGGTATCCAGCAAGTGACAAGGAAGCGTTGTGTATTACTGCTGTCTTGGAAGAGTTCCGCCCTATATTGTACGGTGGCCGTATCACCATCTACACGGACCACCAGAATCTGACCAGCGCGATCTTAAGAGCCAACGATTGATGCATTGGAGATTGCTTATTGAAGAGTTCGCCCCCGAAATCATCTACAAGCCGGGCGAATCCAACGTTACTGCCCGACACTTTATCGCGATTTCCTCTACGTCCTCGCGATCCAGGGGAGAAGCAGGATGACATTCAACAAGATCAAGCTCTTGCTGAAAGTCTTATGTTCTATCCTTCAGAGTTGCATGTTTTCCCATTGCGCCTTGATCGTTTGGCTCATTCTCAAGAGAGAGATCCAGGGTTGGAAGATTTGCTTCGCTTTGATCACTTCGACAGGATTACCCATCCACGGAGTTGATGATGTTGTTGTTCGATTTCCAGAGATTGGCAACCGAAACAAATATCAGTTGTACGTTCCACCTTCATTGGAACAAGAGGTCATAGCATGGTATCATGCAATGACTGGCCATGCCGGACAAGACCGAATGGAGAAGTCGATGCGTCCATTCTTGTACTTCCCAGAATTACGCAACAAGATCCAAGAGTATGTTCGGACTTGCGATGCTTGTCAACGGTGCAAGAATGTTGGACAAGGGCAAGGCCATTTGCCTCCTCGTGAGGATGTTTCTGATCCATGGGAAGAAGTTGCAGTTGACTTGATTGGTCCATGGAAAGTCAATGTTGTGAACATTGGTGAAGTGAGCTTCTACGCTTTGACTGTTATTGATACAGCTACTACATTGACAGAGATGGCGAGGATGGAAGAAAACACTGCGTTCTATACAGCAAAGTTGTTTGCCAACCTTTGGTTGAGTCGTTATCCAAAGCCACTTCGATGTATCCATGATCCTGGAACACAATTTACTGGAGCTGAGTTTCAGGCTGCTCTTGTGCGTGAAGGGATTCAAGCTGTCCCAACTACAGTGAAGAATCCCCAGGCCAACGCTGTGATCGAGCGTATGCACAAGACAATTGGTGATATGCTACGAACATCTCTTCGAGCAAACATTCCTCAGAATGTCCGCAATGCTGTGGAGCTTGTGGATGATTGCCTTGCGGCTTGTGTGAGAGGATTGAGAGTTGCTGTCCACACTACTATGGGAGTGTCGCCTGGCGCGTTGGTATTTAGGCGTGATATGTTATTGCCTTTTCCAATGATCGTTGACTACGAGATGATTCGACAAAGACGTCAGGCTACTATTGATTACAATGCTGCAGTGGCGAATCGCAGGAGAAGGTTTCGCGACTATGAAATGGGAGAGGAAGTCATGTTGATCTTTCCAGATCCAGATACCTTGCAAGAAAGAGCTGAAGGTCCTTATCCCATTGTCCAAGTTCATGTGAATGGAACTGTCACTGTTGAGCGACCTGGAGGAGTATTGGAGCGTTTCAACATTCGCCGTCTTCGTCCTTACCATCGTCGAGTTGAACCGCCCTAGGGGAGAAGCAGAGTGCAGACACCTACCGTAGCTATTTCCTACTACGTTGTCTGCTTCGGGAATTGCACACCTTGCACGTGTTCATGGTTTCGTAATTATCCGATTCACGTCTCATGCATGTCATGGAATCTACGATTGCCTTTTCTATTCTACACTTTTATCCCCTTGCATGTTGCATGCCGATCTGAACGGCCAGAGTTAGGATTCCCCTTGGTATTGTCTCTGCCTTGTCGGATACCTATCCGAGCTCCGTGAATGGAAGGGAACTCTCATTCACGATACATTTTACACTTTTCATTACAATAGCTCATAAGTTTAGTTTTACGTTACTTGACTACCCGGGCTTACTGCAACGAGAGAAGTTAATGGAACCGCCGTGACGAGGAGGAGAAAAAATGGCAGAGAATTTCATTGAGTTGGACACATGGTACTGTGATATATACTCGGGTATTTCAGCCCATCAGCATGTGGCACACGCGAACTTCGTACTTTGTGAACTGAAAGGAATTCGAGCAAACAGTTCGTACGATCCTTTCCATGTCGTCGCACATGCAACTTTCCGTTCTTTGTCCTTCGCTTTTATCGAGTACAGCCCATAGTACTTTGGTATTTAGGAGGGTCTTTCTCGAAATTCTCGCATTACTAGGACTATTTTCGTCCAACACTATGGGGAAAGCAAATCACTATGGTGAATCTCGATGCTCTAGTATTGTCAGATTGTGTCACATAATACAATTTGTACCACTAGAGTGGGGTCTTCCCGGACCAATCAAATGTCTGGATGGGTCACGGCCTGATAGGGCTGAGGACCATAAAGTGTGGCGGCAGAAACGTGGTGGCACGATTGTGTCGTGTTGAAGATCGGATCGGCAGTCGGCATCCGACAAAATCTTATGTCTGCGGCCACAAAATCGCTAGGAAGCTCCATCCAAAGGTACGTTCAAGATCTCTTCTCAGGCGCGCTTGCTGGAAGGCAATGAGACCAGTCCTAACATCCCCTCGTTGTTCGCTCTATTATCTTCAGCTTTCCATTTGCGTCCTCTTTGACAGAAAAAGAAGAGAAAGAAGAATGACGTCCTCCAGCTCCAAGTTCATTTTCATCCGTTTGTTCCTCATCTTGTGGTCCGCTTGGACTGTGTTTGGAAAGGAAACCACCTTGGAACGATACGCTCGAGAATTGAAACCAAAGACTGAGACGAAGACCAAAGCGCCGAAGTCTGCAGTCTCTGCGGCACCCTCTGGTTTGCCTTCGGCTTTGCCCTCCTTGTCCCCTTCTGTGAGCTCTGCTCCATCCGTTGCTCCTTCGGACTCCCCCAGCGCGGCGCCATCCTCTTCGCCTTCGGATATGCCATCGCTTTCTCCATCAGAGTCGCCCTCGGACGTACCTTCAGTCTCCCCTTCTGAGTCTCCTAGCCAAGTACCGTCCAGTTCCCCTTCCGAAATGCCTTCTCTCTCGCCTTCTGAGTCTCCCTCGGACATGCCCTCGACATCTCCTTCTGACTCTCCCAGTCAAGAGCCGTCCTCTTCCCCTTCCGAAATGCCTTCTCTCTCGCCTTCTGAGTCTCCCTCGGACATGCCCTCGACATCTCCTTCGGACTCTCCCAGTCAAGAGCCATCCTCTTCCCCTTCCGACATGCCTTCGCTCTCTCCCTCTGAGTCTCCTTCGGACATGCCCTCCAATTCCCCTTCCGATATGCCGTCTCTCTCGCCTTCAGAGTCGCCTTCGGATATGCCTTCTCTATCTCCCTCTGAGTCTCCTTCGGACGTGCCCTCAACATCTCCTTCGGACTCTCCCAGTCAAGAGCCATCCACTTCTCCTTCCGACATGCCGTCTCTCTCTCCATCGGAGTCACCTTCTGATGTTCCCTCCAGCTCTCCTTCCGACATGCCGTCTCTCGCACCTTCCGAGTCGCCTTCGGATGTTCCTTCCCTTTCTCCCTCAGAGTCACCCTCGGACATGCCTTCATCATCTCCTTCGGACTCTCCCAGTCTATCGCCATCTGAATCGCCTTCGAACATGCCTTCGACTGTTCCTTCGGCAACTCCTAGTGAGGCTCCATCTGTCAGTGTCGCGCCTTCCTCGGTGCCATCGTCAGCCCCTACCAAATCTGCCAAGGCCCCAACATCTAGTACCAAGGCCCCTAGTACCACCAGTACCAAAGCGCCAAGTACCAAGGCCCCAACGACCCCCGGCCCTACTACTTCTGGTACCACCATCGATACCAAGGCTCCTAGTACCAAGGCCCCTACTACCGTCAAAGCACGTGCCCTCTACCAGCATCATATTATGGGTTAGATCCTCGTACTCCTTCGTACTCCTTCTAACGAGGAGCTAGTACACCTTTACGACGAGGAGGAGGAGGATCATCATGATACATCATATCCCTTTCTTCTCTCCATATTCTTCCTTTGTCATTGTGAACTTGAAATACATAATCATATTATTGAAAACTCTACTGGTGTCTGGTGTCGTATTGTTTTGATTGGATGGCTAAGATACCTGGTACGGGGTACTATACTACTACTAGTAGCATGACCAAGGTAAGACAAAGCATAGGTCAGACTACAACAGCACACGCGCCTACTACTCGTAGTATGAAATAATGAATCCAAGGTGTTCAGCAGCGATACGAATCTTTGTGCCATTGACATTGTCATGCCTGTTCTACTGGTTGAGAGGTTGTTGGAATGGCTATTTCAAGTACATGAGAGTTCCAGCATTCCTTCCTTTGCTGCAAGCTTGCTAGCGCTTGTGATACAAATTCCATTTGCCACTTTTTATCTGTTGGATTTTCTCTGGACTTGGATTCTCGTAGTATACTGTCAAGGTGTACTTGTTCTGAATGTGTCCTTGCCTTTTGTACCATCCAAGAGTCCTTCTTTGAAAGTTTGCCGGTTCCTTCCATTGACGACAATTCCTCGGACGCGTTCGTTTCAATCATTGCCACTACAGGCTTTGGTGGACGAATGGCGGAATCTTGTGACGAAATTTGCAAGTTCCAACAGCGATGGCAAGGATCCCGATGATGATGCGTTATTGTCTCTGCTTCAAACCAATCAGAGAGTTAGGCAATTGGCTTCCTATATTGTCGACAAGGTGGTGTATCAGTCCGAATCTTTGACGAGTCCTGAGGACAGAGTGGATGTGATGAATACAACAAAATCCATTCAGCCATTGCTCCAACAACTCTGTCGCATTTGGTTTCGTGCTTTGGAATTACCCCCTCGAGAATCATGTTCATCAACCGAACCATCTTCTTCTCTACCACTAATTGATATATCCCTGATTGTTCCAGTCTACAAGGAACGTTGGGAAAAGATCCAATCCTTGTTGAAGTTGGCTTGCGAATCTGCCGTTCGTCCAAACCAAATCCAAGTCATTCTTGTGGACGCTGGAGGCAACCAAGGGCTTGGCGTCACACCCAACCGTACCAATGACGTCTCTAGTTCAAACCAATCTGAAGAAAAGATGCATGATAGATTAAAAGAATTGCTATTTGGAAGTCCACATGACTCAGAAAAGAACGCAAGTAGTGGCGGCAGTCGTTTTTGGGGAGATTCGACCATTGTTTCGTACACTGGCTCGGGGGGAAGAGGTGGATGTATGAATCATGGTGCCAAACAAGCTCAAGGGTCCATTTTGACGTTTCTTCACGCCGATACGCACCTGCCACCTCAGTGGGATCGACTAGTGCGAGAGAAACTTCAGGATCCGTCCAATGCTCCGGAGAAGAGCGGCATCCTCCTCACCATCACAAGAACCAATCTCATGGCTTTTTCCTTGGGCATTCAAATGCCACCGAAAGCTCCCCCTGCCGGGCTTTGGGGTGCTGGGAATTTTCTTGGATATATTCGATGTTCTGTGTCGTATTTGCCCTATGGTGATTCGACATTATCCATACCAGCGGATGTCTTTGAATACATTGGTGGATACCCTCAGGAACAAGCTTTGATGGAAGATTTTGAAATTGTGCGGCTGCTTCGAAAACGGTGGTTGTGGTTTTCGTTGGCTCGCATGTTTCATCGGTTGACGAACGACAAGAATGCTGTTGCAAATAGTGAGCGCATGGTCGTCGTCAAAGAACAGATCGCATGCTCGCCTCGGAGATGGGAACAATATGGTGTTCCCTATGTCACACTGTGTAATGCCTATTGCATCTTTCTGTATTCCCAACGAAACACCACAGCCGATGACTTGTTCGACTTTTATTATCGCATTCGGCAATCGTCCACAATCAAGGCCAAGGCAAATTGAGAGGAGGGCCTAGAGGGGTCGTCAGAGATGAGATGCTTCCGTACACTGTTGTAAACAAGAGCATTCTCGTCTTGAGAGGGTCAACGACGAGAAACGACTAATATGCAAAAGTAGAAACTCTCACCTTAGTTTCCACGTTGTTCAAACAGAAGCAAAATTTAATCCCACAATTTATTTTCATCCAGTAAGTATCTTTCCATATTTTTTCAGTTAGTCAAGCCACGATTATTTTAGCTGTGGATATAGTTAGTACGACTTCGTTGAGGGATACTCCATCGGAAAGATATTTTCCGTGGATTCATTCAATACTGAGTCGACAATTCAACTCTAGCTAGAGTCCAGAGTCACATGGCTCCATTGTTACCATATTCGTTCCAACCCGCTTCTTCTTTTCTCTCACACACAACTCCGATGCGGGATGTTCCAAGCAGACCGTTGGATCCTTTTTCGAACACCATTCACCTCTCGACGAGTTCCTACAAAATGTGAAACTACTAGTACTATTCTTTCTGCCAACAGATGATGGTAGACGAAGTGGAGTCCGAGGCTCTGATCGATGCCATCTTGCAAGATAAAGTAACCAAAATTGAATTGTTGCCGGATGGCAAATTCATTATCAGTAATGGTGTTGGACGGTTGTGTCAGGCACTCAAGCACGGAAACAGCTACACAAGTATTGTCAAATTGAACTTCAGATGGCGTCATACTAAAGTTGAAGGTATGCCAGCCCTTTATTCGGCTCTCAAACGAATGACAAAACTGGAATCGTTGGACCTGACATTGCGTAAGGATATATTTGGAGACACCATTACCATAGCCGATGCTCTCAACGGCAAGATATCGATTAAAGTGTTGAATCTGAGTTGTTGTCACTTTGGAGTTAAGGGTGGTACTGCTTTTGCCAGTGCCCTACGTGGAATGAACTTGCTGGAATCGTTGGGTTTTCATACTCCCATTTTGGAGTTTACGGTGTTACTGCTTTGGCTGCTGCCCTCAACCAGATGACATCGCTCAAATCGTTGAAACTTCGCCTAAACACATTTGCGGAGGATGGAGTCCTCGCTACTTTGACTGGTGCTGTACCCAGAATGACATCACTGCAAGCGTTGGATATTTCCGAAAGCCTCAAGATTGGAGATGCCAATGCTCTGGCCGTTGCTCTCAACGGCATGAAATCGTTTAAATCGTTGACTTTTAGCAAAAACTACCTTGGCGCTGGTGGAGGTGTTACCGTTGTGGCTAATGCTCTACGAGGCATGAACTTGCTGGAATCGTTGGATCTTTCCTACAATTCTATTGAGGCTGATGGTATCAATGTTCTGGCTGTTGTTCTGAACGACATGACATTACTGAAATCGTTGCATCTAGACCACAATTGCATTATGGTTAAAGGTGCAACTGCTCTGGCTAATGCTCTATCTGGAATGACATCACTTCAGGAGTTGAATCTAGACTGGAACAGACTTGGAGATAAAGGTACCAATGCTCTGGCTGGTGGACTCAACAGAATGAATTCTCTGCGGAAATTGATTCTTTCCACTAATTTGATTGGGGATGAAGGTGCAACTGCTTTGGCTAATGCTCTATCTGGAATGGCATTCCTGCAAATATTGCACCTTGGCAGCAATTGCATTGGGGGTAGAGGTGCTACTGCCCTGGCTCGTGCTCTTTCTGGAATGGCGTCACTACAATCGCTGGAGCTTTCCTGTAACCGTATTGGGGATAAAGGTGCTACTGCTTTGTCCAGAGCTCTGTCTGGACTGACATCACTGCAATCGCTGCATCTTGATGCCAATTACATTAGGGACGAAGGTGCTACTGCTTTGTCCAAAGCTCTGTCTGGAATGACATCACTACAATCGCTGCATCTTGGTGCCAATTACATTGGGGATGAAGGAGCTATGGCTTTGGCTCATGCTCTACCCAGTATGGGCATGCTGGAATCTTTACATCTTCGCGGGTTTAAGGCCATTGGAAATGAAGGCGTGAAGGCCTTGGTCAATGCTGCTAATCGACCTGAATGTATCCTCGAAGATTTCAATATTAATGCTCGTAATGATGAACTCCAGAGTTTGTGGGAAAGAATCTGTGTGCGAAACAAAAAGCGAAACAAGCTCGGACGGAATTATCAACGTGTACGTGCATTCTTTTTGCACTTCCATTTTTCCGTTGCATGATGGTGATGCTGGTTTCACTCTTGAAGCCTTTAGCATTCGTCCTTGAGTACCAGTTGAGCAGTGTATTCGTTCAACGTCATGGTGCTGTTACGCGATGATATGATATCAACAGGATAGTGCAATAGATGCTCTTTTGCATTACAGCTTGAAATAGCGATAGTAATCCATTCGGGAAGATTGCCATCACGTGTTCTCAGGGCCAAGGCTGCTGCAGAGATTTGGTAGCCAAGTTCTGTTGTGGCATCAAGCGGATGTATGTTCCGTGTTTCTATACACAATCGGTAAAGTTTAGGCACAGCCCGGATAGATCTTGCATAATCGTAGCTTTTATACTGAGGTTCCAGCAGGTCTTCAAACGTGGAGCTGCCTCCGAGGATCCTTCAAGTTGGTTCCAACATCTTGTTCGTCGTTGCAGTTTGTTTCTGCGTTGCATCGGTTATCGGTTTGCCCCTCCTCGTACGTACGCCGTACGTACGTATCTTTGTTCCGTCATCAGTCATCATCCCTTCCCAACCCCGCTTCTTCGTTGCTTCCACTCACTCACAGTCAAGACCCGTTGCTGGATGCTGTTCTTATTAAACATGTACCTCGTCGACAACGAGTTCATCCAACACTTACAACCATTGGACACACCAATTAAAAAGAGGACCAAAAGCAAAAAAGAATGAAGGACGAAAAAGTTCTAGAAAAGGTCTATGCTCTAGCCAATGCAATTTGGCGAGAGAATGTCACCAACATCAGCACCCTGGGGTGGGAAGCACCTATTGGTACCAAAGGAGTTCGTCTGTTGTGTGCGGCTCTACAATCAAGTAACAACTACGCAAGTATTGTCAAGTTGGAATTGCCCTACAATGAAATTGATGGTGAAGCTGTAAAAGTCCTTTGTTCGGCTTTGGAACAAATGACATCACTCCAGTCGTTGAATCTGTGGCACAATGATATTGGCGATCAAGGTGTTATTGCGTTGGCGGACATTCTGCGTGGAATGCCATTGCTAGAAGAATTGAATCTTTCCTACAATGAAATTGGTGAGGTTGAAAGTGCCATTGCATTGGCAGGAGCTCTATCGACCATGCCTTCGTTGCGATGGTTGGATCTTTCCAACATTGGGATAGATGAAGGTGTCACCCTGGCCTTGTTTGGAGCATTACGCGGAATGATGTCGTTGCAAGAGTTATTTCTTTCGTGGAATGATATTGCAGATGAAGGGGCCATTGCTCTGGCTGACGCTCTACGCAGCATGAAATCCCTGGAACGCTTTCGTCTGTCGGACAATGAAATAGGGGATGAGGGCCTTGTTGCTTTGGCAGGAGCTCTACATGGGATGATATCGCTGAGATCGCTCGATCTTTCCAATAATTGCATTCGTGAAGAAGGTACTATTGCTTTGGCTGACTCATTGCCCGGAATGGCATCGCTGGAACGTTTGGAGCTTAGCCAGAATTACATTGGCGATGAAGGTGTCATTGCTATAGCTGAGGCTCTACCAAGCATGACAGTACTACGGAAACTGCATCTAATAGGTAACGGTATTGGGGATGAAGGTACCATTGCTCTTGCGAAGGCTCTACCCCGTATGAGATCGCTGGAATGGCTCAATCTTGCCGACAATGAGGACATTGGACATGAAGGTGTCGAGGCCTTGGTGAATGCTGTCCAACGATCGGAATGTAGTTTGGAATATCTCACAATGGAAGATCGCAACGATGAACTCGAGACTTTATTGAAAGGAAACAGAAAACGAAATTTGCTACGAGAGGAATATCGACGTGTGCGGGCATACGTTTTGTACTTTCACTTTGCCGCAACGTGATGTGATGTTGTGATTCGGGCGACGTGGATGTCCGTTTCACGGATCAGTGGACTCACAAATTTGGATCCGCACTAATAATATTCCGTTGGAGTATACCCGTACCTCAACGAAGTGAATCCACAGTTTTGTATCGTGGCTTCTTGACTAACCGAAAAGAACAGCTATGGAACGTTATTTACAGGATGAAAATTGTGGGAAAACTTTTCCTCGGTTGGAACGTGGAAACTACAGTTGGATTTTCCACTTTTGCAGGTTAATCTATTCATAGGTTTGCTTCTCGTAACCAATTTTCTTTACTACTTTTCTACGTCAAACGCAGTACCAATTCAACAAGGCAGCGTTCAGAACCCTCTTTCACCCCAGCAGCACGACGATTCTCCTCGTTGTTATCCAACTGGACACACAGTATTCAAAACAATGAAGTACCAATATCACAAATATCGAAAGGAACTCAAGGAGAGGACTGTTGCTTTTTTGAGAAATGAAGTCACTGAACTAGACTTGTGGGATCTGGGTAGAACAATGAAGATAGTAGGCAAAAAACTATGAGGTGAGATTCCTCTACAAAACATAGTAATCCCAACGGTAGCATCCATGCTCAAACCGTGTGAAATGTTTATTCCACGTTCGGAGACTGATCAAATAACTTTCCATATCCGGTTAGACAAGCACGACATAAACTTCCTTGGTCGATGAATGTTCTAACGGAGCTTTCCAATAATATTTCCAATATCTGAGTCCATTGAGTCGGTGTTCCCTTCTTCTGAGTCACTTCGCTCCTTTACAATTTAACAAAGTTGTTGTGGCATCTTGCTTTGTTTTCTTCATAAAGTGCACCTCGAAGAGTTTGTACAAGAAGAAGTGAAACTACTAACTTAGTACTTGTCCAACTGGAAACAACGCAGTAATCAAAACAATGACGGACGCACATCACGATTTTCGAAAGAAACTCAAGACGCTGACTGATGCTATTCTGAGTAGTGAAACCACCAAAATAGACCTGCAGCAGCGATGCACTGACAAGGAAGATGTTGACACGTTGTGTGAAGCTCTCGAGCATAGTAACGTTTACACACGCATTGTCAAGTTCAACTTGGGGAAGATTGCGATTGACAATGAACATAGTATGTCAGTCCTTTGTTCGGCTCTCAGACGAATGACAATGCTGGAATCGTTGAAACTTCAAAGGCTTCACCCCTTTGGGCAAATCAATGCTACTACTTTGGCTCGTGCTATATCTGAAATGACATCGCTGAAATCGTTGGATCTTCGCTACAATGGGATTTGGGATGAAGGTGCTACTGCTTTGGCTAGTGCTCTGAGCATCATGAGATCGCTGGAATCTTTGAATTTTCACAGGAATTGCATTGAGGATGAAGGTGTTACTGCTTTGGCTAATGCTCTGTCTGGAATGACATCACTGCGATTCTTGGATCTTTCCAACAATAGCTTTGAAGAAGAAGGTGCAACTGCTTTGGCAAGTGCTCTATCTCAAATGACATCTCTGGAATCGTTGGATCTTAGTAGGAATGCGATTGGGGTTGAAGGTGCTACAGCTTTGGCTAGTGCTCTACCCGGCATGACCTCGCTGCAATCGCTGAATCTCGGCCACTGTTTCATTGGGGTTGAAGGTGCAACTGCGTTGGCTAATTCTCTGTCTGGTGGAATGACATCGCTGGAATCCTTGAATCTGAAAGCGAATGAGATTGGGGATGAAGGTGCTATTGCTTTGTCTCGTGTTCTGTCTGGAATGACATCGTTGAAATCGTTAGATCTTGGTTACAATAAAATTGCCGATGAAGGTGCTCCCGCTTTGGCTAGTGCTCTCAATGGCATGAGATTGCTGCAATCTTTGAATCTTAGCGACAATTACTTTGGAGGTGAAGGTGCTCCTGCTTTGGCTACTGCTCTCAACGGCATGAGATCGCTGCAATCTTTGAATCTAGGCGACAATTGCTTTATGGGTGAAGGTGTTACTGCTTTGGCTAGTGCTCTGTCTGGAATGGCATCACTGGAATCTTTGAATCTTCGCCACTGTATCGTTGGGGTTGAAGGTGCTACTGCCTTTGCTAGTGCTCTACCTGGAATGACATCGCTAGAATCCTTGGATCTTCGCAAGAATTACTTTGGGGAAGAGGGTGCTACAATTTTGGCTGGTGCTCTATCTGGAATGATGTCGCTGGAATCCTTGCATCTTAGCGAGAATTACTTTGGGGATGAAGGTGCTACAGTTTTGGCTAGTGCTCTATCTGGAATGGAATCACTGGAATCGTTGGATCTTGGCCACAATGCCATTATGGTTGACAGTGCCCTGGCTAGTGCTCTATCTGGAATGTTATCGCTGAAATCCTTGAATATTGAATCTAACCACATTGGGGATGAAGGTGTCGATGCTCTAGCTGGTGCTTTACTCAGCATGAATTCGCTGGAACATTTGAATCTTGATAATAATTTTGGGGATGTTGTGTCCTTGGTTAATGCTGTGAAGCGACACGAAAACAACCTCGAATATCTCGGGGATATGCTGGTTCGTAATGATGATGAACTCCGGGATTTGTTGGAAAGAAACAAAAAACGAAACGAGAAAAAGAAATTGCTCCGAAGGGATTATCAACGTGTAAGGGCGTACTTTTTGTATTTCCATGTTTCCGCAACGTGATGCATTCCGAAGTTGGTTTGTTCACTGTAGGAGACAATTGGCACCAAGGTACTGTTGCTTCAGGAGTAGAAGGACCAGCCTTTATAACATCTACCTAGATGATGATTTGACCACGACCGCGTACGTACGTATCTATGCTAGGTATATTGTTCTCATCATTCGGTGCCTATGTCGTACGAAATTCCTCCCTCTGTAGCTAGCTCCTGAAACCCAACGCTTCCCCTGTTTGTAAGGTCTTTCATAATAGGTATAAATATTCGTACCTATGAAGGTAAAATGTAGAAGGTTGTTGGAGCTTTCCGAAGATTCATCTTTATTTTAGCAAGCAATATTATTACTAGTACCTACTACGGTAGTACGGTACAGTACTAACGTACTTAGTTAGTAAGACGCTCTTCTTGCGTGACCCTGCACTGTTGTGTTGTTTGCGTCTGTCAACCCCGCCAGGACCACGACCCACGACGAAATAATATGGTAGCATCTTGCATTGTCTTCCTTTTCATAAAATGTACCTCGACGAGTTCGAACAAGAACTGAAAGAACTACAATTGTTCTTGTTATCCAAGAATTGGACATTAAAAACAAAACGATGTACTGGAATGATCGAGAGGAATTTAAGCCGATGGAGGTTTGGGATCTGGAAAAGGCTATTTGGCGTAATGAAATCACCGCAATAGACCTGCGTGACATGCGCATTTACAAAGACAGCGTTGTCATGTTGTGTAACCGTCTCGCACAAAGTAACAACTACACAAACATTGTCTACTGGAACTCAAGCCGCGGGATTTGGTTTGAAAATAAAAAAGATATGTCAGTCCTTTGTTCGGCTCTCAAGCAAATGACAATGCTGGAATCGTTGGATCTTAGCCGCTGTTGCATTCAAGGGGAAGGTGCCAAGGCTCTGGCTGATGCTCTACCCAACATGACCTCGCTGGAAATGTTGAATCTTTCAAACATTGATTTGGTTGAACGAGATGAAGTTGTTGATTGCACTGCTTTGGCTGCTGAAAACAGTCCTGTCAAAGCTCTGGCTCGTGCTCTACGAGGAATGACATGGCTGAAATCGTTAGATCTTTCCGACAATTTTAGATGGTTTCATTCTGTTGTGCTTGTTGCTCTCAACGGCATGAGATCACTGAAATCTCTGAACCTTGACAAAAATGGCATTGGAGCAGAAGGTGCTATTGTGTTGGCTAGTGCTCTGTCTGGAATGACATCACTGCAAAGGTTGGAGCTTGATGGCAACAACATTGGGTTTAGAGGAGCAACCGTTTTGGCTCGTGCTCTATCTGGAATGACATCGCTGGAATTGTTGACACTTACCAGCAATCACATTGGGGTTGATGGTGTTACTGCTTTGGCTGAGGCTTTGTCTAGAACGACATTGCTGAAATCGTTGAATCTTTGCGCCAATCACATTGGGGTTCGAGGTGCGATTGCTTTGGCTAGTGCTCTACCCAAAATAGGGTCGCTGAAATCGTTGAATCTAAGCGCCAATGACATTACGGATGAAGGTGCTATTGCTTTGGCTAGAGCTCTGTCTGGATTGACATTACTGCAAATGTTGGATCTTACCTGCAATCACATTGGGGTTGGCGGGGCTTCTGCTTTGGTGTCATTGCTCTGGCCGGTACTCTACCCAGTATGAAATCGCTCCAATCGTTAAATCTTGATGACATTGAGAGATTTGGGGAAGTGGGTGTCGAGGCCTTGGTGAATGCCGTCAAACGACGGGAATGCAACCTCGAGGAACTCTCTATAGGCGTTTCCAATAGTGAACTCCAAGATGTGTTGGAAGAAAACAGAGAGCGGAACAAAAAGCGAAATTTGCTCCAAGAGGAGTATAAACGTGTGCGGGCTTACTTTTTTGACTTTCACTTTTCCGCAACAACGTGATGCATGGATGTCACCAAGCTACTCTTGTTTTTTGCTTTTAACATTGTATAGTAGTACCTGTTGCCAGTTGTTGTAGATCACAACAGAATACCGGTAGCCTTCTAGACTCTCCAACACAAGAGATTCATCCTGTAGTCATCATCTGAGTCGATCGATCGAGCGTATACCTACAGTTGCTCTCACGAGCGTTGAAGGCATGCAATACTCCTTCTATTCGCTCCTACTACGAAGATAGAGGAGGACCAAGTAGTAACCACCAGTGCTGCATCGTCGTCACTCTGTAATTTGGCGACCTCGTCTCTTTTTCTCCAACGTTCCTCTCCTCGGGTGATTCATATCCCTTTTGTATCACCTTGTTTGCTGGTGGGACCATGCGTTGAAATTGTGGGGAAATATCCCTCGGAATTCGAGCCTTTGTCGCAATCATATGCAACATAGCCCAACATTCTCTAAATAAAATATGTCCAACTTCAAAGCAAGGATATAAACAATCAAAGCATCTTCGGCGAGAAGCACGACAGATCCCGGTATGATTCCGTAAGAGGGATAAATGAAACGGTTACCCGAGAATACCAATATTTGTCACTCCGCATTATTTCCGGGATGATGCCTCACAATTCGAGCAAACAAGCATTCTAAAAAGGTATGGGAAAATCATTGGCAACTTCGCCTTTCACAGCCGCCTCCGCCAGTATCGTCAAAAGAGGATGTTCTTGTCAGTATCCAACTTCTCACACGTTGTGTTCCTCTTCTTTCTTGCTTAGACCTCATCATCAAGATGTTCTCGAAGAAGTTTGTGATGATTGCACTTTTTGCCGTTCTTGCTTGTTCGACGACCTCCTCGGCAACGGTTGAAGAAACTCAAGTCCCTTCCGACATGCCCAGTTTGTACCCCACGCAATCACCTTTTGCACCTACTACAACCAAAGCACCCAAGATTTTGAACAAGATACCCAAGACCAGGAGGGCAAGGAGGAGGAACCTATAGAAATGTGAGTCCTCCAACAAGAAGTAGAAGGGTACTAGAAGCGCGTGGTCGCCTCCTCTCTTTGAACGCCTTTTTTGTGTGAGGTCCCTCCGCGTTATAGTACTATCATCATGGAAAGAGTCAACTATGATAATATCAAATAAAACAATAAACTTTAGGACATGTTTTGCCATGAACAAATTCAGTTGCCAGTGAGCCTTCTTGTTACCAATATTGGTGAAAAAAGTGATGGAACCTCCTCAAACGACAACAACCGTAGTCGCAGCCCTCCTGCCGGCTCGCCCCCCTTCGCTCTGAGGAATGAGTCAAATCTTAACGTTCGGACTAATGTGGGACAATAGTGAGACAGAATCGTTTGGACCAATCAGCAATCATCCTCAAGATGATGACCATTGACCGCACAACAACAACACAAAGAACTTCCGAGAGAGACCGACACATCATACTCTTCGACGACTGGTACAGTCCTTGCTAGATTGACAATGACGGTGGGAATGAACGGGAATGGTAGCAGTCACTACAATTCCTCTCCGCCTCCACCTCCTGTCCCTTCCGCCATGCCAAATTCAAACAATCTTCACAATAGTGCTGTACTAGAGCGCGTGTTGTTTCAGTTGCATTTGCGGACGTGTCGAATTGGCCTTGGACTTTCTGCAAGTACGCGGCGGTTGTTGGAACATTTCTTTCTTATTGTTGCTATTGCAGGGTTTGGGGCTTTGGTTCTGTTACACAGAAACTTTGTTTTGCGCCAAGGCACTCTCAACTGTGCATCTACTTGTTTGCCTAGCCTCCCCAACTGGGATCCTTCTGCCGATTTGTACCACGTGCATATTCTTTCGGAACCTACAATGACTACTTTCAGTTCTTTTGTTTGCATGGATCAGAATTTGCGGTCTCTACAAGACAAGGAAAATCGGTTACAAATAATACAAGAAAGCGACTCCAGAAAAAGTATTCCATCTTGTACCTCTTTTCTGAAAGACTTGAACATAGAATCCCTTCCCCCCAGTGTATATTCCTTTTCCGACACTCAAGCATTCCTGCTCTTGCCTACCAACCATTCATGGATTGACTCCTTGAGAATACATCACATCGTTTTGTCACCCCAAGATCCCTATTGCTTTGGAGAGCCCTTTTTGCAAGCGCTGGTACGACACTTTGTGGGCTATGATACCGTCATTGTCAATAGCTTCTTGGCGCATTTGCGACAACAACAAAAGCATCAACAAATCACCAACTCGAATTCCAATTCCATATATACATCGTCAGTCGATCCAGGAGTGGGGTATATGCGCTATGCACGAACTGGAAAAGTGCAGGAAGTTCGATTGATGTCATCACTCATGCCACCTTCCAAAAGGGATTCTTCCAACGCCGAGGGCAGGGTTCATCAAAATTCCTACTCCCATGCCAGCTCCTTATCCGAAAAACTATTTTCTGCCTTTTCAACAGCAAAGACTACTATTCAATCCATGCAAGCTCCGGGGTGGTCCAAAGTGGCCGTGGTCTTTCAAACGACCATGCTGTTCTTCTTTTGTACCACCCTCGTCAGTTTCACTCTCCGCGAAACACAAGAGCGCATGCTCGAATTCACACAAGAGCTCAGTCGACGGGTGTCCATTAATATGCCTCGAGTCGATTTGGTTTTGCATCATGTTATCCACAACATTGTCTTTGTCCCGATCATGGTTGGGATGATGTTTTTCCTGATTGAGTTTTACAACGGCGACAGGTTCCTTGCCTTTGTTATCATGTCCATGTTTTGGTGTGTGGAAGTCTACTCCGTTGTCAGGTACGTGTGGGGAAGATGATTTTTTATTATTTGTCGTTAGGTATTGCTACAAGCAAAAGACGAATGCTCACCTTTTTTTCTAATACATCATCAGTCTACGGAGTTACCAAGGGATTGCCTTCTTCCCTCCCATGTTCTTTCTTCTCTTTTGTTTATTTCACATTTACTATTTTGCCAATCCGTACGGATTTGTCTACGTTGCTTTACTTGTCATGGGATGTACCATGTCCCATTCGGTGGTGTTTTTCTGGCATCGGTATGAACTTCCTGCAGTGGCATTGGGGCGAGTGACGGTGGATCATCCGCGCAACCTTCACTTTGAGACGCATCATCCTCATCATGGGGGCAACGGTGGTATCCATCCAGCAATGCCAATGTCAATGCCTGTAACATCGGATGGTACAGTTCAAGGGTCCTCGCCTTTGGGGGAACATCCCAACTTGACGGATCGATCCTATTCTCCACTGGCGACTCCTGGAGCTCCTGACCCACCGAGTCCACCAGCAATTCGCCTGGCACATCCGCCTCCATCGATTCTGGAACCTACACCTCCAACTTCGAACCTGCCTAGTGGTAGGGTAAATGGATCTTTGCAAGTCCCTGTTGTCCGAAGATCCTCCAGCAGCAATCTCAACATTTCCAATTCTACCACCTCCTCGAATCGCCGCACCAGTGTGTTACAATTTCTGGGAAGCGGAGCCCCCGGAGATGATGACGACGATGAATCCTTTGTATATTTTATGGGAGGAGAGGTGGTGTTGCCCCCTCGTCCCGAACGTTTAGACCCGTTGCATATGGAACAAGCAGACCCATCTCATCCTCACGACCACAATGGCACCACCACCACCACTACTCTAGATTTCAGCAATGGTGGAGAGGACGACTCCCCGAATCAGGAGTCGAATCCACTGTTGTAGAAACCCCGTTCCCAAGTTGTTATATCCCTCCTCCATGAAAGGCCATGAGAACACTGACATCCATGCATTTCCTTCTTTGGCCTTTTGTGAATGGCGACTGTGCTAACAATAACACCAACTCCAACCAGGTGCACCAAAATTTGGGCCTGCTCATCTTTTGCAACGGTCATTCTTTAGACCAAAGAGTTTGTAGAGTAATATAGATCTCAATTTGCTTCAAGATAGAAAGTCCTGCTTCTTGGGACCCACTTCTCTCCTTTTTCGCACCCTAGGGCTGAGATGTTGTCTAACATTTACTCATATATGTAAGAAGGTTGGGTAGGCGGATCTTTTCTACCCCCCTCGTTGGCATCAAGGACAGACGGAGGATCGTCCGTTGCCCGAAATTTGGAAGATCCAGCATTCCATACAACAATCCAGAGTGGAGCTTGGAAGAGAGCACATCCAACATGTTGTAACAGTCGTTGAGCCTCTTTGGCTCGACAGTGCCGTACTGAGAGGCACACACACACAAACATCAGCAGCAGCTTACAATTTCCAACAGTGCCATATTTGTTTTGTTGTACGGGGAGAAGGGAACATTTCCTTTGCTTTCATGCATTTATGTCGTTGGCTTCCCTGGCCAAAATGTTGGACTGTTTCCCATCGGTCCAAGACATGTTGCCTTCTCTCGAGTTTTCATGTTCCGTCTGTTGACTGTCCCACTTCCCTTGGTCTAGCTAGACGGGTGTTCTACTGCTACTACGGTAC
Organism: Nitzschia putrida; assembly: GCA_016586335.1. NCBI lineage: Eukaryota > Bacillariophyta > Bacillariophyceae > Bacillariales > Bacillariaceae > Nitzschia > Nitzschia putrida. Next base: position 185,626 of record BLYE01000023.1, on the reverse strand, counting down.
TACTAGCTACCGAGAAAGCTAGAAGCCACAGCCATTCCTGTCCAAAAAAGTTGGACTGTCATCAGACGGAAACCTAGCCCAACATAAATTCCAAGGGTCAAGACCTTTTTCAGTGTTGCCTGCTTCTTGGTTGATGCTGTGGAACCTATGCAAAAGGGCCTCCGTGAGAACTAGATCTCGCCGTTTTATCCCGGATTGCCTCTCTCGCAAACAAAAATTTTGGCACACAAAAACCAGAACGATACACCACACGGAACATGAAAATCTCCAACGATTTCCAAAGCATCCTCTTGTGGGCTCTGCTTCCCCAGGCCTTGGCTGCCCGCACTAGGCTTGGTAGTAGCTCCAGTACGGGTCAAAGTGGACTGGAAGCTGCTCAAATGGCATCGGACGAACGAACAGATGACCATTTGCTCGAATGTGCTGGGTATGTGGGAGTTGTCTATGGTGATCCCCACCTCGCCACGTTTGATTCCGTCAGAACCACCTGTCAAGCATCTGGAGAGTTCACTCTCGTTGAATCACAAGATGATATTTTGGTCCAAGCTAGGTTTGAAGCGTTGGGAGGCAACGCGGTTTCGGTTACCTCTGGAATCGCCGTCCAAGTGGATGGTACGGATACGATTCAAGTCAGCTTTGCTGAGTATGAAAGTGGCAATGAGATTTACCTTGGCAACGATTGTCCCATGCATGTATATGTCAATGGAGTTTTGCAATCCTCGGAAACTCTCTTGATCTCGGGAAGCAACTATGATGTCTCTATCGAAGACACCAGTGTCAATGTTCAATACACCGAAGATGGAAGTCCTACTTACGCCATTACCGTTCAGACTACTGCCACGCGTGTGGGAGATACCTGCATGATTACGGCCTATGTCTGTCTCCCCTCCAGCAAGCCCGAAGTTCTAGAGCAAACAGTGGGGCTCCTAGGAACGCCAGACAACGATACCACAGATGAGTGGACCACCTCTACAGGAGATGTTCTCACATACTCCACCGACAGTCAAGAACGCTTCGACTATTGTACCACCTACCACTGTGTATCTTCCAAGGATGAGTCCATCTTTGTCTATGAAGATGAGAATGGTGGCAAGGCCTTTGAAGATCTCATGAACTGCAACGAAGAATTCCCAGGAGACGTGGACATTTCCAATCCCGATCCAGAGGTGGTCGAAATCTGTGGGGAAGACAATCTGGATTGTATCCTCGATGGTACAGTGGCCGGTACCGAAGGAGCAGAGAGCTCGGCTGCGACCCAAGAGACCATTGATGCCATTCATGTCAGCAATACTACTGTGGACACTACGCCTCACTCGGTTTGTCCTGAAGATATTGTTCTGGTCCATACGCAGGGAGACGTTATCTTTGACCAAATCCCACTCGTTGTTGTCGAACAAAACACAGACCATGTCGTCCTCGAATGGAGGACCACGTTCTTTGCGGGAGCTGAAACTCTCTATGTCGAGTACGAGCAAGACTTTTATCAAATTTGCTTGGACCACGAAAGTGCTCTGACGGACTTTTCCGAGCAGATCATTGTCTCTTGTCCTACCTCGGAACACGTGGCACTAGTCAACGTTGTCACCTCGGATAGCCGATTGGATGCGGAGTTGAACGATGCAGAACTTTCTGTGTGCTGCCATGCGTTCGAAGACACCAAACCCAAGGTGAAACATACCTTTCTGGTTAGTTGCGTTCCTTTGTGTCCTGAAGATTCTCGCCGACGCCTCCGCTCGAGGGCATTCCGCAACTAACTGTAAGAATGGACGATCTTCGGTTTCGTCCATGATGGATACTTTGTAATGATGTAGAATTTCCTAGTTCAAACCTAATCCCTCATGGTCTCTCTCAGCAATAGTACAAACCATAATCCATTAGTAGTACTCGCAGTGTCCATAATATGTTCAACAGATGGGATCGTACTCATGGGGAAGGAAAAACAGCAATCAGCACGGATACTACTGCTGCTCCTCTTTCTGGATTGGTGTTCCGCGACCATCATGTAAAAAGAGGAGTTCCAAACTGTGGTGAAATAGTAGTGTTTTCGGCTCTATCCATATTACAAGCTCACTAATACGTGTGTCTACAAATATACTCAGTAGAAGGAGCGCAGTCAGCATTTAAATAGTGTGCTGGCCAATTGTCGAGTGAAACGAACATCATTGTCATTCTTCACGTTGCGGAAACGTGAAAGTACATAAGATAAGCCCGCACACGTTGACAATCATTTCGCAGCAAATTTCGTTTCTCGTTTCTTTCCAACAAACCCTTGAGTTCATCATTCCAAGTATCAAGTTTGAGATCTTCAAGGTAGCAGTCAGGTCGCTTGACAGCATTAATCAAGGCCTGAATACCTTCAACTTCAATGCGATTGTGGTCAAGCTCCAACGATTCCAGCGATGTCATTCTAGATAGAGCACTAGCCAAAGCAGTTGCACCTTCATCCCCAATACCATTGAAGTCAAGCCTCAAAAATTTCAGTGATACCATTCTGGGTAGAGCATTAGCCAAAGCAGTAACCCCTTCATCTCCAATGGAATTGCTATTAACTTTCAGTGATGCAATGATGTCATTCCAGACAGAGCACTAGCCAAAGCAGTTGCACTTTCAACCCCGATGCGATTGTCGCCAAGATCCAAGGATTCCAGTGATATCATACCGGGTAGAGCACTAGCCAAAGCAGTAGTAGTACCTCCAACTCCAATAACATTGTAGGAAAGATTCAACGATTTAAGCGATCTCATACCGTTGAGTGCACAAGCCAAAGCAGTTGCTCCTCTATCCCCAATGCGATTTTGGTGAAGATACAACGATTCCAATGATGTCGTTCCAGACAGAGCACTAGCCAAAGCAATAGCACCTCCATCCCTAATGTCATTGCGTCCAAGATTCAACCATTTCAGCGAGGTCATGCCGGGTAGAACACTAGCCAAAACAGTGGCACCTCTTTCTCCAATGTCAGCGTTGGAAAGATTCAACGATTCCAGCGATACCATTCCAGATAGACCATTAGCCAAAACAATAGCACTCCCATCGCGATTTGAGTAAAAAATCAACGATTTAAGCGATCTCATACCGCTGAGAGCACTAGCCAAAGCAGTCGCACCTTCTATTCCAATGTCATTCCCGGCAAGGTTCAGAGATTGCAGTGATACCATTCCGGGTAGAGCACGAGCAAAAGCAGTAGCACCTTCATCCACAATGCGATTGCGGCCAATATTCAACGATTGCAGTGATGTCATTCCAGACAAAGCACTAGCCAAAGCAGTAGCACCTTCAACTCCAATGTCATTGTTGTAAAGATTCAACGATCGCAATGCGGTCATGCTGGGTAGAGCACCAGCCAGAGCCTTGGCGCTTTCAGCAATGCGGTTCCCTCCAAGATCCAAAGATTCCAGCATGTTCATTCGTCTGAGAGCCGAACAAAGGACTGTCATACTTTCAGCTCGAATGCCAAGCCATAAAGTCAATTTGACAATGCTGGTGTAGTTGTTTCTTTGCTTGAGTGCTTGACACAACTGTCCAACACCGTCACTGCCATAGGATATGTCTTCATGCGACAATTCAATTTCGGTGACTTCATCTTGCAAAAGAGCATCAGCCAGCGTCTTGAGTTTCTTTCGTTCCTTTTGATATTGCTCATCCGTCATTTCTTGTTTTGATTAGTGTGAATCCAGTTGGATAACAACAGGAAGAATTGTAACACTAGTTTCACTTCTTGTTCGAAATCGACGAGGTACAATATTATTTTATCAAAAGGACAACGCAAGCTCTAGCAAGATGCCACAATAACATTTCGTCGTCTGTTATCCCCGTTGAGTTCATTTGTGTTTTTTTAGTCTTGCGGGGTTGGAATATTTTCAACTACTTACTAGCTGGGTCGTAGTTATTACGGGTAAGTATGATGTCTACGTATCTCTCACGTCTTGCTGTGTCCCGCCGGTGAAGGCCGTGTCATTATTGTGACGTCACATCATGAAACGTTCTGCCATCCACTCATCACATTCTTTTTGAGGACAATGGACGAAACGACGTGTCCTCGTCTCCTGTCCACAAAAACAGAATCTCATCTGACGAAATCCAGCCGATCGGGAGGAGCAGTCACTTGTGTTTCCTTTCGAAATGAGAGTATTTTCTGGGGAATAGGTTCCTACTTACGTCGCGAGAGTTCAAGTTCGGGGGGCCAATCGCAGCAAAGCCAGAAGCTCATTATTTTTCCCGAGGGTGGTGTTGTACATGGAATTGCCTTTTGCAATGATGCGATAACCAACGATCAACTGAGTTGGGATTCCGCTGTTTACGGAAGAGGACAGTTGTCATTGTGTCATGTTCTGGGTGATGAACTGAGCCAGTGTCCAATAATACGCTCGGATGGTAGCACTGCTGCCTTTCTAACTCTCCCGGACTGGATTTGGGACGTCAAATTCAATCAAGGCTCCATGATTGTGGGTACAGCTAGACATATCATAGAGCACTGGAGCTTGCAGGACCGAGGAGTTAGTGGTGTTAGGGTTGAGCGGATACAACGGCTTTTTGCGACGCCATCCTGTCAATGCATGTCCATGGATATTCTTCCTTTGGGGAGCAGCAATACTATTCAAGTGGCCGTAGGGACAGCCTTTGGAGAAATTCATGTGTGGTCATCCAATACTCCAACAATCAACTCCACCCAACACGCCCAGTCTTTGTTGGGTCACGAGGGTGCTGTCCATCGTGTGGCATGGTCTGCTGATGGCAAATCACTTGTCTCGAGCTCGGACGACCGAAGTGTGCGGCTTTGGTACAATGATGTGTCGAACCAACAGTGGAAGGAGCAATGGACTGCATGGGGGCATTCAGCTCGTGTTTGGAGTACAACCTTTGTGTCCAATGCAATTGTCAGTGTAGCGGAGGATTGCACGGTGCGTCTTTGGGCGGTAGACGATGGAAGTTTACTGGCATGTATTCAACATCCCTATCCCTTGTGGAGCGTGTCAGCAAAGGATAACTTTGCTGCCGTGGGGAGTGTCGATGGAACCGTTTCTCTCTACGACTTGACATCTTACATCAAAATTGCCAGTAGTCAAACAGAATTGCCCCAAACCGTGTGCGTTCCGGACGATCGCCCACTTCCACCGCAAATCAATCTACTACCCCCAACGGAACATACCGAAGAAGTAGTCAAACCCAAGAAACCACCAAACCAAGTCATCGTCGGCTTGCATTGGATTTCCAAGACGCAAATTCTTTTGGCAACACGTGATGGTTCTCTCATGACAGTAGATCTCCTGAAGGGCACATGGACATCCGATGCAAAATGGTGGTCCGGAGATATGGAACAATCCCATGGTATCCTCCCATCCTCAGGTTGCCACATGGCCGTATCGGAGGACATGATTGCTATTGGTACTACCTTGGGCCATGTTGTGCTTTATTCAATGTCCGACAGTTCGTCGACGGTGCTTGCAGCAAGGAATCTAAAGTCGGTTCAAGGACTACGATGGTTGGAGGGAAAGGAGCTTGTGTCTTTCCATGTGAGGTCGATTGCTCTGTGGTGGGATCCTTTGCAAGCAAATAATGGCAAATGCACCATTTTGAACCTTACCACCAAGGGAGTGCCACTCTGCTGTGGGTTTGAGAACATCAACCAGTTTTTCGTCGGTGACAGTAGAGGGAACCTTTCCATGTACATCATCAACACTGCAGAGTCAGAAAATCATACGAGCTCTCCACAAGACCCCGTGTCGTCACTTCTGCGGGTTCATCTAAAAGAACACGTCAAAGATATTGCTGTTGAAGGGGATCGTGTGTTCTCGGTTGGGAATGATGGTTGTATTCGAATTTCGTATTGGGTTGGAAGTTCTCTGGAGCATGGTTGGTCAAGCCCAGTGCCTTCGATGACTGGCGTGGAAAGAATTTGGCTTTCTGATAACACAGGATGTGTCGCAGGATATTTTGGCAACAAGTATCGAATGGTGGATGTCTCCTCTGGGGTCGAATTGTTTCGAGCTGACACTGGAGGGAGGCAACGGCAGTATGCTTTCCACACCGACAGCGATGGACACTCCTTGGCCGTTTGCCACAGTGAGAAAGATGGCAGTAACTCCCTTTCCATCTTTACGGAATCGAGACAAGAGGATAAGGAGCTCACACGACATGCGGGGGTCTCACTGCACGGAGAGACCATTTTTGATGCAACATTCTTTTCCCTGAAAGGTCCTTCGGGTTCAAACGTGTTTTTATTGACAGGAAGTGAAGATTGTGGGTCCAAAGTATGCCGCTGTGAGGACGGTGCAATTCTTGACTCCTTTCCTCTGACGCCACAAGAGAGTTGTGTTCGATCCGTATGCTCGAGTCAAATTGACGCTTCTGCAGCCTTATTGGTCGTAGGTGGAGGGAAGCTTGCTTTGCAATTCTTCCTTGTAAGTGCAACAGCATCTGCTCGCAGTGGCTTTATGGGCAATACCAAAGTGCAATACATCGGAAAGGGAGCTACCCGACGTAATGCTTCCATAGACCACAGGATCAACGCAGTGAAAGCAATGCCTGTGACCGAATCCGAACGCATGCATTGCATTGTAGCCGGTGACTCGAATGGACAATGTCACATATTCCTGATACAAGAAGATCTCGAGAAGAGAATAGAGACAAGTCCGGTCTTGGCATTGAGTTCAAGGCCCATTTTGAGCCTTGATTTGTGTGTTGTGGGTGACTGGATCCTAGTGGCGATAGGTACAACAGGTGGAGACGTCAAGCTGTATGCCATGTCCAAGGATATGAAGGACCTCGTTGGTTCAGAGTCGTCTACACTGCAGGTGGAGTTGCATCCTTTGGCTACCTATCAAGCTCACCAGGTCGGAACCAATACTTTGAGTCTTCGATCGACCCCAGGCGCCGATGGAAGCTATACTGTTCATATTGTGTCTGGCGGTGATGATCAAGCGTTGTGTTATTGTGAGTTCCCTGTTGGACTTGGTCGCAATAATGGATTGTTGGAGATACTAGCCGACCCCAGCTTAGGCATAGCACCCGTACACTGTGCAAGCTTTTCGGCTCTCAAGGGAATTGCACCCATTCAGGTTTCTGGAAATCATGGTATTGTTGCAACTGGATATACGCAGAACCTTTCTTACTGGCAATTGGAATCGACTCAAGGTAGTACGAGTACTTCTACGCAGAAGGAATCGGTTGGGAATGAACGTTCTTCGTTGGTATGCAAGGAGAACATACCAGTAGACGTGGGTGATGTCAACTGCCTCGCGGCATTCCAAGACGGTGTAGATTCTATTCTTGTCGCTGTTGGAGGATTGGGTGTGGAACTATTCAAGCTGGATGCATCCAACCCCTACCGGTAGTTTAAAAAGTATCAACTACCTTGACAACGACCATTTAGCATTCTGACTCACTCGAACGCATACAAGTACGTCTGTTTGCCTCCCAACCGTCCGCAACCATCGTGATTCCACGTGGAAAGAAACGTGGTCATCGCCTGCAAGAAGGATATGCAGAAACACAAACTTCTGGATCCTCTTTGGCGTTTTGTTGGTGTTTGAATGAGACAAATTCGGGTAGGGGAATTGCTATTCCTGTTAGGATCTCTGCATCTACTTGATGTTTCTGCATTTGCTCCTTTTTATGTGAAATGGCTCGGGCAATCTGAGCTTTCAGGCTTACTACCTGTAGGCTCCACTACAAGTACCAATTATGTGCATTTCTCCTCACTGCCTCGGAGCAGGATCAGTGTCCACACCACCACCGAGGTAGCGACGACGTCTGACGACCATATTTCCAACAGTACAAAAGCAGAAGGTGACGTTGTATCTCCCTCAATGGATGAGGAGGAGTCCAGCGATTTTACCAACAAAATATCGTCTATGGAAATTGCCTATAGGAACCGCTACCAGTCAAGGTTTTCTGTTGACCAACGACGACAAAATCAACCAACTACAACTCGAAACTATCGACACTTTGTGGAGGGTAATACTGACATCTCTCCAGACCGAAGCGCTTCGCTACAACAGAGGAATCGGACACTTCGTTCGAGACCAGCATTGGATGGTATCAAACTTAGGCGGGGCAGTGCAGAGCTGGCGTTGGATGCCGAAGCTCTTTGTAACAAAATGCTAGCGTACAATGAAGCTTCCAATGCTGTTAAGCACTGTTTGTTTGGCGTTGTGGTGGATATCCTAACAGATTCCTCTTTACCTGACAAAGGGGAACGTTCCGAAGCGTTGTTTCGAGAGCTAGACAAACGCCCTGGGGGGTACAGTCATGCCGGTCCACTGATACGAGTGCTTCGGGCGTATGCACAAGCAGGAAATCCAGACAAGGCACAAGAGATTGCACAAGAAATACGACGACGCTTTGAACCACCGCGTATGGTATTGGAAGGTTTTGTGGTCCAAGCATATGGGAATAAAGGGGACTTGGAAAAGGCGGACAGTTTGTTTCGGCAGCTGATGCTTCGGAATAGTACGTCGCTCATTCACTCCAATTGTCATCTGGAAATGATGCGAGCCTTTTCCAAGAGTGAAGACAAAAAGTATCGAGTCAAGGAAATATTTGAACAATTGCGCGCAGTGGATGGGTTTTACCCCAACACCAAATCGTACAACTTGCTCATTGCCTCTTTGGCAGGCTCCGACAACGCGACAAAACAAGCTATCATGTACTATAATCAAATGCTGAGCAGTTATCGCAGAGGCAATCGAGCTACCAAACCCAACTCTCAGACATATGCAAGCTTGATGACCGCTATCAAAGAAGATGGTTCCGTTGATTTGGGATTGCAATTCTTGGAATGGCAATACGATCTTTACCGTGAAACCAATAGTTCGGACCTTCGTCCATCACCCAAAGTGTACAGTTCGATTCTACTTCTCCTCGCCAAGAGCAACAATCCTGACAAATTCACTATTGCAAAATCCCTTTGGGATGAAATGCGACGACTCAAGGTCCAGTGGACAGAAAGTATCTGCCGGTTGACTCTGGGAATTGTTGCAGACTCGCAACAGGTTTCCTCTGTCACATTCTCAATGGCACGAGAAATTTGGAAGATTCTGTTGATACTAGACGAGGTGACCAGTAAGACAGCAAACTACTTCCTGGTTGTTTGTGCCCAATTTCCACTGAATGACAGGGCTGTGTCATCGATAAGTGCCTTTGAGGCCTTCAACACATGCTGCCGCCGTGGAATTGTGGATAGACGAATCATTAAATCGTTCAAGGACGCCGTGGCACCGCAGCCAATTTCTTTCTTCACGGAGCAACTCTTTGGCAAAGTGGATGTGCTTCCATCGTATTGTTCTCGGAATGTTCCAAGAATTCACCACCCCGGAAATTTTTTGGATCTCTAGTTTCTACTACCAGTAGTAACTTCCAACTTGTCTATGGGGCTCTAGGCGGAGAGTGCTGCGTTGTCCACTGCACAACAACTTGTTGTCGTCAATATCATCTCTCGCTTTGTATGAAGTCGCATGAGTCGAAAATGGTATGTGTGGGTGGGCGCGTCGCCTGGCGCGCACAAGCCGTTATACCTTGGAAGTTGCCAACAGTCTGTTTCGTTGTTCGACCTGTGAAGACGACGAGCAATCAGCATTTCAGCATGGAGGAGCCCCTTGCAGTACTTGGATATCAGCATCCTTTTAATTGATGGCAGAATGAGCAACGACATTGCTGCTCGAGAGTCAACTCCAGAAAATCTTTACTGGCTTCACAAGCTTGAAGTGATCAAATGTGACGTTGATGGGCAAGTGTACAGCTACAAAGTAGAAGACTTTGGGGACTACTACGATGGAGATGAGCGTGTACTGGCCGATATTGATACTTTCCTTCGACGACACACTTCTTCCAACTTGGACCTTGACAAGTTCCTTCAAAGAGATATCTTTTATCCTATCGAGTTCACACTCCGTTGTGGCGTTCGCGACATTGGCAAGGATGAGCATGTGACAACGCTTCGTCGGAAAAAGGCAGTGTTTATCATCAACCAGGTCATACCTCGCATTTATCACCATCCAAACTTTGAAGAATGTTCCGACTCTATTTCTCGAGGAATTACGGACATCTTGCACACCATCGAGGAGTTGACAACGGTGCACACACAAGAAGACCCCGATGACATGGAGCAACTCTCGACTTATTTTCGGACAAAGGATTTCTTGGCAGCCATCACCCTTCAGATTTGGTCTGTTTGTTTTTATGAGCAAGGGATTGCCTTTGACCCCAATGAAACGCTGCCTCTGTTGCGTCGCCTAGCTATGGTTGACTGCATGGATCCAGTTTGGAACTATGCAGGTTCTTGGGGGAAGATTATGGCGCTACTAGAAGAACGCCATAGAGACATACAACGCATCGGTGGAGACAAAGGCTTGGATGACAACAGTGAGCAGTGGAGGGCCGCTAGGAATTCTATTCGGTGTCAAGTGTTGGAGCTGGCGGGGCTCCGACGGGATGGTGCATCCACCAGTCGAAGCGCTCCCCAAATTTTCCAGTACTACCCCAAATGCAGTGCGTATCTCTGTCCAAACATTGAGTCTAGTGACAAACCCCATCGACTTCGCTGCTACAAATGTCACTACTATCATTGGTGTAGCCCAGCCTGTCAGCAATATTCGGAGGATGTAGCCGAACACCATGAAGTCTTTTGCAACGCTTGCCCCGAAGAAAAGAAAGATCAAATTCGACAGCAAATGCAAGAATTTCTCAATATCCCTCCCTTGGAGGGGGAACGTCATACTCTCAGATGCCACAGTTGTGGACTGGTGAATTCTCCCGACAAGAAAATGCATCGATGCTCCAAATGCAAAGCCGTGCACTATTGCAGCAGGATGTGCCAAGTGTGGGATTGGCAACAAAATGACCATCGACTCAAATGCGAGCCTCCCATGTTTTCTTCCCGAAAATAAATAGTTCTAACAACTGTAGTGTACACGTACTGTAGCCAAGTGTTCGAATGTACATGCTGACCATTGACCATTCACAGTCGATGGATGGATCTAGCGTGCACCAATCCCGCCCAGTCACACACTGGACGAGTCGTGCATATGACGCAAGTATATATTTCTTCATGAACTTAGTTGATCATACCACTCGGTTGTGGCCAAGAACTTTGCAACGATTGAATAATTAGACAATACTTTTACCGCCACCTCGGAGGATTCGTCTAGGTAAATGGCAGAGCTTGTGAAACATTGGCCAATGTGGACGAACCAAGGAGCGTCAACTGAAACCACCATTCTCCAACCACCACAGGAATCTGCCAACCAAATACCTAACATCACACCACCAATCCCCCAACATTCTGTGATTTCCTGTTGGGAACTCCCTGATTCCTTTTAGGGATTGTCCACAACACAGTCGACCATTTTTTGTTGGTGCACATATCATAGAACATGGTGAACCAGACTCCCTTGACAACTTCCTATGCGGATATTCGGGAAAGGGAAAGAGAGCCCGAAGTATCTGCTCGTCGATCGAGTATGGAACCAGTTGGTACTGTTAGTACTTCTCACTTGCCGCCCACAAGTACCAGAGAGTCCCCTGTACCTTCCTCCTTTGTATCGTCGTCGACAGTACCCGAAGAGGCAACAACCCCCTATCAACCACTTCCCGATGAAACTCCTCAAGCAGCAGCAGCATTAACACCGACCGAGATCCAAAACGATTCCAAGCCCCCTCGCATGCAGCAATCTTCATCTTCTTGGAATGAGTCTTCTTTTTCCTTTTCCTCTGCCCCCTCTTCCTTGGGTGTATTCTTTTCTGAATTTTGGGAAGAATTCACAAGTCTCATCAAGGAGTTGATTGCATACAGCAGGGCCAAAACATGGAAAAAGAAAGTGTTGACATTCTTTCTGGGTGTGAGTGGTCCTCTTGTGTTGTATGACCTATTCTTTGGACACTATGTTGTGGACATTCTCGCTGCTTTTATTCATTGGATGACAACACATGCTACCTACGCTGTCATTTCCTTTGTGGGAATTTTTGTGGTTAGTACACGTACGTTTCTTTTTTGCGATGGACGGCGAATGTGCTATTATTGTTGCACTGTCATCTCATATTTTGTATTTTCAACTTCAGTCCTTTTCATTCCGCCTACACTCCTCATTTTTGGTGCTGGATATGCTTTCTCGCAAGCCATTGGTATGGGATGGGGTATCATAGCTGCTATTTTCTGTTGTTTCATCGGAAGTTGCATCGGAGCAGTCATTGCCTTTTTGAGAAGTCGTTACATGATGCGAGATTTGATTTATTTGTTTTCCAAACGGTATCCGTTGGTGCGGGCGGCAGATAGGGCTCTCAAGAGAAAAGGATTCAAAATTGTTCTGTTGCTGCGCCTCTGTCCCTTGATTCCATTCAATGCACTCAATCATCTTTGTGGAATCACTGGAGTTCGATTGGAGGAGTTTGTGTTGAGTTTGGTGGGCGTTCTACCATTTCAAATATTTACGGTGATTGTCGGTGCTACGACAGGATCCTTGATCTTGGCTCCCGGTCATCAGGCGGATCACTACAACGAGTTGCAGCATCTCGGTTGGATCATTTTGCTGGCATCCGGTGTAGGGTTTGGCCTTGTTGCCCTTGTGTATACATGGAGAACAGTCAAGAAAGAACTCCGAAAGGTAAGAATATTGGTTCGGTCATGCCATCGTCAACTTGCACTCTATCCATCCTCGTTCTTATTCTTACCATTTGTATGATACTAGGAGTTGGACATGACATCCGAAGAGTTTGACGAATGTATCCATCCAGACGAGGACACGCATCATTCCAATGAATCATCAGAAAGTTTCAACAACAACAACAACATAGAGTTGAAACAAACGGGTACAAATCACACTACTACTGCTGATCCCGAAAACCCTTTTGCGGATACAGCAACAGCAGGGCAACCAGACTACGAATGGCACGTAGAAGGAGAGGAATGGTATTGGATTTGGGCGTAATACGACTGTTCAAGGGTGGTGGCTAGAGATAGTTCACATCATAGAGTTTGTTTATTGTTGTTGTTGTTGTTGTATTTCTAGCTATTCGTTAGCAAAACTATTACATTTTATATTCACGCATTTTCCCTTCAAACTCATTGGGGTTCAATCGGAAGAGTGCATTTTGTTTGTCAAAGATAACTCGAGACTTTCGTCGGCGATGACCAAGGCTTTCCCTAGTTACATTTGGGAAAGTCATGCATTGCCGCTTCAACACTGCAGCAATGTCTTTCATGTGTGGCCTCGCTCTATAGTTCGAATGCCAACATTGCTGCAACAAAGTCTCAATCTCCTTGGGTATGTTCAATTTGTCCAAGTTGGGACGGAGGTATGGTGGACTCCATACCTGGTCATGTAGTCCGCGCATGGAAAAGCTGGCGAAGGGCACTCGTAGACTCAACATCTCCCACAACACGACTGCGAATGAATAAACATCACTCTTTTCGTTGTACATGTCTCCCAAAGCGACTTCTTCGGCCATATAGCGGGGAGAACCACACATTGCAGTAAAGTGGTATACAGCATCCACAAAGCCATTGTGTGGAGGCATCTCCTTGGCGAGACCAAAGTCAAAGATCTTGATGTCTCCACGAGCATCAAACCCCACATTCTCTGGCTTCAAGTCACGGTGGATGAGCCTTTGCTTGTGCATGTAGCGAAGCGCAGAGCTAATGTGGAAAGCAGACACGATGCTCTCTTGGTAGTTGGAGTTCTGGTTTAGTCGAGGTCGGAACATTTTGTTCATTTGGTACAACAATGTCTTCCTTGGGATTTTTTCTTTGCGCATTTGAATGCGGTCCTCAAGAGTCTCATAGAGTCTGTCCATGACAATGAAAAAGTCTGGAGTGAACTTGTCGCCAGCCTTGATTGCTCGGAGCTTGACAATGTTTGGATGCTCCATAGCACTCAATATGCGTGCTTCATTGACAAGGTCTGCCAGGCCAGTAACCAAACGACCAGGATGGGAGGAAATCTCCTTCTTGAGTTTCTTGATAGCATATCGCGCATTGCCTGACTTGCGAAAGACATGGTTGGACATGAACTTGCGGTTTTCCATCTCACCAGGCAACATCTCGCGGTCTGGGACACCTAGTTCGATATCCAAAGATCGTCGTCGGTGATTCGCAGAATCTCCAGAGTCTTCTTCTTCAAGAGAAAAACCTCTGACTTCAGAGACAACCCCAAATCCTCCCTTGCCCAAGACCTCACCGTAATTGATTTCACTCTCCAAAAACTTTGGAAAGTTGCCGGTCATGTCCAGGAGGCGGGTGTCATCAAGAACAACATCTCGCTCGAAAATAGTCTTTGCCATTTTGCAAGCTTCAGCTTGTTTCTCAGCTAGACCTCCGTTCTTCTTTTCCGTAACTTGGAGGCTGCTTTGGTGTTGGGCCGTCACTTGTCGGCTGACATGAACCGTTTCAGACGTGTCACATCTGACTCGATGAGTGACAGACAAGTCTACTTCGAATGCTTCATCGGAGAGAGGATGGACGGATTGAGAAGGTGCAAAGGACATGTTGTGTTCAGAGTTGTCGACAAAGGCTTCGTTGGTGGTTTCAAGTGGTGCCATGGTGGTGGTGGGGTGCTTGAATTCTAATTTTATGAAACGAACTCCAGTCCTGTGACTCCGAGAGTTTCGTTGAAAAGCTAACCGTATCTTTTTGAATCTTGATGACATGGCCTCATCTATTCGGGATCGAGGGAGTCCACGACTAACAGTGAAGCCTCATTTTTTGGTGTCGGAGAGGACTACTTGAGTTCACAAGGTGCACCATGCAACTGCTGCAACAATAATGAGGACGACAGCGACAACAAAATCAGCAACGACGAGGAGGATTTGTCATCCAAACAACAGATATAACTTTGTCTCCCATTTGGTGTGGTCTAGCCAATTCAAATAAACTACAACATAATGTACTTCAGAGGGTATGAATAAATTCTACATTCTATTTTGTTTTACACGTTCTCAACCAGGACACAAAAAAGCGGTTGAGCGAAAAAGAGGTGAATTGCGACTCTTCTGGAAGACCAGGAAAGGTCAGAAAATTTTGGCTTTAGCCAAGAACCAAACTGTTGTCAGGATTGGCAGCCTTCTCCGAATGGTACTTGTTGGCAAGAGTATCATAAGCGTCCAACAAGCGCTTCTGGGTAGCTAGGAGCTCAGTCTTGTCATCCCCCTCAGGGAGGGCGTCGACCAAATCCATGAGGCAAGCAGAGCTGAGGTATTTGTTTTGTTTGCGGTAAGTGGTGACACCCCACAATTCGTGCATGGTCTGAATATCATGCGGAATTCTGTAATCAAAATCATTATTGACACTTGTGAGGATATTGTGTATGACAAATTTTGAGTCAAAACCCCGCCAAGAAACAATACTTACCCTTGGGCAGAAGTAATAGAGTAAGGGAAGAAGTAGTAGAGGGTGTTGAATCCAGCCCACAAAATACTGGAGATGCACATGCAGCAGGGTTCATGAGTGCTGAGGAACACGCTGGATTGAGCCCTTGGACCGCGTTCCGATGCAGGCGTGACCTGACTCCATTTGTAGATACAGTGGACTTCACCGTGGAAAATAGGGCACGTTGTTTCTTCGTTGGTCTCGGCAAAGGTGCATTCCATCTTGGGGGAAAGAATGGCAGCACCAAATACTTTGTTTCCAATCTGGACGCCGTTCTTCGTCTTGGGCAAAATATCCTCCTCAATTACCTTGTACATTTGGCGGATTTGATCAGGAGTAGCCGTCAAGGGCTTCTTTTGGTTCTCATGGTCGATGACAACTTCGCTCATTTTTTTGTCGTTGGCTTTTGGATCTTTTGGAATAGCGTCTAGTGGCGGGTTGAAAACTATGACGAGTGTCACTTGTAACCTCCTCTTGTGAGATGAGAGTGCAAAAACGATGATGCATGAGAACACCGAAAAGGCTTCGTCTTTGCCTCCACCACCCTTCTCCGATGGGGCCTCTCTCCGACACCAGACTAAAGTGCCGAAAAAAGCTCGGGACTTTTGCGTCATGGAAGGTCCCGCCGGCCCGACGCAATCAGAATGTTGAAACCCAAAAGAGCTAGCGTGTCTATATGAATTAGGTGGTCCACATGCCCACTTTCTGTGCTTTGTTAATTAATGTGCTGTTTGTGGTCACTTCCAAGGACAAAAAATGCGTTTGTGCAGCCATATAAGGCACCTCTCCGATCGACCCAACTTCCACTCAGCTCGCCCGAACCACCCTGTCAAGTGCCGAGGTAGCCCTCGCAAAAAGCGAACTTTATGTTCTAACGGCGCAGTTTCAAAGAATTCTGTTCATTTTCAGGATCTTCCTCTTGACATAAAATTCAAATAGTTTCTTTCGACCTTGCACCGAACCGAAACAAGCGTTGAGAACATGGGTTTCAAGGAAACTTTCATCGGCGACGGCGAGCGCTACAACTATAGTCACATGTGTGTTCCACAAGTGCCATGGAAGAAGTCCACTCAAAAGCTCAACTTCTATACCAAGGGTACGTCGTCAAGGCCAATTTTCTTTTCCCTTTTTATTTCGACACCTCCTTCTGTGGCATGATAACAATATGATTTCATGTTCTTTATTTCTTCTTACATTTTAATTTTTCTTGACTTCATAGATGAGCCCATCCCTATCTTTTTGGCTGCCATCATGGGTCTTCAACATTGCTTCGCCATGGTTGGAGGTTTGATCACCCCACCTTTGGTTGTCTTCAAGTTTACTGTTTGTGGATTCCCCTTCTGTACTGATTTGCAACAGTATGCCATCTCTGCCAGTTTGATCGCCAGTGGTATTTGCACTTTGATCAATGTCACCAAGTTCCCCATTCCTTTCTCTGAAAAGATCTTTGGTTCCACCAAGTACCTTGGATCTGGACTTTTGAGTGTCATGGGAACCTCTTTTACCTTTTTGCCTATTTACGAGATTGCTATTTCTCAAATGAAGTCAGAAGGTATTGATGGAGAAGCTGCCTATGGAAAGGCCTTGGGAACCGGTATGCTCTGCTGTCTTCTAGAGTTGGGCATCAGTTTCCTTCCCGTCCAACGAGTCAAGAATCTTTTCCCACCTCTTGTGACAAGTGTCACTGTTATTTTGATTGGTATTGCTCTATGCGGAACCGGTATGAAGTACTGGGGAGGAGGTACTGTTTGTGCCGAGATGGGATGGAAAACCCACTCTCAACTCGCTGACTTGGAAGTGTCCAATGTTCCTTCTGCTGTCTGCAGCACCTACAACGGGGTTCCATTGTACTATGGTGCTCCTGAATATATCGGATTGGGATTCTCTGTGCTTTCTTTCTTGGTCATTATTGAACTCTTCGGAAGTGTGTTCATGAAGAATTGCAATGTCGTCATCGCTTTGTTGTTCGGATACATGATTGCTGGTCTTTCTGATAAGAACGGAGCCCCATACGTTATCAAGGAGAACATCCAAGATGCTGACACCATTCAATTCTTGTGGACAGAAACCTTCCCTCTTGGAATCTACGGACCAGCCGTCTTCCCCATGCTTATTGCATACTTGGTCACTACTGTCGAGACTGTTGGAGATCTTACAGGTGAGCTACACAAACTTGTTCAATGGAGGTTCTGCTTTCCCGTTCTACCTAGTCTAACATGATCATTGTCGTTTGTTCTGACCACAGCTGTCTTCGAGGCTTCTGGAATGAGCACCAAGGGAGAGGAATATGAGACATCTGTTCAAGGAGGACTCACTTCCGATGGTTTCTGCTCCATCCTCTCTGGTTTGTGCACCGCCATGCCTAACACCACTTTCAGTCAAAACAATGGAGTCATTTCTTTGACCAAGTGCGCTTCCAGGCGTGCTGGTTGGGCCGCTGGATGCTGGTTGATCCTCTTCGGAGTCTTCGGAAAGTTTGCTGGTATTATCACAGCCATCCCCGATGCCGTCCTTGGAGGCATGACTATCTTTTTGTTTGCCAATGTCTTGTCCAGTGGTATCGCCCTTACATCAAGCATTGACTTGCACAGCCGTCGCAACAAGTTCATCATGGCCTTGTCTTTGGCCATTGGAGTTGGTGTATCTGTCTGGCCTTATGCCTTTGCCGACCGTCGTGCTTCCCCTTACACCGCCATGTTCTGGACCTGTGAGGACTGCAACGACACCATGAAGGGAATCCGAAATGGAGTTTCCATCTTCCTCTCTACTGGATACTGTGTTGGAACCGTCATTGCTATGATTCTCAACGCCATCCTTCCTGAGGATGCCGAGATTGCCTACGCTGAAGGCTTCGCCGCTGACGATGCCGATGAGGAGCCCAAGCAAATCGAGGATGCTCCCGAGGAGGCCCCCAAGGAACCAGTTGCCGAGGAAGCCGCCAAGGAACCTGCTGAAGAGGAGGAGGCCTAAACTCGCTCTCTCTTTATACTCAATTTATATATGTCTCGATTTAAAGTTATAATCTGGTATTTTTCCTCGTGACTTTCTCTGTTGTTTGCTTTACTTGTGCCCAAATTCTCGCTGTAAAAATTCTAAACATCGCTTCAATGTAACGGTGTTGTTTGGTGGGTAACCACGCTACGGAAGGAATTTTCTACTCCCTTTTCGGATTTTTCTGTAGTTCGAGAAAGGTTTCAGAATAGATTTAGGCTTGGCCAGTCAAGCTACTCAAGCTCAGAGCTTGGGTTGTGTCAAATGAGTCGAGGATGACGTCGCATGAGTGAAACGGCCAAATACGAGTAACGGCTAGTTCTGCCAACTTGTCGGCAGAACCTTGTCTGTGTTGACGCTGCTCCTGCTGCTCATCATCCATACGATACATCGCTTACTACACCTAATAACATCAAGTCTTGTTGTTGAAACAAGGTCCCTCTTTTTTGTGCGACAATGAATGGAGAATAGTAAGTTCCTGATTTCCTGTCCTTCTTGTTGACAGTTTTGACATGTAGTAATTTCTTGTGTGTGTCTGTATATGGTGTGTGTTTGCTCACTCATCACCTTTCCTCTTGTCTTTTGTTCAGCGATTATTTGTTCAAACTCTTGATCATTGGGGATTCAGGAGTCGGAAAGTCCTGCTTGTTGTTGCGATTTACCGATGACACCTATACTGATGCCTACACTTCCACCATTGGAGTTGATTTTGTAAGTACACACCCTGCCTGTCATTAGGTTGTACTGACGCAGTATTGAATGTGGCTAACATAAAGAATTTGGCTTGAATGCAACAAAGAAAATTCGAACAACCGATTTGGATGGGAAAGTGATCAAGCTTCAAATTTGGGACACGGCTGGCCAAGAACGCTTCCGGACTATCACGTCTAGTTACTACAGGGGTGCCCATGGGATCGTCATTGTGTACGATGTGAGTGATCGAGCATCGTTCCAAAATGTTAAGCAATGGCTTCATGAGATTGATCGCAATGCAGGCGAATCTACCCAAAAGTTGTTGATTGGAAACAAGTGCGACTTGGATAGAAAGAGAGCTGTCTCTACTGCTGAAGGGAAAGAGTTTGCAGACAGCATGGGCATTGAGTTTTTGGAGACTTCCGCAAAGACATCTCAAAATGTGGAACAAGCCTTCATGTGCATGGTGGCTCAAATCAAGGCCAAAATGTTGAATCAACCTCAAGCACCCATGGCGGCTCGCCCTCCTGTTTCATTGCAAGGTCAGCAAGTCAAGCCCAAGTCGAACTGTTGCTCTTAGGCTTCATATATATTATACATCTGTGTTAACCTAACAACCTGTTGTCAGAGCAATCGTCGACTGTATATCTGCTGTTGTAGAAATGGTGATTGGGGATACTCCCGTTTGCATTTTGGTTCGCCGCTACTGTAATGGTAGTTTCTGGAACAGTTCACAGGGTGCTACTAGCATAACTAATTCTTTGTTTAGTTGTTTCTGGGAGCATCCACCTTAGTCAAAGT
Organism: Nitzschia putrida; assembly: GCA_016586335.1. Lineage (NCBI taxonomy): Eukaryota > Bacillariophyta > Bacillariophyceae > Bacillariales > Bacillariaceae > Nitzschia > Nitzschia putrida. The sequence continues at coordinate 165,783 of BLYE01000023.1, read as the reverse complement.
ATCAATCAATTGTGAGAATCCAGTAAATGCGGACAACCAGGAGTCAAACTCTTGTGCCACTCAATCCCACTAAGATGCTAGTGAACTTGTATAAAACCATCATATTGACGATGGTACCAGAAACCCCAACTTTGACAAATGTCAATCTACTAATGTTTGAGATCTCAGTTCTCCTACGAAGACTAGGGAACTCGTTGCTCAACAACTTTCGAAACGACGTGTTGCAAATTGGCCTTTTTGATGATGTTGAGTCCTGCAATGAGCGAATGCTATCTATCTTGTTTTCTACTCTTTGTTGGAACAAAGTACTGGCACAGTGTGCAATTAACCCAAGACGCGTGCAGTAGCCTTCGAGCAGAATGAAAATTGGTACTGGTCAATATGCACATTTTTCGTGGGCTTTAAACAGAGTCACGGTTCTAACTTGAAGCATGGCTTAAGTGAACTTTCAGGAGTGTTCCGGTTGTACGGCCCTTTCTAATTCGCCTGCTACGTCGTCAGGCAGGCGGTAGTATGATGTTGTACGTCAGAAGCTGCCGCGCTGCTGCCAATATTATCTCTTCCAATCACCAATCACACAACCTTGTGCAATATATATGAAGTGAAGGTAACCATTCCTTTTCGTTAAGCACATCTTCACGCAATCAGATAAGAAAGGCAAGATAGGACATGATGGTTGGTGGCACCAACAGTGAAAGTTGGGCCTTGGTTGTCTCAGATTGACTTAGAAATTGGTCTTGTGCTTTATGTCCAACTTGTCTTAATGCGCAGTTTGCCGTGGCCAACTTAACCCTGGATTCATTTGTGTACCTTCCCGGCGGTTCGATATCACTACCTGAGCGTTTTCCACCACATGCATTAAGTAATAGTTCAATCAAGAAAAGCAGGTTTGGTAACTTTGGTGGTGGTGGTGTTGAACAGGAGACCACCAACAATCTTTGTTCATAAAAATTCCTCTCCGATTTCCAAGGCGCGACTGTTGTTACACTACTTCTTCTTGATGACTGAACTGAAGAACTTTCACAAAAATTGTAATACCATGTCCAAATCTGAAGCAAAGGTTATTCTTCACAATCAAATCGGAAACGACGATGTTTTGCTCGGCCGAGGTGAGTACCTGGGAACTGCAGGAAGTGAGAGTCACCATCAAGTGAGAAATTTCCTCATTTCCATTCTCGCGTTGCATTGTGTCTTCAGGAACTGGTCCCAATGGCAGCCGTGGAAACATCAAGTATCGCTCCCTGGTTCGTCAGGTTCTAGAGAAAGCTTGTGGCATCGCGAATCCTGTCGATGGTGAGCCAAACCATCAAGGTTCAGATGATACTATTCAGGGGTCTGTTGAAAAGTCGGATCTTGCAGGTCATATTGTTCGAACTATCAAAGGTCGTGGAGGTAGATTCCTCCAGAAAGTGGAGACCAAGACATCGCAATCAGAGGAAGACGTGGGGTCTGACAGCCATATGGATTGCTATGTTGAAGTGGATGACTCTGTTGCTCTGAACAAAACCAAACAAACATTCAGGCATCAGATGCGTATTATTGAGAGAGCACACGCAAGTAGTACCACAGGAACTCCAACGGAGTCTCCCGCATCGGACCGTCCAATGAAGCGACTTCGAACTAGTTTGCCCTTTGCCATGGACAGTTCGATCGGTAGTCCCGGGAGTGTTGACAACTCACAAACAGGCAGCAAAAGTTTGCCCACTTCACCCCGACACTCGCTATGTACAAGCTTGCCTCTCCCGTCAATGTCAACACCCGCAACTCATCGCAGCACTTTCGCTGCTTCTGTTCAAGGGGCTCTACAAGTCGTTGGAACACCACAGTCCACTACGAAAGGTTCCGATAACGTGAGACAGCTTGTGGGTCCGTCTTCTGCTATGATTCCTGGTTCGTTGTTGGCAGCGCCCACGCTATCGTTGGAGCAGACTTTATTGTTGCAAGAAATGAGAATGCAGAATGAATTGAGGCAACGACAACAGCAGCAGGCTATGCTGTTTGCTTTGGCAAACTCGAAGAATTGGGGATCGATGAAATAGTGGCTACTACTATTCATTGGTTTAGGGGAGTAGCCTAACGCAGCTATAATGTATGTCTTCAAGATTCATGTTCACAAGAAGTTTACTACTACTGTTTTTGAACTCTCGTTCCTAGAAGAGATAGAAGGCCAGCCCAAGTTGCTACCTAACCATCGCACAAAGTCTCTTGCTGGTGCGTTCGGAAAGCGATGTTGCTGAAGTGACAGGTTGGAGGTCCTGTTCCTCTTGGTCCGCTTTTGCTTTGATAAAATCTGTCGGTAAACTGAAACTATATGCTTTAAGGCTGACCTCAAACAAGTTGATAGACGGAGTGGTATGTAATGGGAGTAGGCTCACGAACAAGTCCTGGTGCTATTAACGTATGTAGCTCCAGATCGTGGTTCTCCTCATGTATGTATGTTCGTATGTGTAACTTCTCATCTTCTTCTCACGATTTCTCAGACATGTGGTTGTGGATGACTTTAATCAGTCCCCCAAAGAGGTGCATCGATACAACGACTTCGATCAGCTCTCTCCGTCTCTCTCAATGGTCGTATTCGTGCAATCACAACATTGCACAGGGAACCCAAGTAACCTGTTACCTGCTCAACACACTGCTGACAGGGGGTACCATTCAACAATCAACCTGCTTCTTGCTTTCGCTTCTTTCTCGGCTTGTGCTCGTAATCATCACACACATGCATCAACACCTTGCGTATCAAATGATCTCTTTTCATTCCGCCCGGAATCACCTTCGTCGCGATGTCTGCAACGTTTTCATGTGTTGAAATGTGAGCTGTAACGATTTCACCCATTGCAACACTTTCTCTCACCGCGTGATAACAGATTGAGTTGCTTTTCTTCTTCAGTGTTGATTCAGGGGTCTGTGTATTCTTGATGACCGACATGTTGTCACCATACACATATGCTGGTCCGGACAGCGGCACGCCCATCATTCGAAGTTTATACCTCAAACCTCTCACAGCCTCCATACCAATTTTCATGGCTACAAACTCGGCTCCAAATACACTCGTTTCGATGGTAGCCTGTTTCCTTGATAACCATGCTATCGGGGCCGAATTGATGTAGATGAAGTAACCCGTCCTGGACCTTCGCGTTCGCTTGTCATCGGCGTGGCTCGAATCAACAAACAACCTGATGTCGACTTCCTTTCCCAGTGCTATTGGTGCGTTCTTTGGTATTGCTTCCTGTGCGTCCCCATAAAATTCCTTCCAATCACACTGTTGAAACTGAGACGGGTCGATTGAAGGGTAAGTAGGATCGAAAGCCATTCTCGCGTTGTTCTTGATCCTGAGATACGAATATATGCGATACACCGCTTCGAGATGTCCTTGTCTCGGCATGGCGACGTGGGAGGCCAACATAGAAACCTCTGTCAGAATATCAACGCGGCCGAGTTCCACCATCCAGCGGAGTACACCGATTTGCGACTGGTAGAAGTTGGCATCTTCTTGATTGATTTCCGGGCTGATGTCCATTTCTGGGTCATAATCTTGGGCGAATGGAGTTGGGGCTCTTCTCAATAACTGCATGCCTTTCTCTCTGAGATGATCTTCGACCTTTCGAACCGCTTCCTTAACATACTCGTTTGCGCTCATGGTCCACGCCTCCACTTGATTTTCCAAGCGTGTTGTCTTCAGCTTTGCGCCAAGGTAAATCGAAGGGTCCCCCATCGACCCCGGTTTCATAGGGAAATAGAAGTCGATTTCCTTGAGGGTTTCCATGGCGTCATGACTGATCGCGAGACAATCATCGACGTAGAGCAGGACATAAGAGTAGTATTGAAGTTGGTCTGATGGTCGTATGGTTGGTCGGTACCATAGGTCCGGATCGGCGAGACATGGTTCGTAGCCCATGTTTCTCATACAGTCTGCGAGATGTCGTCTGAAGCTTGCGCCCGATGATTTCAATCCGTAGAGAGCTCGAACAATGATGGCTCTCTTTCCAGCATGCTCACCCCACTCGGGCCCGAGAATGGTCCAAATTTTCTCCGACGTAGGTGCCGTCAAGTATGCATTACGAACATCGCTGGCCTTCACTTCCAGATCATTCAATGCAGCGATCGTCAACGCGATTCGGACTGTTTCTCTGGAGATCACACTCGCGTAGGTGAGTGATTTCGGGGCTTCAGTTGCACTAGCACCGGCGACGTAACGGGCTTTTCTTTTGAAGTCCTCCATTTTCACCGTGAATACCCAATGTCCTTCAATGAATTGGTATCCATTTGGGACAGTGTCATCTGGTTCCAAAATATCGAAGGCAACTTTAACATTTGTGAGTTCCAGATATACGGCATCCATCCACAATGTATTACCGTTCTTCGCGTCTAAGGCACGAGCTTCTGCGATATTCTTAGGTACGGCAATACCGAATTTGTGCGTCATCTTGTGATACCGAGTGTTAACCGCAGCGATAACACGACGGGCTCGCTTGAGTGACTGAGGTACCCACCAATGGAATGCCGGTTTGTCTACTAGACCTTGTGACACAGCGTAATTGGCCACCTCGATCGGAAAAGATTCCTTCACATCAGACAACTTTTCCCAAGTCGTAGATCCATCTCGCCACTCGATGCAAAGTTTCCATCCTTTGGTGCTCTTGCGTGGATACGACTTGCCGTGTAAGTATACCCACTTGTCTGACTCCGAGACCGCGTCCGGTCCCTCTTCATGATCGATGATGTCCTTCATCAACAGAAGCTGCTGTCCATCAGGAGTACATTGGGTCCACATACCTTCAGCAATGACATTCGCCGAATATTCAGCTTCTTGACCGTCAGGGAACTCGACAACGTAAGTCCTCGTGTCTTGTATCGGGTTTTCATGCCCAGTTCCAGTGAGGTTGCCGTCTGAATCTCTCTTTCTGCGTTTTACTGTTCCAAGTAACTTTTCAGTTCCGATTGGTAAAAGTACTTCAGCGTTGATGTACTTGTCCCCCGTCTCTGGCGTGGGTAATTCTTCTTCCTGAGCATGTCGGTGCTCTTCACCGTCATCATCCGCATACGTTTCGTGGGTGGGAGTCTTGGCGTCGTCAGGTAAATCCTCTTGTGTCATGGGAGCGCCGACTCTGTTCCGAATGTATTCATCAAACTCTTTCTGTTGCTCCCGAAAGACTGGATTTGCTTTTTCGTCGTCTGTCAGGCCGCGATAGGTTGATCTGAAAACGATTTGACCGTTCGCTTTCAATATCTTGGCCGTCATTGCAGAACCAACGTGAGTAGCAGGGCCAAGGTAGCGTCCGAGACTAACCTTGGGTTTGGGGAATGCAGCGATGGTGTCGCGGTACATGATCCAATCGTACCATCCCAATTCACACAGATGTGAGATGTCAGCCGTGTAACCTATCATTAGGGTTTCCGGCGCTTCGCCTTGAGCTCCGAACGATGATGATGCGGTATGGGATTGGATTTGCGCTTCCAGTTCGATACAGTAGTCCCAAAGTTTGTGTGGTGCTCCAGACTTGGTCATCTTTCGGCCCACAGCTTGCTTCAATGTACGGATGGCACTTTCAGCGGCGTTTTGCCAAGGTGAGTACGGTTCAATTGTTCTCAGATGGCAGTGGGCTTCTCTGGCTATTTTCTTGAAATCTCCTGACGTTTGTTCCTTCGAACCGTCCATGATGAGGTTGTTGGGTACACCAACGTTGGAGAATAGTTCAGAGAGGGCTTTGGGAGCGTCGCTTTTCGATTCCATGGGGTAGACGGATTTCCATCCGTTTCTCGCACAGAATACTTGGGCATACTTGTTCTTCCTGTTGCTTTCGACGGAGGCCAGAAGCGTATCGGTAAATAGGTCCACATTCAGTCGGCGATATCGGAGATGTCGATCATTGGTTCGAAAGCGGCGATCCAGATGTGAGTCGACAACCAACCGAACACCTCGCTGGGTTGTTTTCTTCAGCGTCAACTTGGCTTTGTCTCTGCTGATACCCCATCGAGTTGCTAATGCGTCGGCTGAGATGTGACTTGTTGGAGTCGATGAAATTGCGTTCACAGACACTGCTGGTTGGAAGATTTCGAGGTCGGCGATGATACTCGGTGTGGTCATGTCCCCCACCAGCGGTGGATCTGTGAAGATGCTCGCAATGGTCACCATGGGTGTAGGATTGCGATCGCGGAGCTGGAAGTGGGAGTCCATCATGGCTGATTCGCGCTGATGGTACTCATTTGTTCCTGGGTCCCATTCTGGAGAGGAATAGGTCAATTCATAACGATAGGTAGCGTTGTCCAATTCGGTTTGTGTAGGCTTTCTTGATGGGAAATAGCTAGTGACTCCCCGAATGGACAAGGGCAGGATGTATTGTTCCCTTTCGGCACATGGGAAGACGATGGCATGAGTGGTATCGGATGGGTCCTTCACCAGAAATTTCGGAACGTCATTGATGGTAACGTCATTTACTCGGGCTTGCATTAGGTTGATGAGGTTGTGATCAATCTGAGGCATATAGATTGCTTGGTTGATGAATATGATGACAACATCACCAGTGTTGTGATCATCATAGGCAATAGCGGCGTCCACTGTCGAAAATGTGGTCGCACCTTGGGTAGTGTCATATCCCATGACTGAGATGGGTTTCATGTGATCGCGGAGTACGAGCACATTGCGTCCAACGACGCAGGTATCGGCATGTGAATCCAACTCGGTCGTTGATGGAATGCCTCTACGATCAGAAGTGACATTCGAAAGGCTAACGGTACGGATGGGAGAAAGGTTGAGTGGAGGTAATGTTGGTGGGCTAACCAAATTAGAGCTCGAATCTTGTTTCTCTGCCGCAGGGGCCAAAGCATCCGGACCGCATGGTCGTCATTTCTTGCGGCGGAGGGCTGGATTGTTGCGATTGTCAATGACATCGGTCTCTGCCTCTGCGGGATCTTCCTCAACTTGCTCAACTTTTATGGCGCTGACATTGGTACGTTTGGTAGGACGTCCCTCGTTGCGTTCGTCACGGAGGCGTTTCAACTTGGATTTTGCGGCAGGCGTGAAGCGCTTGTATTCCTCCTTGGAGTAATACCTGTCCTTCACTTCACCTTCGTCGATCTGCTTACCGTTTCCTTGTTGTTTGCCCGACTTTCCGTTGTATTTTCCAGATTTTCCACCTTGGTTGCGGTTGGGAGTCGGGACCGTCGTCACTTGTGACACATTTGCCTTCCGGTTCCTATCTTCAGCAGCCTTGGTAGCGATGATGAAGTCCTTGTACAATGTGACGACTCGATCGTAGTCACTCTTGAGCTTGGTGCTTCCGAGTATACGGGCTCTGACGGGATCCAGGGCATTGGTACGGATTCCGTCTTGAAGGTATCGTACCTTGGATGCTCCATCAAGTCCAGGGTGCAATCCGCGCTTGTGCAAACCTTCCAAGATGTTGTGCTGCTTCTTGTGGGTTTGACTGTACTTTTCAAAATTCCAACGGGTCTTTTCACCAAAGTAGTAAGTGGTGGCAAGAGCTCTCTCGGCCAAAGCGGCAGTATGGCCAGCGTTATTGGGCCCGAGAACTTGATTATACAGAGTTTGAAACGCGGTCCTTCCATCTTGACTTGTTTTGAATGAACTAATGTAAGTCCAACAATCATGCTTGTGAGTAATCTTGTAGATGACTCCCCACACTTCCTGATTGTCTTCTTTGAACACAGCAGTAAACTCAGGCGGATTAGTTCCAGCCTTCACAATGGGAGCGCGAGCTTCCATTTCTTCTTGAAAGGTAGACCATCCATCGGCAGGATCTTCGGCGGGTTCGATGTTCTCGCGTATGACATAGGCGAGAGGGACACCGCTGACTCCAACCAGACCACGGAGGTATTGGGTCAAGGTGTCAAAAGTCTTGTTCCAATCCTTATGGTCAATCACATCGTCCGGGATGGAGGTTGAATGTTGTTTCTCGGACCAGTCCTTGAGGATACGCACGTTCCTGATATCATCCAGTATGATATTGGCGGCAGTAACGGCACGTGATGTGTTCTTCCGGTATTTGATCCAGAAGATGAGCAATCGAAGGTTTTGCTCGGCAATGGGAGGAACGTCATGTCCAGGAGATGGAACAGTACGTGGTCGAACCTCGGCAGCGGCTTCAGCGTTTGCAGCTAAAGCAATTTCGGGGTTAGGAATGAGATTACCGGACTTGCGGATGTTCTTGCAAGCTTGGATGATTTCTTTCTCGTCGAGATGAGTTAGAACTTCAATGGAATTGATTCCTTGGACAGTAGTCAATTGGATTGCAACGGCGGCGCTGCAACCAAGACGGGCAAAGGCAGTTCTCATGGCAGTTTCTTCGGCCATGATTAGATTAGAACGGTATGGGTCTGATAAACTGATAAAATCTGTCGGTAAACTGAAACTATATGCTTTAAGGCTGACCTCAAACAAGTTGATAGACGGTGTGGTATGTAATGGGAGTAGGCTCACGAACAAGTCCTGGTGCTATTAACGTATGTAGCTCCAGATCGTGGTTCTCCTCATGTATGTATGTTCGTATGTGTAACTTCTCATCTTCTTCTCACGATTTCTCAGACATGTGGTTGTGGATGACTTTAATCAGCTTTGCATGATACTAACGTACTTTGGTGTCAGACCCTTCAACTGAGAACGGTGTGAAGAGTTTCCACTACTAGGGATTGGTCTATGTATGGGAATCGGAAGGAGCCAAGAATTCGAGTTCCGCTTGTCCAAGGGTCGAGTTTCTCGCGTCGGCAACACGAAAATTCGACTGGAACTTCGTAGTGCAACATCTACTACTAGTATAGTGTAGTAGTCCCGTCTTGCAAGAACCGGAAAGGTCTCAGGTACCATTAAGTGAGAGGGTTATTCAATAGCAGAAAATCGGAATGATCGATGAGGAGGTGGAGGAGGACAACAATAAGAAGAAGAAGGAAGACAACATCATCATCCCCTGTAGTTTTACCGGTAGAAGACAAGAACGTCGTTGCATCATCACGCAGCAGATGATGAAGGTGAATCCCCAACTCCTCCTGGTCGAGCCATCAACATAGAAGAAACTGCTATTGGACATAATGATGGGAATACTACTAGGTACGTTTCATTACTTCTTGCTCAGAAGCAACACGCCGAGATAATTTCAGATTGGCTCCGACAGATTGATACCTGCCATCTGTTATATTATTGCAGTCACCAGTAGTTTGTAGAGGACGTCAATCCAGACAGATAAAAGCACCACCGGTCCACTGGTGGAGGATAGCCGTACGCTCTTTATTTCCGTGATAGTTTCGACGCAATCAAACTGTTGGCGGAAAAGGAAAACCTCAACCCCATTGTCGTCGGGCATCTAGAGAGCGCTCTTGCACATACATCATAATAGTCATAGAGAGCTTCTTGATCAATTCACTCGCAAAAAAAGCCCAGCAACAAACAAACGGACCATTATCACTTTGCATTGCTGACCATAAGGACGAGTACAGTCAAACTGAGTACAACCAGTAAGAAACAAATAAAGACACCAATCGAAATGACAGTCCTTTTGAGTTTCTCTTCCATCAAAACATCTTCTGGTTTGGCATGATGCCTGTGACTGCGTGGTAGGGTACTTGCATGATAATCCGACAAGAAAAAGTTGGATCCAGCGGAAATGCCTTCTTTCATGCGTTGCAAGATCTTGGAAGGTTCGGCTGGACCTTGTTGATGATGATGATGACCTCCCAAATGACCCCCCAGAAAGGATCGTCGCGGAGGACGTGGTGGTGGTGGTGCAGAATCATACACCATACCATCTTCCTTTAGCTCTTGTGACGCTTGTTGCCCCGACGTGTCACTGTGAACAACGCTGGAGCGGAATTCAAGATCTCCCCAATTGTGACTTCGACGCAAACTCTTCATGATCTGAAACGATTTGGAGGACGTTGTTGTATTCTGTGAAATGGCAGACTCTCTCTTGGATGAAGAATAATTCCCTGAACTGGAGGCCACGGATGCCCGTGGCTGATCTCGACTCGAATCATTCAATGGGATGAACTCGGTTGTGTTGGTCTGTAATTTGGTGACAACCAATTCTTGAACTCCCAGTGGGGCGGTGGAGTGGCCTTCAATTACACCTGCTTGATCCAAACTCAAGAGTCTTGGAGGTCCAGGGGGAATTTCGACCAAAGGAGGACGTGCTAGGTGTGGGCTGGAGACACGATGCAAAGGCAATTGGCTATGGAATTCTGCACTGATACGAGGAGACGAAGGGACCTGATTGCGGTGGTGTTGGTCGTCATCCGAACTGTCCGAATCGTCTGGACACTGGGGAGCCGCTAGCTTGAAGGGGACAATGTAGGCAGAGGCACCGAGTGGGCTGACGGGTGTGTGAGACGCATCAATGGATCTCCCCAAATGTCGACGGGAACCATCCTTGTCCACGAAATCTAAAGCCATCATGGAATTCTCTAGGGTTTCTTGTTCCTTGGCTTGTGCCGAATCATAGGAAGAACTGTCACCTAGACTGACGGCATCCGCTGCGGCTGCCGCTCTTACTGCACGCGAAACCATGAGGGTTCTGTTATCATGATTGTGTGTATTGTTGATTTCTTCTTCATCCATTGCCTCATCTGGGTCATCGTCGTTCTCGCCAGAGGAAAGGGAAGATGTGTTTTGATCACCTTCTTCATGATGATGATAGACTGCATGGGCGTGGGTTGTATCATTATTCAGTCCTGACATGATTGTTGCGATAGTCTAGTAGTAGTAGTAAGGTTGGGTGGATGTGTTGACTTGAACGGACTTGTGCAACAAGGAAGTGATGATACGTTGTTGTATAATACACTTCCACTCGGAACTTGTGTGTCAGTCCTCAGATACCCAGATAGGCATGATGCTGCTGGATGGTGAGTGGTGAGTGTCGTCCTCAACTTCCTTGGATTCGTCGGGCAGCAGAGTGACCCATGCAGGCGCCTCCAACGTGTCCAAAAGGACGTTCCATGGGGGCGTCCTACTTAACCTTTGGTCATCAAAAGGCATATTACCATTTTTGTTGGGCTTAAGAAAAACTAAGTGATAGTCCCTTTTTCAACGGTGGAAAAGATCACGTCGAGGAGGGCGTAGGAGGGCAGCAACGTTCGGTCATATTGCCATACAACATACAACGACAACAAACATCGCGAGAGAAACCACCACCCATCGATTCAGAAAAGCACATCAACACCTCGATCATCTGATACGATACTCCCCCATTGTTGATTGACCTGATCTACTAGAAGAGGTGCTTGGAGTGCCGTACCCTCAAAACCAATACACACACAAATAGTATATCCCTATTCATCATGCCGTTTGTCAAGTGCCGAAGTAGCCAAAAGCCGCATTATGATGCCTTGGCATGTGTCCTTTCCGTCAACGAGAAACCCTTTGGTATCATGGTATTGTCCGAATCGGCTGCCGAGCTTTTGGAATTCAATACACAACGATGGTGGCCAATTCCTATGATTGATGAAGAGAATACAGAAGCAACCATGACCTCGAATAACCCTGTGGGATGTGCGCTTGGAACCGTTGGGATGACTGCGTTTGTGGTCGGCGGTATGGAAGGTCCTTTGGAATCCAGTTCTCGTGGTTTTGCCTTTGAATTTGGATCGAATGCATGGACAGCTCTTCCAAACATGTTGGAGGGAAGGACGTATCCTGCCTGTCTGGGTCTCCCAGCGTTAGATTCCCTGTTGGTTTTCGGTGGCAGGGACGTATCTTTTTGGAAAGAATTGACATCGGTCGAATGTTTCAATGTTTCGACACGAACATGGACTCCTCGAGCTCCACTGTCCATGCCTCGAATGGCACCGGCTGTGGTACAACTAACTCCTACTCTTGTGGCTGTGATTGGAGGGTATGTGGGTGATGGATGGACCACATCGGTGGAAATTTATGACGCGAAACATGATCTATGGGATACTTCGGAACAAGCCGATGAACATCCCTTCCCGGTTATTCCTCCCATGCCATGTTCAATGACATTCCCCAAAGCAGTTATCATTGCATCCAGTGAGAATGAGGAAACAGGAGTGATGACGACCGATCGGTTCTTGATTGTTGGGTCATCCAAAACGTCGACCAAACATACTGCCTATACCATGATCCTATCTTACAACGTTGCAACGGCTACATGGACCAAGATTGTACACAACCCCGTAAAACGCCGCATTCTGGTTCCCACAGAAGGGTGTGCTGTCGCCGCTCATGATCAAAAGCTATATTCCATTGGTGGCCGTTCTCCCCATGCGTTGCATCCAAACAGTCAAATCCGACGGGGAAGTGCGAGTGCTGGACCATCTGGTAGCCGAGGCGCTTCTGGAGGTAAACCCACCAAAGAGGTCATGGAATGGTCTGTAGCCTTGGATGACCAAAGTTTGATTCAAGATATCATGTCAACAGCCGAAAAGTCTCCGCGTCGCAAAGCATCCAAACAAACAGTGGGAAGTGGTAAACCTCCAATATCGTTGTCTTCTATACACTTGGATGATGACGATGAAGGTAGCGAGTTGGCGTCGACATCGGGGACACTGCTGACCTCGGGGGCATCAGTTGGGTCACAACTTCCATCCAATGCGCGGGGAAATCGCAAGGGAAGCATTGATTTGACCCAACAACAGCAACAGATTCCGGAAGAGGAAGAGAATGAAGAAAAGAGTAGTGAGTTTGTGCTTGAGAAACCAACCCATGATATTCCCGCCAGCAGTCCCATTGAATATCGTGATTCGCGAGGAATGGCTGGAAAGTACAGTGGTCAGGTGGATTCTGCCGATGGGGCAACCCCGCATGGTACGGGCAAGTTTATCGAAATCATGTCGGGTGATTGTTACGAAGGTGAATGGCGGGATGGCAAGAGACATGGTCAGGGTCGATTGAAGTATTCCGGAGGAGATGTCTTTGAAGGCTGGTTCCAGGATGATCGCAAACAGGGAAAAGGAACCTACCAATGGAGAGATGGAAGACAATATGATGGAAAGTACGTGGATGACTTGGCTGAGGATCTTCGTGGCTCCATGACGTGGAAGAATGGAACCGTCTACATTGGCCAGTTCACCAAGGGACAAAGAACTGGCCGAGGAGACATTCGATTTCCAGACAGTGTCCACTATATTGGAAACTTTCGTAACGGAAAATACGATGGATTCGGCACCTGCACCTTTGCCGATGGCAAGGTGTATAGGGGACAATGGAAAAAGGGCAAGGCACACGGTAATGGTAAACTCATGGAAAGCGACGGCCAGGTCTTGCATGATGGGGAATGGGCTAACGACATGCCTGTGGGGGCAAGTTAGGTGTTATTCATTATTATTTGTGGATCAAGTTTTTTCTTTAATAATGATCAATCGTATGCTGTTTTTTGTAGCTTTTCTTTTTGTTCTATCAGAATATTTCTCGTCACTACAACATGCATTTTAGTTTTTTGGTTGTCTACTTCGGCATTATTGTGCCTGTCCTTTTGTCCATCTCTTACTCATGGGTACTTAACAATGGACATCATGGTCGTGTCGTTGTGACCTTCCGAGTTGTGAAGGCTGAAGGCTGAAGAATGAGTGACACAACAAACGACGAACATGCGCAGTAGAAACTCGGACTTCATACAGCGTCAAACCCCGACACACCGAATCCTTCATAACAAAACGGGATAGTGACTTTTTGCTTCCCTTTTCAATCAACAACCTTGTCCTCCGATTGTTCTTTTAGGTTTGTTGTTACCACCGATAGTACCGGTAGTTTGGATCTAAACAACAATGGTTCCCCCTCCAGGATTCAGGCTGAATGCTCCTCAAATCACTGACGATGACTCGATTACTTCACATGATGACGAGATGCCAGGAGGATCAGGAGGATTTGGCAATACTGGATTGGAGCGTCCGAGCAACATTAGCAACACACAAGGTTCGGACACTTGGAATACCAATCCAGCAGTGGTAGAATCTCCCACCAAGTTTGATACTACTGAAAAGTCAAAGTCAGGAACAGGAACTACGACTGGAGACAACGATGAAGGTGACACCTACATTAGTGGAGGACCTGCTACCACTGCGACGAGCATTCCACTCCTCAAGTGTTTGATTCTGGTGGGAACCTTTGTTAGTTTGTTGTTGATTGGCCTCATTGCTACTGTTGCTGTCACTTTGGGAGGCGACACCAAAACGACTACCGTCCTATTGCCTCCTTCCGGTGCACCGGTAGCTCCGACGGTTCCTCCAGAGCCCACTAGCAGTCCAACCGCTAGGCCAACTGGGGCTCCAACATCTACTGGACCAACCGTGGAGCCCCGTAATACTCTTGAAAGAGTGTACCAACGTGGATACCTCTTGTGTGGAGTGTCGACTAGTCAAGCTGGGTTTTCGGAACTCAACTTGGATTCAAACGAACGAGAAGGGATGGATGTGGAAATGGTACGTGTCTGCAATAATGAATGAACGAATGAACGAACGAATGAATCTACCCTATTGCTTGTTGTAACTCACCTGTTGAATCATCCTTTGTTGATAGTGTCGTGCCGTGGCTGCTGGAATCTTTGGAGATGCAGAAGACCGTGTGCAGTATGTGCTTGGAACGGCCTACGATCGCTTTTTTCAACTCTCGTCGGGAGCTTGTGATGTAATGCTACGAACAACGACACATACAATGGAGCGTGCTATTGCAGAGCCTACAACTGGAGAGGGTTTTGCCTTTTCCATTCCCTATCTGTACAATGGTTTGCAGTTTGGAGGTATCCCTCCCTATGTTCACTGTGCTGACAACCTTACAGTTGCCGAGGGCGATTGTCTTGATACGAGGATTTGCGTCCTTGATGGAACGACACATGTGGACAAAACGTTGGAGTTGATCCCGGACGTCAAGCTTGTTTCGGTTGTCTCGAGTGAATATTTGTACACTTCCTTTTTGAGTGGACATTGCAATGTGATTGCTGGCGAACAATTTGATATTGCCGAGAGCATTGTCGACGAATACGGATACGACGGGGAGTATGAGCTCGGAGCACAAATTCATTCCAAAGAGCCTTTGTCTATAGTTACTCGAAACGACGATCCTTTGTGGAGTGACTATGTCAACTGGGTGTTGGAAGCCCTCATTTCTGCCGAGAATTCCTATCTTGGAGCCGAATCAGCTACATTGATTCCAGCTACAACAGTGTTTGACGATGGCGTCGTGGGTGGAACATTCGCCAAGGTGTTTCAAAACATTGTGGGTACGGTAGGGAACTTTGGAGATGTGTACACACGAACTCTGGAAAGTATTCTACCTAGACCCGCACCAGACAAGATCAATCGTGGAAATTCAGGGGTCATGTACGCCTTTCCTTTTGGAGATCTAGACAGTGAAGTTTCTGGATTGGTCTCGGGTGGGACTTTGGAATCTATTGTCAACCGTGGGTACTTGAGATGTGGAATCAACAGTCGTGTGATCTTTGCTTTGTTTGACAGTACTACGAACACTTGGAATGGTACGTTTCGACATGCGACTATATATGCACAACATAGCTTCTTTTATCTTTGTTCTCACTTTGATCCACTTCCTAGGGTTCGATGTCGACTTTTGCAAGGCTGTTTCTGCCGCTATCTTCAATGGAACCACCGATACCGTGGAATACACGGATTTGTCAGCAGCGCAACGTTTTCAAGCTTTGTTGGATGGCGAGGTGGACGTCCTTTCACGTTTGACTACCATTAACTTGGCCCGAGATGTTCGAGAGAGCAGTGTCGGGGTTGGTTTCAGCTTTTCTCAACCCAACTTCTTTGATGGTTTGACCTTTGGTGGAGTGCCACCCTTTGCTGGATGCGCCGACGACCTAGATACGACGTCTTCATCTTGTCAAGATTTGGCGATCTGTGTAATCGAAGGAACTACGTTTGAAACTCGGCTGGAAGATTTGTTCCCAAGCCGTTTCCTGTTACCATCTGCATCCTTCCAGGGCATGATCGAATCGTTGAATAGTGGGGACTGCAATGTTGTTGCAGGAGGTGTTGTGGATGTTGCTTTGACTAGCATTCGCAATGGAGGATATGCTGGTTCCTACGAGACAGGAAAGAAGCGATTCAGTCGGGACCCACTTGGTTTAGTTACTAACCAAGATGATCCTGAGTGGTCTAGGTTTGTCTATTGGGTGGTGGCTTCTATTGTATACGCAGAGGAAATGGGAATCACTGCTGAGACCGCCCACGAGTTGATGCCAACTGTTTCGCTCTTTGGATCACAGTTCTCGGGCATGTTCCAATATGCCGTGGGGGCAGTGGGGAATTATGGAGAGATCTACGTCAGGCAAGCTGAGAACGAAGTTCCCAGAGCTGGTCCCAACGAAGTGAACGTGGGTCTAACTGGACCTCAATTTTACCCCATGCCTGGAGTAGTCTGATGAGGAGGAAGGAGTGAGGTCTTTCCGAGATTTTGACGCTCAACCTCTCCGAGTCACATTGGAAGTGACGGTTGAGTCCCTCCAACATTGCTGTGCTGCTGTTGCTGCTGCACTAGCAAGGGAGATAACAAACTTCGCCGCATTTGCACGCTACTACTTTAGCTCTGTAGGACGCAAAGTTGCCTCTCTTTTCGGAAAGTGGTCACGGAGTTGTAAACGCGAACGACCAAGCCCGACAGATCTCAATAGAAGAGATTGCGTCTCACTCCTAGAGCTGGTAGCTTTAGTACTCGTAGTTTGCAAAAAACAACAAAAGATGCTGCTCGCTGCATGATGGTTCTGCTTCTTGGCACCGCCGATTCTATCATTCAAAAGTCGTTTTTAGGATTAGTGTAATAATATCTCGTTGTAGGATACGTACGAGTACCGTACCATACTCTACAAGCTACCCATAACAACCTACAAGCTAACTATGGGAAACAAACGAGGGAACTTAGTTCGTGATATTATAGTAGACGACCGGCATTCGCAAAAAAGAGAGAGATGGCGCTGAGATGGTATCTACTAGTAAGCATCATCATCATTTTTATTGAGACTTCTCACATGGAGATGCGTTACAACAAGAACAACAAGAACAACAAGAACAACAAGTACTACTGTATGTACTTTTTGCCAAAAAGCTACAAAACGCAACGACGACGACGAGCGATTCGTACCTTTTTCACTAATAATACTTAGTACTTAGTATAATTCTTCCTTTTTGAAATAACCATTATTTCGCACAAACTTGCTAGCTTGTTGCGAAGCAGTCTTCCCATCTTCCGAAGAAACCGATTTCGGTGGATGATGATGCGAACCATTACCTCTACTTTGCACGGTCACACAAGAGCGTGATAATACAAAGTAGGTAATATTGTGTACTAAAATAAAGATGACCCTTTGGAAAGATACAACAATCTTCTCCATTATACCTTCATAGGTATGAGTCGTATATATACCTAAGATGTAAGACCTTACATTCTTCCCCTCCAGGAACGAGGAAAACGAGATCCGATATGCAATATAGAAAGAAAAAAAAAAAGGAAAACCCAGCAAAGTTAGGGGAAACCTCGAAGTGTAGGAGTCGGGGGTTTGTATGGAACCACTCGACGAATGTTAAGTCGCTCAACGACTTTTTCATCACGTTGAATTTCAATGGTGCCATTGGTAAAGATTTTGACAATGCGAAATGGTCCAGTGGCTTTTGGGTTCATTTTGGCCGGGTTAAGTTCTTTGACCAAAACTTGTTGGCCGGGTTGGTAGTTGAAGGGTCGTCGACGTTTGTTCTGGCGAACGAGGTTGCGATCAATAAGCACTTGGCGACGCTGTTGAATCAAAGCAAGGTCAGCAAAAATGGGTAAGTTCAGAAGCATGTCACGATGAAACGCAAAGGCGCCTGGAGAAAGACCCAGGGTACGGTGTACCGATGTGCGCATAGCACGAGAGGCCACCGCCAAGGCATTGTCCACCAGCTGTTTGGCGTCCTGTAGAGTCGAAGGAGGACGATCAATGTGTATAAGTGTACGAAGAATGTCGCCAACTGTTTTGTGGAGGCGTTCACAGATGGCATTGGATTGAGGGTTGTAGGAAGTAGACGGGCGAGATTTGATGCCATGGTTATAGAGGCATTGTTGAAATTCAAAACCGTCAAATTCGCCACCGTTGTCATGAATACAACGAAGTGGGATGGGATACCGGGCAATCCAACTGTTAAGAAACTGTTCAGTAATGTGAGGTGACGTCTTGTGGTCAACACGAATCAGTTCGACGAGCGTAGTAGTGGTATCAATTGTAGTGAGTGCGTTGAAAGTAATTTTTTCGTGTCCTGGGATTTCGACTTCCCAGGGACCAATTAGATCCACAGCAATTTCCTCCCATGGAGTGCCATCAATTTCTTTAGACGGAAGTTCACCCCAAGCCTGTCCTAAGTGCTTGTTTCGTTGGCAGTTGTCACACGCCATTGCTGCGCAACGTTCCTTAAGGCGGGGAAAGTAAAGGTGAGTGCGAACAGTGTCATACAACTTGTTGATACCGCAATGTCCAAGGGAAACGTGATACCAACGGAGAACTCGATCAATTAGAGAGTCGGGGATGGCGATTTTCCATTGGGACTGAGGACTGTTGCGGGCCTCACGGTGCCACACAATTTGGTACTCGTTCCACGAATGCGTAACAAAATGGGCATCATCGTGCGTGATGCGATCTTGGAAAACAACGTCCTTCTGTTGGTGTTTTGCAATGTTGGTGGCTGTAATTGGGCATGCCACATCAGCGAGTTCCGGGTAGTATAATAGAGCATCGAAAAAGAGTTGATCGAACGTAGGGCTGTCGATGTGCTCAAACAAAAACAACTCATTATCCGTAGCATCGTCTGTGGGATCATCAGATGTAGGCGGAGTAAGAAGTTTCTCAAAGTCGATGAGAGTGCCTTTATTAGAGGCAGGAGTCTTCCCCTCCAATGGATCTTTATCCATTTGAGGTAAGCGGGAGAAACAGTCCGCCAAAACGTTCTCTTTACCTTCTACGTAAGTAAAATGAGGAGCGTATTCCTCGAGCGCAATTTTCCAACGCAGGACGCGCTGGGTGTTGAGGGTACGGAATGTGAGGTTACGATGGTCGGTGTACACGTTGATGTGCGCCCCCAACAGCATAGAACGAAACTCCTGCAAACAGTAGACGACGGCCAGCAACTCTTTCTCCATCGTCGTGTAATTCATTTGAGCGGCGTTGAGTTTCTTGGACCAATAGGCCACAGGACGGCCGTCTTGGATGATGGCAGCGCCCATCTGGTAGTCACTGGCGTCGGTATAGACGTCGAAGGGACGATTGTGATTTGGATAAGCCAACAAAACATCAGTGGCAATAATCCCTTTCATGGTATCAAAGGCTTGCTGACAAGCAGAGGTCCAATTGAAAGTCCCTTTTCCAGTGAGTTCGGTAAGTGGGGCAAGAAGATGGGATCGGCGAGGCCACATGTTGCGGTAATAGTTGAGAGCTCCGAGGAAAGAGAGCAATTGAGAGCGGTTCTGTGGAGGTTTCATACGCAGAACAGCGTCAATTTTCTTGCGCCAGGGCTTGATGCCGGTGGGCGTGAGCCAATAGCCGAGGAAGTCTGTCTCTTGGACAGCCCATTCGCACTTGGTGATACCAAGTTTGAATCCATTGTCTTTGAGACGAGTGAGGACAGTAACAATATGTTGAATATGGAGCTCGAAAGGACCATCCGTAAAGATGCCAATGTCATCAATATAGACTTCGACAAACTCGAGGTCACCCAGTACGGCGACCATGTGAGATTGGGCAACGTCAGGAGAAATCTTGAGCCCCATGGGCAATCGTTTGTAACGGAATTTGCCGAAGGGGGTGACAATAGTGCAAAGTTCAGACGAAATGGCGTCGAGAACAAAGGCATAGAACATCATTCGTAGGTCCAATTTTGAAAAGAAAGTGTACCCTTTGCGGCGGGTAATAACTTCTTGTATAAGAGGCATAGGGTACTGGAAACGAATGAGAGCCTGATTCAGAGGGCGGAAATCGGTTACAAAACGATACTCGCCATTCTTCTTGGCGACCAGAAACGATGCTGCCGCCCATCGAGACATGTAGCAAGGTTCAATGACGTCCTCCTGCAGCAATGTATCCAACAATTGGCGAAAGGGTTGGAGCAGAGCTTGAGGGACAGAATAAGCGCGGGCATGAACTGGTTGGACGTTGGGGTCCACCTCCAAATGAATTTGACTGTGTGGGTACCTTCCGAGGTGCCCATCAAACAGTGATTCAAAGGGCGAAAGAGCATCTTGGAGTTGTTGTCGCTGAGCTGTGGTGAGGTGAGTTTGCGACGCGATGGTATCGATCAGAGATGGTGTTGCTGAGACCAACACATCATCAGCGTAGGCATCGAAAAAGAGAGCATCTGCCTCCACTGTTCGGCTCCAAAGCGATTCCAAAGGTAAGGATTTCCATTCCGCAGTTTTCATTGGGATCGTTTTGTCTAACCAACGACATGAATGGTCAGCAAAGGAGATCTCCATACCGCAAGCTTGGAGGAGATCCCGACCGATAATGAGGTCGTAAGGACAGTCGGCATCGAAGACCATTGCCGTAATACCTCGAAGGTGCACTGCGGTGAAAACTCAGGAAAGGTGATCGAGGTGAGCTGCACTGAACGAGCAGTAGAAAAATTTCCTGCCAAGGTACGGAAGTGTTGATTGGATGTTCGGTAGGAATGACTTCGGGTGGAGAGCCTTGGCTGAGATCATTGTCTGGGTACCACCAGAGTCCAGCAAAACACGAAACAAACGATCAGAAGTCCGTGTGTAGTCAATAAACTGGGTTCGAAGTAGTGTTATTGGAATCATGTCAGATGATTCAGCTCGAGTTCCTGTCCTCGAGGTTGATGGGTGCGTGATAGCATCTCCATCGCCAATGCCGTCAACGGCAAAGGCGTCAGCCTCGTTTCACCATTCAGGCTGGTCTCCCGATGGAGAATAGTCATTGTCACCGTAGTAATAATTGTCTTCAAAGGCCTGTTCATAATGAGTATCAAAAGGCTGTTGCCAAGAAGTGGGCTCCACTGGATGATAATCTTGATAGTAGGATTGTCCCTGGCCTTGGTGCTGCGACGGGGGAAAGTAGGAACGATCACCACCACGACCACGACCACCAACGTAGTAAGAGGAGCGCCCACCGGAGTTGGAATTGGAGCGACCACCGTGGTAGTTTGTGGGAGCAAAACTGCGCCCCGAAGGATAAGAATGGGAGGAACCACCGCCACGTCCACCAGCATAAGGAAAACGGCCTCCTCCGGAATTTCCATAAGAACGACCGCCGTTATTGCCATAACGACCTCCGTTGCCGTGACCGCTGCCGCGTCCACCACCATTGGAAGCCCTGGAATTGAGATTTTCGGGGTTAGAAAAACAGTCTTTCCACAAGTGTTTACCATTATGCAAAGGGCAAGCGTCATCCGGCTTGTGTTGCTTGGGGCCGCGGTTACCATTGCCCTGTTGAGTAGCGCCACGTTTGTTGTTCGCTTTGGTGTTACTCTTGTTGCGCTGCTGAGCGATATCGGCAAAACTCTTCTCATGAGTCATGTAGTCGATGATGCTCTGAAGGTCATCGTCAGCAACCTTACGTCCAGCACGAATATACTGTTGGCGCCAGGCTTCAGGAAAGGTCAAGAACATGCGAAGCTTCAACTCCGTGCCGTTCGTCACCGCAGGAACGGTTCCAGGAAGCTTGTTAGTTAAGCGGTAGAGAGTACGAAGGCGGTTGACATGCTCTACTGGAGTCGAACCAACCGGCTTGCGACACTGAGTCTTGAGGTACTCCAACATGACATCACGAGCGTCTGGAGCACAGAACTTCAGATAGAAACGCTGCATGGAAGCATTGAAGGACGCTTCGTCGCGTTGTCCTTCAGGCAACTCCGCAACAACATCGTTCCAGTGATCCTCCGCAACAGAAGTGATCACGTCATCGAAGTAGTCAAAAAACTCTTCGTCAGACAACCGGAGGCGAGCTGCAGCCTTGCGGAAGTTGTCCTCCACATAGAGCAACTCCTCCATACCGAACTTGCCGGTAAAAACCTTGCAGGACTTAGAGATCTTCGAACCGTCATCGAAGGTCATCGTGAGTTTGACAGACTCCAACTCCTTGGGGTCAAACTCCGACTTGTAGAAGAGGCAGTGAGTAGACACGTTCATGGCCATGATGGAAACAAAGGAACAGTAGTTAGTAAACGAAAGGATAAAGAACTCTTGAGCTTCTTCGATTGTAATTACAATGCACGGTCACACAAGAGCGTGATAATACAAAGTAGGTAATATTGTGTACTAAAATAAAGATGACCCTTTGGAAAGATACAACAATCTTCTCCATTATACCTTCATAGGTATGAGTCGTATATATACCTAAGATGTAAGACCTTACATACTTCTCTTCTTGCGAAAAAAAACAACCACGAGTCCCGAGGGGAAAGGAGGATAACCTCTCTTCTCTTCTTGTTGCAGCATCGCGGGTGATTGATAAACTATAGACTTCTTTTTGCGGAATGAACAATCAATCATCAGCAACTCTTATGTAGTTTCTAGTAGAGAGGGGCATCTTTCGTCACTACTACTCAAGAAGCAAGCAGGAGGACGCACGTACAAAAAAGCGAGGGAGTTGAAGATCGGTGGAGCCGATATTGCTTTGGTACTTATGGTGGTAGAATGGAACCGGTTCGAATGATGTTGTCGTTGTTGAAGGTATATACAGTACTCGAACCCGGTAGAGAACTGCCCGGGGTTTCTGACTGGATGGTGCATGATAGTAGTGGTGGTTGGCTTTTAGTTGTGACACTCTACGTTGTTAGTACTGGTGGTCTACGGAGAGTCTTTTTCGTCACTAACAAAGCCCTCCTCTCCCCGCAACGACAAGACAAGAGGGTGTGATGGTACGAAACAACATCGTGTAGTTCGCGGAAGAAGTGCCGATTTGCTGTTGCAACAAGACGAGTGACTACTACGCGAACGAGACATTATAGGGGTGATGTTTTTCTGCCTTTCATTCACTCGTGGCGAGATTGCCAAAGTTCACTCATCCACCACCATGCTCGCTCGCAGGATCACTTTTAATATATTCGGGAAAGTACTTAATGCTTGCCAGGTTGATCAAGGAATGTTCATTGGTAGTTTGTAGCACAGGAAATAAGGGAAGGGGGAAAAATGGTCAATAATTCCATAGTGGATACAATAGTCATGTAAGTGTTTGGGTCTCCTCTTCGTTCGCGCTGCTTGGTAATTTCCCAAATCGAATGCCACTTGTGACTATTGGAAACACGCCCCTTATAGGGTGCGAAGACCATTACCGAAATGGAATTAAGTTCTCCCTGACCTTACAGAACACAAAAACCATGTGGTTCTGTGGTGTGAAAGGCGAGACGGGTCTCTGTTTTCGTACTTATGGTGTGGCGTCTGGGTTCAGTGATAATTCGCATAGGGCCGCCACGGAGATGGTACGAACGAATGCGCTGCGGCGGGATACCTGATACGTTTATGCGGGCTTCGAGTTGATTGGCGGGCTTTTGCTGGAAGAGAGGTCAAGGTGTCGTCCAGGGAAAACGCTGCACAACACACACAAAACCACTCGGGAAAAAAGAGACGGTTTGCTGTCCATCACAAAAACAACTCCAACAACAATGGCAGCAATGATGATGCACTATCAACAGCAAGAACAACAACACCAATACCAACGGCAACAACGGCCGCTGCACCAACAAAACCAATACGAAAGAGACTTTCGAAGAATGCAAGACGCTTGCCTGAATGACACTCCAGTCTCCTCACAATTTCCATGGGCTACTGCTACTGCTTCTGCTACTCCTGCTTCTCCTGCCCATGTGACTACCAACATGGCAGACAGCATTCATGACAAAGTCCGAACAATGTTGAGTAAGTCTAGATTATCGAAGCAAGGAGATGACATTCGTCTCGTTGGACCCGAGGATATTTGGCAAGTAGAGAGAACGTTGGGAGCTGGAGCCTTTTCGGAAGTGAACGAAGTCACTGCCATGGATGGAAGACGCTATGCCTGCAAACATCTCAAGGCTGATCTCATGAATCGCCCGGAAGAGTTTGCCACGGCTGCTTCCGAACTCGCCTACGAAGCTCACATGCTCAGCAGCTTTGATCATCCGAACATTCTCAAGATTAGAGGATGGACCAAGAATGGAATCTCCAGCTTTGATGCTGGAAGACATGATTCCTTCTTTCTCCTTCTCGATCTCTTGGATGAATCACTCGATGATCGTATCACGCAATGGAACCAAGATCAACCCTTTTTGGATTCCAGAGCGGCTGATCTCCGATACTGGGAGAAGCTACAGATTTTGATTGAGATTGCTTCCGCTTTGGACTATGTGCATTCACATGGTGTCATCTTTCGAGACCTCAAGCCAAACAACATTGGTCTACTCAATGGACATGTACAGCTCTTTGATTTTGGCTTGAGCCGTGAACTTCCCGTTCTTGACACTACTACTCCCTTTCAAATGTCCGGCAAGGTCGGTACCATCCGCTACATGGCCCCCGAAGTCGTCCTTCACCAACCCTACAACATTAGTGCCGATATCTATTCTTGGAGTATGGTGGCCTATGAACTCTTGACGGGAGAAAAGCCCTTTTCGGGATGGACTCCAGAGTTGTATTCCGAGTATGTTTGCAAGAGAGGCATGCGGCCTGATGTCTCCGAGTCGTTGAACTTGGACTTGCAAGTCTTGCTCCAACATTGCTGGCAACCCTGTGCCTCGCAACGTCCTTCCTTGCAACATATCATTGCTCAACTACAGCTTTTGCAAGAAAAGGCTCAGTTGCTCATGGAACAAGAGGACTTTCAACAACAGCAACAGCAGCAACAACAACAGGCCATGTTTCAACAACAACAACATCAAATGCATCAACAACAGCATCAACAACAACATCAACAACAACAGGTTCTCTGTTCACCCATGCCACAAGACTTTCAAGTCATTGATTTGAATGATATTGCTTTCTATGAAGCACGTTCACCTAGAAAACGATTTGCTCGAGGAAGCTCGGTGGGGACTCTAGAAACGGAATCGGTTAGTGCTGCCAGTCTAGGTTGGTAACCATTTACCACCATCACTACAAGAACAAGCACAAAAGCATACTACTACTGCTATTATAGACTCTTACAACAACAATAACAACAACAATGCTAATGTACAAAGTTATTCTTTCCCAAACATCCTCTTACTGTTTGTTACTCCGTTTGTCTCATGTTTAGCTAGCTAGCTACCAGCTAACGGGTAGACTACTTGGTTGAGAGTTACAAACACCATCTCGCCCAATCCATTACCGAAGTAGGTAGAGGCACCTGGCAAGTTAGAGTCATGATCGTAGAAATCTAACTGGGAATATCATCATCATCATCCAACAAGTCAAACCGTAGTTGTACACGGTGCTTTTTTGGACCTTGTTGTAGTTGCATCTCTCTTTTATTTTTCACCAGTACAACAGCATTACTTTTTTAGTTCCGTGATGCATGATGATGCATGAATGGATGAGAGGTAGTACAAGCATTGATACACGACGAGTACCGATTTGAAGGTGATAGAAGATCGACACGTGAATGCCTGTTGCCTTCAATTATGCCCATCTTGAAATGGTAGGCAGGGAACTTTATCTTTGAGATTCTCCTCCTCTCCGAGATTCTTTACTACCTGTGCCCTTTCAACTACTACTGTTGTATTATATCTGTTCTGAATTGGTCACGCCCAACGAGTTCATCATCCGGCGGGATAGAAAAAATAAAGCCGTCGTGTTATGATGAGGCATTGGCACAATAGTCCCTATCGGACATCTAACTATTCAAAGTGTCGGATGCATTCTCTACCTGTGCAGTCACCCGAACTCTGCATTTCTTATTTATTTTGGACTGTGGTGCCAAAGTCCCAGTCGAAATGTCAAATCGACGATCAAAGGGCAAACGACGAACAAACCTACGACCTCGCAAACCCTCCTACTAGTACCAATTAGAAACTGCCATGATTTGTACCTACATTCTGGTTCAAGGTATTCGACTTGGCCTCGTCGTGCCTCTCCTCCACTACTTCATTGTGATTGACACTTCCCTTAGTTTTAGATTTTGGTCTCCAAAGAATGAAAGTACGGTGGTGGTGTCAAGTCACTTTGCTGTGCAACTCGTAGTTTGGAGAACTATAACCGTCTCACCAGATGTGGTGAGCTAGACTTTCTCATGGGTTTGGGATTTGCCAAGGTTAGCTATGTTGAATGACACTGACCAGGTAATTTACCCGAACTAAAGCCCACAGCTGTACTCTACCAGACATTATGCTTCGGTGTTTTTCTGTAAGGCCTCTCGCAAACGTACACCCAGCACAATAATATCATTTCTCTCCGTAGGAGGTGCAATGTTGAAACTGTGTCAGCTTTAGCTACCTGGTAGTAAAATCCAAGTTGCGCTCTTGATGCTTCGCCTTTAGTTTAACGTATCATGTCAATGTTCTCCTCCTCCCCTCCTGAAGGGACAAAGAGATTTTTAGTTGCAACTTCTTGGGGTTGACGACCTCTCAAAAACCCAGTTGCGTTCCTCGTCACAAGGTATTGTATCAAGCACTACTACAACTGCCAGCTCTCTACTATACTGTCCCAAACAACAGGCAAGCACCAAGGCTACTCTCCTCTTCTCTACTAGTCTAGACACTACCAGACATCCTGGTTGGCTACTCGCAGTTCTGGAGATGGGAAATTGTGGTAGTGCCGGAAGCGCATTCGACAGAACGGGAGTGACCGACCTCGCAGTCACGAACTGCCGGCAGCACCATGTACGAACCCATCAACCTTCATACGGTACAGTACTCGTACCATGCATCAAACATGCTACGACCTAGGAAACGAAAGGCAAGACCGAAATTAGCAAGAAATCGATGCCATCAAGCATACTATTATTATTATGACACTATAAACTCCTACCATTCCTTCAACAATGAGGCATTATGATTCTACTGCGGATGATCCACTTCCGAAGTCGTGGGTGTCGGCAAACTCGCTTCATCGTCGCCAGGGATGGTGGACCAATGATCAAATTGAATGGGCGTTGGAGCCCGTGACGCAGTTCCAGTCCCTGTCAAGACACTCACAGCAGATTCATACTCACTACTGTATGTATGGGATGACAGGTTGGATCCGGCGACAAACAAACTATCCTCATAGTCTTCTTCGTCATCTGCCTTGTGTTGGTCTTCCGAGTCTCCTGAACGTGTTGGAAGCAACGCACGGATGGGAGCATCGTTGGAACCAGGGAATCGACTATTTTGCGCCGCTTGTTTGGCCATGGTCACGAGACGGTCTTCGGAACTGGACAAGGAACGTCCAGAGGGTTGGCGTTCCAAGGCGTTATTGTTGTTATTGTGGGATGCCATGGTTGTTGATTGAGATGCGGTTGAACTAGAAGTTGAAGATGGAATCATTTGTCGGGATTGTTGCAACATGGCCTCAACACCATCTCGGGTTTGCAAACCATGTGTTGCAGGCGCAGAGCTGGGTACAGTGGTGGCAGTGGCGCGCTTGTTAGAGGATATTCGACGCAGGCGAGCCCATCGCGTGACAATACAAACAAACAAAACGGTAGACAGCATCATGGCCCCTCCCAAAATTTGCAATCCAAAGGCGACGCCATCTGGAATACTGTCCTTGTCACCGTCGTTAGAGGTAGACAAAATCAATGACTGTTCTTGTCCCACCACACTCGTCACAATCCCTGTTCCTTGCAATGCATCGTCATTGACAAAACCATCCTGAATGGATGTATCCAATGCCGATTGAAGGTCAGACTCTCGTTGATCTCCCATGGATAGGACACTGTAGGTAAAGTTCCAAGTAAAGCAATGGTTCAATTCCAGTTCTTCTGGACAAGAAGCAATCACCACCAACGGTTCTTGCCAAAGAACAGTCGAGGAAGGAATGACAAGTTGCAACTGGCGATTGTTGGTAGGGCACACATTGGTTAATTCCCTATCCACCATGACAGCACCCGTGTCACAAACAATGCTAGCCAAGGTATTGGCTAAATGTTCTCGTGTCGACGCAGCTGAATCCTCCACAGGAGATAGTGCCGACAAGACAAGCGACAAATGTTGTGTCCATTGACTCTCCCAGGTAGTGGGAGCCAAGGAAGTCAACGTTTGTGTCGGAGAGGATGTTGGGGAAACCGTAGGCTCTTGGGTAGGAGAAGAAGTGGGTCGTCGTGTAGGAGAGGCTACAGGAACCACAGGCGCCATGGTTGGCGCGACAGGACTCGGTGTGGGTTTTCGGGTGGGTGCATTGGTAGGAAAACTAGAAGGAGACTCTGTAACAATTACATTGTCCTTCAGAACGCGACGCTGTTGTTGTTGTTGTTGTTGTTGTTCTCGTCGTCTTTCATGACCTTGTGCATGATGATAATCATTACGACGATTGGTTGAGGTAGTTCCCTTCACCATGATGGTATTGCTACTAGCGATGAAGTAGTGTTCTTGGGAAGGAGACGTCGATCGCACAACAACCAAAAATAAATGCACCAAAATTTCATGCATGTGACAACCAAACGCACGAAGCGTCTGTTCGTCGCTCGCTTGGCAGCACAAAGTCTGCAACCCTCCATTGTTTGTATCGTACGTTGACGATGTACGTATGATTGTTTTGTAGTCCTCGAGGTCTAGAATGCACTGCACGTAGGTAGCGCTCGATAAATACGACTGGTCGGAACTCGGGGTTGTTCTTCTACTTCTCCCCACGAATGAGAGTTACTATAAGAATTTTGTCCTGTGACAGTTTTTGAGACATTTGCAAAGATAGGAATTCAGGTCACTTACTGATACTCATCGCTAAGTACGACATCACGTTCACTTCTATTTAGACGATGTTTCATCAAGCGAGTACCAAAAGAGGGGAAGAAGAACCCCAGTCCCACACCTCTTTGATGGTTCAAACCCACAACAACAAGACGAAGGTTCGACTGAAAGATTCGAATCCAAAAATAGGACGGAGTTGTCGTCGCAGGATCAAGCAATAGATTGTTCGCACAAAACCAAATCTGGAACAACCACCAGCATTGCCTCATCAAACAAACTAACCAAAATCCTGTCCCCTCCATCCTACCATGTCTACTACTACGGATTCTACCCAAGCCGAATCGGTTGCCAACATGAAAAAGCTAATGTTGGAAACCAAGGTCGACGGTAACAAGAGCATCTGGACAATGACCAAAGAGACCCTCGGTATGGCCGATGGAAAGACCAAAAAGGGTGATATCATTGTGGATACGGTCGATGTTGGTGTCGAATTGTTGAGTGCCTATGTCGAACAAAGGGAATCAACCATGGAACCTGCCAATGCCTTGTTGGGATTGGTTCCTCTTGAAGAATTTCAAGCAACCAAGGAACAGTTTTTCACGGCCTTTCTCAAGTGGGCCGAAAAAGAAGACGAAAAGACGGGAGAGATCAAAATCAATGTGTCCAAGGCACAACGCCGTATGGATGCTTATTTTGAGTTCATGAAGGACAATCAAAAAGATTTTGAAGCACCCTTGACGGTCGCATCCATTGCTGCCGCTGCCAAAGTTTGGGACATTCAAATTACCTACGATGAAAAGGGTCATTTGGTTTGGTGGATTGACCTTGGTTCCTTGGACAAGACCAATATCAAGAACATGTCTCCCTCGGAACATTTGCGTTATGTCGTTTGGTTTTCCCATTTTGTCATTTTTGATGCCAAGGCACAAGAAAACGGTGCCATGATTGTGGAAGATTTGGGTATGATTGGATTTTGGAAAATGGCCACGCTTGTGCCCCATGAGCTCAGTGCCAAGATGGATCGTCTCACGATTGGTATTCTTCCTGTCAAAATGAAGAAGATTTATGTCTTTGGAGCTGCCACTTGGATGAGTTTGCTCATGGCGCTCATGAAGCCTTTCATGGGAAAGAAGATGCGGGAGCGTATGATTGTGTTGCCATCCAAGACGAATATTCAAACATTCTGTGACGAGTTGGTCACTCGCAAGAACATCCCTGTCGGATTCAGTGGTTTGGAGGGTGAAACTCCTAGGGATTCGGTATTTGCCACTTTGAAATAATTGTGGTGGTGCTGGGGAATTGTGTCCTCCCACCTGTTTGTCGTCCAACTTGGCATATCATAATATACCTTGTTGATTGTGGATGTCATTCATTTTAATTGTAGTAATGTTTGTGAATATTATCATTTCCATCGAGGACAGCTCATCCAATGGACCAAAGAAAGCTGACTGACGTCTACTCGTACTCCTCCGGTCTATGGATGGATTTCATGCCGCCATACAAGTCAGCCTCAACGACCAAGCGTATATGTCATGGCATCCACCCATCAAGCTCTCACCACGCCCGTGCCGGTCACGTGGTCCCACGAAAAAAGTGGGCGCCTCTCCGCCTCCACTTCCAATGTTGGCAGGTCCTTTCTCCTATATCCTCTTTTCCATCTCTCTGGATTTCCACGGGAAGTACCGTTAGTACCAGTGCAGGTCCATGACAGACCCCAAAGCCTATCTTGCTGGGCTTTCTAAACAAGAGTGTGGCACAATCATGTGCATTTGGCGACAGCTTTCAGTTGGGTACCATTCACTCGTTGTGCGATCGGGTCCAATACGACCACAATCATTTGTGCGATCACACAAAAATTAGTGCCCAAACTTGGGACCGCACTTTGAGGTACCAAATGAGTTAATATTACTAAAAGATAGATGTCGAAGGGCTTTTCTGAATCGAAAGAGTTTGTGAGTGTTAGTGACAATAAGACACATGAAACTGTACCCCCCATGCTAGGAGCAGCAAGTGCAACGATTATTTTCTTCAAACCCATTGTAGGCAATAGCCCTTGCTTTCTCACTCCCATCCACGGTATAGCCACGACCTAACAGTTGAATGTGGGTCGCCCGCCGGAAAAGTTCCAACTGTTGGATGATAGCCTCATCTGTTTTCGAAGCTCACAAAATCCTCTTTTGGTTTCTCGGTATCGCCTCCTCCAAAAATATTCCTCTTTCTCAACATGACCAAGCTTGCTGCTTCTTTGCTTTTGTTGCATCAATTGATGCTGCCTACCATGGGGGTCTCAGGGAGTTCTTCGCATTTACGCCGTCAGCAGGCCATCACTTTCATGGATGAACCACTTGCTGCAGGCGAAGATGAAGAGTTTTGGTCGGGCATGATGCGTCAAATGGCTTCCAGCATGATGACAGATGCTCCAACCACGGCTCCAACCGGCTGCATGACTGAAATCAAAACCAGAGATGACATCATTGACATCCTCAGTTCTATTTCAGACCCTGCCTTGATGCGTCAAGCTGGCACTCCTCAAAACAAGGCCGTGGAGTTTCTCCATGACTATCCCAGCGTCGACTCTTGTGCCCAGGCGAAGTTTTGGCATCAACGCTACGCACTTGCCGTCTTGTACTACTCCATGACCAATGGAACAAGCAACAACTTGATCAATTGGCTTGATGGAGACAAGAGCGTGTGTGAATGGGTCGAACCGTGGGAGGAAGATAAAGTGGTCCAAACGTTGATTAGTTGCGACAACGGAAACAATGTCATTCAATTGGACTTTAGCGGTACGTGCTCTTTCCCTTGGAGTCGATAAATGATTGGCCTACCGGTAGTTGCTTTGATATGACCTCGGTAGAGACTCACATACTTTCTTTTTTTGACCACTACCTCCACCACTTTACACCAATTAATAGACGGACTGGAAGTGGAAGGCACCATTCCATCCGAGTTGCAAGGTCTCTCATCCCTCGAGTATCTGTTCTTTCTTCAAGCACCGAATGGGGGTTTCCACGGAACCATTCCGTCCGAGCTCGGAACTCTCGATCAATTGAAGACATTCGTCTTAACAGGCAACCCATTACTGGAGGGTTCCATCCCAAGCGAGTTGGGTGACCTCCAATCTTGTACCATGTTGAGTGTAGCGGACAATCCTTCTTTGCATGGCACCATCCCCAGCGAGCTGTTGCATGTGAACAGCCCCCTGCGTACCGTGAATCTACAAGGGAATGGATTGGAAGGCACCATCCCAACCGAGTTTGGGAACTTGAGTGCTTTGAGTGTTTTGCAGTTGAGCCGCAATGAGCTTTCAGGAACCATCCCCACCGAATTGGGCTCTGTTGATAGCTTGAGGTGGTTGTATCTGGACAACAACTTGCTTTCGGGTGATATTCCGACTGAGCTTGGGAATTTGGATATTATGGAGCGCTTGAGGTTGCAAGGATCGGACATGACCTTGACTTCTACCATACCAAAGGAAATCTGTAGCGTGGCATTGTTGGATGAGTTGTTCACCTCCTTTTGCAGCGACAAGAGCGTGTGTTGTGCTGCACCGTTCATCTCTGCCTAGAGAAAATAAAGCTCATTATGGAAGCTGCAAGCTGATGACGACGAGAGACGGGTTACAAGCCCAGTGAATCCGAAACACAATTCATTATGGCCTTCTCGTGATGGAGTAGTAATCCATTAGTAGAATCTCCACAAACTGGATCACAATAGCAACAACCACACTGTCGATACGAAAAGCTCTCTCCTCTGTTGCTGCTTCAACGTTTTGTCGCAAGTCTCGATATTTGACTAGGCCGACTAGATTTGACTACTGTGAGCAGAGCTGATGACGTAGTAGAAGTCGCATAGGTGTAAGATATTATGGATCGTAGATCGTGAAAAAGATGAGATTCTCAAACTCTCGACTATTTTTAGGTCGTAATGCCAATTCTCTTCCGCATGATGTGTCGACATGAGCGATGAGCTCGCTTCTTCATCTTTCAGTTGCTGCTTGCTCTTCTTGAGGGCCACACTCATGACAAATCGTTCACTAAAGAAGTAAGCAGAACACACGCTACCTACTAGACCTCGTCCTCCCTGAAATGCCAAGAATTCCTCTGTCGCCAGGAAACAAGGGGAAATGGTTGTTATTCACAACCATATCTACACTTCTTCTTTTTGGTGCAGTTGCTTTTCACACCATAGTTACTTTCCGCCATGACGATACAATGCCATATCCCAAAGATAGTTTTCTGCAGTTTGTTGAAGACGAAGAAAGTCCGATGTTCTTCCTAGACGTCATCCCGAGCAGCCGAAGGCAAGGAGTGCAAAAGACACAAATATATCAAGAACAGAATCATATCACTGCTAATAGGCGAGGTCTCGGGGGGAAGTCTATCAAAAAAAGAAAGTCAACTAAGAAGAAGTCAAGCAAGCAGAGGTCCAGTAAGGTCAAGAGTACCAAGGCAAGAAAGAGCACGAAAAACACTTCTCGTCCCACCAGCCGCTCGCCGACAACGGGAGCTACCACTCCAAATCCGACAACCTTGAGTACTTCATTAGTGGAGATTTGTCTCGCATTTGATTGTGGAGAGGGCTACAGCCTTCGTTCCAATCCTGCTACAAGTGGTGGAGTAGCAAATCGTGCAACCTGTTGCATTCGCGACTTTGTCTGTGCTGGAGCTGACGTCGGATCCCCTTGTATCCTCGGCGACATCGAATCATCCCTAATTCCAAATCCATCTTTTGAGGACTTTTCATGCTGCCCCACAGCTATAGGACAATTGTCTTGTGCCAACGAGTGGGTCCAGGCTACGCTTGGCACTGCGGACTATTTTGTGGGAGGACCAGAATGTGATGATGCGTGGTTTCCTCCCATGCCCATTGGGTCTATGCCCCAGGGTGCATCCGATGGAGTTGCGTTTGTTGGTGCTCAAATAAGCGGTACGAATTATTTCGAATATGTGGGTGCTTGCCTAACAAATCCTCTTGAAGCAGGAACTACGTATACGTTCACATTGGATATTGCCGCTGCCGGCAACAACACAAGGGTTTTAGGAGGAGATACATCAGGCACAACGGAAGTTCTCTGCATTCCGTCATGCGACGATTTCCAAATCCCAGGGACAGACTACAAGGGAGATGACTACGAAATATTGGCAACAGCGGCGCCAGATGGTGGTCTTGTTGGAGGCGGGGAATGGAAACCCATTACATTAACCATATCCCCTACTACACAAGATTGTCCTGCGATCATGTTTGGACCAGGTCTTGAGATTACAACGCAGACAGGTCAACTAGGACCATACGTCATGTACGACGCTTTGAATCTTCAAGAAGGAGTACCAGGGATATGCAACGTGGCAGGCGAATGTGTCGCTCAGTGATGAAGAGCGGGCAAAGGGAGAAGAAGCACCAGTAAACGGTTTTGTAGGGCCTTGCAAAAACATTTTTGTTGAGGGGTGCTGGTTTGTCTCCTTTTGCAAAGCGTAGAAGTATCGGCAGTGACGTCCCAACCGGTCATTTGAGGAATGAAACTATGATTGTCCGTTCTACGTTAGAGTGCAAATGAACCATGTGAATACTTGGGTACGGGCCAAAAAGAGTGCATCATTATAATACTTTGACGAGCCATATTGGAGGAATGGTGTTGGTGACCGGTGTTCCAGCCATGCCTCACAGGTAGAAATGCCTTAAAGGCACAAATGGGTACGAATATGTTGATGCTTGTTTGAAAACTCTCTGCACATTCCTTCATGCGATGATACAGGCATCTTGTCAATCTTGATCCTGTCCAAACACTATTTGGAAACATGCGATCTATGCAGTGTATGTTGACGGAGTGGTGGCTCCGAGCTTTGGAGAAGTCAGCACTCTGACTTTTTGGAGTCGTAGAAGCGTCGATTTCTGGGAATGAGCTTCTGATCTAAAATCCTACTACCACAGGACTGACAGTTGGTTTGGAGGTCAATATATACAATGATGTGTGTTACTTCAGTGGCTCATACACCCTAGAAGATGAATCTGATTGGTGCAGAATAGACTCTGAAACGTTGTCGGAATTCTCGGAACTCCAAATGGAGACACTGATGATGATTGGACTCTGGCCAACGGCACAGTGCCGCTGCCTCTGGCAACAAGGCCTATGGAGGAGATACCTCAGGCTCAACTGACTACATCTGCATTCCTTCATGCGACGAATTCCAAATAGCCGGGAGTGACTATAAGGGAGACGACTTCGAAGTATTGGGTACAGCGGCTCCAAGTGGTGGCCTCACAGGAGGGGAGTATGGAAGTCCGTGACATTTGTGGCAACTCCAACAAAAGAGTGTCCCGCAATCATGCTAGGTCCAGGCCTTGAAATGACAGTACAATCTGGTTTAGAATATGCCTTTGTCCTCTACGACGCTTTGAATATACAAAAGGGGCGGCCTGGTCTGTGTGCTGCAGACGGAGAATGCGTCGCACAGTCCTGAACGAATCGAAGGAGCCGAAAGGGGTGGCATAGCGCCTCGATCTGTCAATGGATCACTCATTGATTTTCAATACACCTTTGAGCAATCATGCATGATAGAACCTCTTGGCTTGTAAACACTCTATTGATACCATCCATATTGTTCGGTCACGGTCGTCGGCTCTTTCAACAGTAGGTTTCAATCTACCCGAGCATCAAAGTACTGTTCATGACGACAAATTTTCCGCTCTGTGATGCAGTATCTTTTCTCTCGTCCCACCAGCCGCTCTCCGACACCTGGTGTCACCAAAGAGACTCCTACTACCACCATTAGTGTTCCTTCACCTATAACCATTCCAACGCTCCCGACAACCACTGGCACTGACAGCACTCTGGAAGGCGAACTGGTTTCGGTCAAATCCACGGATAATCCTTTCCCAATTTAAGCTCGATCTACCAATGCCGGCGGTCCAACAGTGATGACAGGTGTAGCCATTCAAGAATACACTTCCGTTGATCCAAGTAGCTATGAACACTTGGATGAACACTTGGCTGCATCTGAAAGCACTGCTACCAGGAGTGTATGTTAACGGATTGCTGGGGGCTCCGAGCTTCTTTGGAGAAGTCAGAGCTTTGACATCTGGTGTTGTACAGGCGCCAATTTCTTACGACGGGATTGACAGTTGGATTGAAGGTAGGCAAATTCAATAGCGTGTCTTACTTCTCTCCCTCTTATTCATTACAAGAGGAATCGTGATCCACCTTGCCACCCACTCAAACCCCTGCACCAACCAAAGGAGGTTACCCTACCTCGTTTCCAACAAGCTTAAACTGATGAATGATGACAGACCCAGTATTTGTTTCTCTCAATAACAACGACCAAAAGAATAACATTTGAAATTGACCAAACAATGCCCACTCTATTGTGCATCACACAAAACAATCGTCTCGAAACGTGATATCCCGAATACTAAAATGGTGTGAAATTCGGGGACTATGGGCCATGATGATGACAATCTCGGTTTCCATGCCACGGATGCAATGTTTGTAACTACTCCTAGGCATGACCGCGTCGCAAAACCCAAAGGAGCAACAATTATTCGGAATCTGCCACACCATTACGCTTCCCATGACCGGGGAAGAATCGCTGCGTAACAGAATGCTTGTTGAGACTGTCTATGAGTATGATACAATCGGTTTCTTGAATTCAAAAAGAGAGCAGGATAACCCTGGACGAACGGTTGCGACTGTAGCGATCGGCATGTTGGTGGAAAAAACTTGGAGTTTTAGTGGAGGTTGACTTGCGAGAAGAAGCACTCACTTGAGGGAAGACATGGAAATGCAAGCAGACGAAAGGCGTCCATCCATGGCAAGGCAATGATGTATCTTCTTGTCGTCAGAGAGAGTGGTGTGAATCAGTCGACTTGTGATCCCAAACGAAAACCCATACCCTTTGCGAGCATGAATTAAAGTCAAGAGCATTATTTGCTCTGACCAAGGATACCACGGACCTTACACCCCCCGGGTCTAGCAAAGTCACTATAGGCTTGTAATGATGCCACAACGTGACGCCGTCATCGATACAATGCGTCCAAAAGTGAATGGTTGCTGGTACCGAGGTACAGGCTTCTTCAGTGCGGTAAGCAATGTACTATGAATATTTCCATACTTTGTCTCAAGCATCGTGTAAAGATTCCAAGCCCTTCGTCGAGAAGCAAGGTCAGAGACCATTTGAGGAGTCTACACAAGCGTTGTCACTTCTGTGTCATTGTTCAACGCTGAATCTCACTAATCTATCCTCCCAACATGGATCTCAGTAGAGCTCAGGATTGATGCTTGCTCCTATTCAAACGGAGTGCACAGAAGTGCAAGAGCATGTTCTCTGAAATCTCAATGATTTGGAGGAGGGTGCTTTGTTTTGGCGTGCGGTGATCAAGTCGGCCTGTACTAGGTAGTATGGTACATCCTACTAAACTCTACTTAGATATGTATCTTGCTAGCAACATCTTTGTCAGTCGTCTGCCGGACAGACGCTAGACGGGAACAACGCGATCAACACAGCAATCCAATGACAAATAATGATGCATTGTTGCAGCGCATTGTAGTACCTAGTCTGCCTCTATTCACAGAAGCGTTGTGTTCCCACCGGCGGCAAAAAATGGTCGTCAACTAGTTGAGATGAGACGGAGGACGATGATTGTGAGGTGGGTGAGGTGGGTGCTGGCTGGACGAGGAAGACGACGAGACAAGAAGAAGTACCAGAAGCAGCAGAAACTGCCACTTTATTTTGTGGCTTTGCAAAATTGCTTCCAACTGTGACAATATTACGTGATCATTCAGAATGGACAAAGGAAGGGCACATTCCTCTCAAACATTGTGAGGATAACAAGAAAGCCGTTGCTCTTCTATAGCTGCTGGCCCCCCCGTCTTTGTTTGCAGGTCGTGGTGCGCGGGACAATGAGGCAACTTCTTTCTTTCTTCTTTCAGATGACATGGAAAAGTTATTTCCTCCTCTCGCCTTACTCATCCTCTGTTGCAATCCTGGTGTACCAAACGATTAGTGGCGATCGCAGATAAGATCTTTGCTTCTGCTGATACGTTCTGTCGACGATCCACCCTAGAGCTACATCGAGCAGGATGCTCAATCCATGATCTCCTGGTGTTTTCGTTTAAGCCTGAGGTGTTTGGCCGGTGCAAAGTTACCGTTGGTCCAAGATTGCGACATTCGTTAGGTAAAGAATATCCTTCATTTTACTTAGACAAAATGGCGACTTCAAATAATACAGTTGCTTGGATATCCATAACGGCATATCAACGGACACTATCAAATCCTCCTAGTAATCTTTCTTACAAATCTGAAGATGGTACTCGTATTATTGTGGGCGGAGACCAAGAATTAGACCCCTCTTGCCACGCTTCAATCCCACAATCCACAATATCTACCGTTTGAATACCACATCATGGATTGAATACATAATATGCATTGAGCAACAATCTGCGTTGAGATATCACAAACTGTACTAGTAAGTACTATCATCAAAATTATAGTCACAGTTCAGCATTGCTATATTGCATGGAGTAGGACATATCGTCGCCAACAGTTGGAATTGGTAGGAAGGGTTTCCAGCATTCAAATATTAGCGATCCATAGGAACTCCTCCTCAGAAGATGTAACTCCCAAAATCTTTTGTTGCTGTATATTTGCTTCACTAAGAACGAAACAAAAGATCAGCATGATGAAGGCTCTGGTCCCTTTGTTGTTGCTTTTGCTTCAGCTGCTGCTAACTGCCGATGCAGCTGGCTTTTCGAACTTGCGAAGTGCTTCTGCCAACCAACAACAGCAGGAAGAGTCCCACGGCGAAGAAGATGCGGGATTTTGGCAAGGCATGATTCGTCAGTTGGCCTCGAGCATGGAAGAAACCGGTGCACCGACTACCGTTGCAGCGGCGACATCTCCTCCATCCCCGGCCCCTAGCACCAGTCCACCTACCCCCTCACCCACTGTTGCGCCAACTCCCAGCGGTCCATCGCCTGTTCCTACCACTCTATCGCCATCTTCCTCCCCTACTTCTGCACCAACTGCTAGCACTCCTTCTCTTGTCCCA
The DNA here is from genome assembly GCA_016586335.1 of Nitzschia putrida. Taxonomy (NCBI): domain Eukaryota; phylum Bacillariophyta; class Bacillariophyceae; order Bacillariales; family Bacillariaceae; genus Nitzschia; species Nitzschia putrida. The sequence goes on along the minus strand of BLYE01000023.1, from coordinate 127,002 downwards.
TCTTTTGTTGGGTCTAGTGCTGGCTCTAGCGGACAAACGATGAGTGCCCAGCCAACCACCACCCCAATGAATGCTCCTTCTCCTGTGACGATTCCTTCCTTCCCAACCACCAATGCTCCAGTTGATACCGTAACTGCTGCTCCAATGAGCTCTGGTCTTTTCACTTGTCGTGGAATTGGTTGGGGAGATATCCACTTTCAGACATTCGATGGTCTAGCATACGATTGCCATGCACCAGGTGAGCTGGTTTTGGTCAAGTCTGTCGATAGTCCTTTTCAAATTCAAGCCCGTTCTACTGATGTTGGTGGACCATCCGTGACCACTGGTGTTGCCATTCAAGAATATATTGGACCGGATCAGACTTTTCCTTTGGTTCAAGTATCTATGAACACCTTGGATGGATCCGACAGTACGACCACTATCAGTGGATGTACCCTAGCTGTGTATGTTGATGGAGTGGTGGCTTCGAGTTTTGCTGAAGTTGCCAGTTTGACCTCTGATGTCGTACAAGCTTCAGTCTCTGGAAACAACATTGTGGTCAGCTACCCTACCACAGGGCTGACGGTTGCCTTGGAGGTCAATCTCTACAGCCGCAACGTTTGCTATTTCAGTGGTTCCTATACCATGCAAGATGAGTCCGAGTGGTGTCGGGAAGATACCGAGACGTTGGTAGGAATTCTCGGAACGCCAACTGGAACCGTCGCCGATGATTGGACTCTGGGCAACGGAACTGTCTTTGCGCTTCCATCCGGAAACTTCTACCGAGATCTCGTTACTACAGAATATTGTGCCGAGCATTGGTGTCTACGAAATGCTTCGGACTCTCTCTTTAGCTACGAACCTGGTACCAACTTTTCTACATTTGAAAACTGTGACAAGAACTTTACGGATCTTGCAGAGATTCTGGTTGCTGTTGAGAATGCTAGTGCTGAGTTGCAGGCACTGTGCAATGAGGATATCGCTTGCTTGATGGATGGGATCATGTTGGGTTGGGAAGCTGCAAGCCACTACGTCACGTACCGGGACTCCTATCCGTACGTACCGCGTTCACCTGTGACGTCACCTACGCGGCCTCCGACAAGCCCAGGCTCTTGTCGCGCCGTTGGAGCAGGTGACATCCATTTCACGACCTTTGACGGTCTTCATTATGACTGTCACGCCAATGGCGAGCTCATTCTCGTGAAGTCTCTTAACACTCCTTTTGAGATTCAAGCTCGGTCTACAACCTATGCGGAAGGCGGTACCGGTGGACCTTCTATTACAACAGGCGTGGCCATCAAGGATTACACGGCACAAGATGACGGAGTCACCCTTCCTGTTGTGCAAGTATCTTTGAACACTCAGAGTTCTTCGCCTGACACTGCAACGATCCAATCTTGTCCTGTTTCGTTGTATATCGACGGTGACTTTTTATCAAGCTTTGAAGATGCCGAGACCATGACCAGTGGAGCAGTGACAGTGACTCGCAACGGAGTCCAGCTCGTTGTCGAGTATCCATCGACCGGTTTGGTTGTGGACATTCTGGTGCTGCAGTACAACAGTCTGTGCTATTTTCACGTGGCCTATTTGATGACTGGTTCTTCCAATTGCCGCGAAGACGAAACTCTGGTTGGTGTTCTTGGAAATGCGAATGGAGTTGCATCTGACGATTGGATGGCATCCAATGGAACTATCCTAGACACGTCTACCAGTGGGGATCTCGTTGAAGGAACTGAATACTGCGTCGAACATTGGTGCAACCGCAACGTATCCAATTCTTTGTTCACATACGAAAATGGCACAGATTTTGATACATTCGAAAACTGCGATGACCCTTTGAATCTCGGTAGTACGTTGTCTGCTGTTGAAAGTGCCAGTGAAGAATTGCAAGCGCTTTGCAATGGGAACATGGCCTGTTTAATCGATGGAGTCTCGCTTGGCTTCGAGGCAGCTCAATCCTACATTGATTTTGCTGGCAACTTCGCATCAGTATCACCTTCCGCTGCACCTACCATTTTCATAGAACAGAACTTAAGTGCTCTCCCAACATTTGATCCGTCCAATTCCCCGTCAATGTACCCTACCGGCAGACCATCTCAGTTGACACCCTGTGGAGGACCCATTTCAGATGGTGCTCTCATGGTCATTCTAAGTGCAATTTCCAGTACTTCTTTGATGCAAGAAATCGGAACTCCCCAGAATTTGGCCTGGGAGTTTCTTCGAGAAGAAGATTACTTGGATTCTTGCTCCAGTGATGCTGAATGGCACCAACGTTTTGCAATGCTTGTTTGGGTGTACTCCTTGGATCTCGTCAGCAGTTATGACCAAATCGCGCCTAGTACGCACGAATGTGATTGGGGGCCTCAGATTTTATGTTCTCAAGGTACCTCAGATATTACCTTATTGTTTGTTGGTAAGTTTCTGTTTGATATTCACCCTGGTCAGAAGGGAGACGACCACTACGCTAACATATGATGCTTGCTTTCCGCACACAGATAGAGCAACTTCCAGTGGAACTCTCCCAGCAGAAATTCAAGGACTATCAGCACTAGCCAGGCTGAGCATTACTAATTCAGACTTGATAACTGGAACAATCCCAACTGAGATTGGCAATCTCGACAGACTGGGTTTATTTAGTTTACATATGAGCAATGGTCTATCTGGAACAATCCCGACAGAGCTGGGCAACCTTAAGGCGTTGACTCATCTGCAAATTCTCCAATGTGATGGGATATCAGGAACAATTCCAACCGAGTTGGGTAATCTCGACTCATTGGATAAATTCTATTTCCAACAGATGAATGGTATAACGGGTACAATCCCAACAGAGCTTGGTAATCTGAACGTGTTGAGATCTATGACCTTTGTCTCCTGCGATGGAATATCAGGAACATTACCAACTGAGCTTGGAAAGCTCTCAACTTTGGATCACATTTCTATAAACGGGAATAAACGACTTACAGGCCCTATTCCCTCTGAGTTGGGGAATCTGAACTCTGTATATAGCTTTACGCTGGCATCCAATGGCATAAATGGAACCATCCCAACCGAGATCGGCAATATGGAGTCTATGCTCTGGTTTTTTGTGGTTCGTGAAAAAGTGACAGGCACCATACCAACCGAGCTCGGAAAACTCAGTCTTGTCGAAAGCCTGTATTTGGAGTCCCTTGAGCTCACGGGAACAATCCCGACCGAGCTGGGTAATCTCCATGCCATGTCATTGATGGCTTTGGACAACAATACGCTCACAGGGACCATCCCGACAGAGTTGGGAAATTTCAGCAATCTGTGGAGGTATAATTCTTCATCTCCGTCTCCGCCTGAAATTTTATTGGGACTCAATGAGTTGGAAGGCACGATCCCCACAGAGTTCGGAAAGCTTGGTGCGCTCATGTATTTGGAGCTACGAAACAATCGACTATCAGGTGACATACCGTCTGAGATAGGGACTATGTACGCCTTGACTAGATTGACTCTGTCGGGGCCTGGAATGTCTTTGAGTCCTACGATACCCGAGGAAATTTGCAACATGGATACTAGCTGGGTGGAGTTCCGCACGCCTTTCTGTTCTTCAATCACAACATGCTGTGCTGCCCCATATGTGTCCACTTAAAAGAATTGTGATTTGCGGGTATAAACATGCTCACTATAGTTTCAGTAGCAGGAAACGTATGCTCAGGCCTTTGTCTCTTGATGAAAAAATTCCATGACCTCTTTCGTGTGCTAGTATTTGGTGTCAATTCAGTGGTGCTTTTGTTATTTGTTAGCCGAAACGACACTCTTCACTCCTGTTTGAGAAAATTATATTATGTGGACACAAAACTATCGTCGACGACGTATAGATCCAGAGTAACGACCGCAACAACAACAGAACAACATCTCATTCTACCATTGCTGTTCGAATGGGTTGCAGTCACAAACGTACCATACAATCATGGTGCAGGAGTATAGATGTTGTGCTAACCATTCTGGTTTGGAAGCCGTCGATGATTCGCATTTTGTTCCAAGGTGCACCACCAGTCTCTTACAACGCCATAACACTGCTACCTCAAAAGTTCGAAACCAAAATGACCAAATTGACCAAATCCACTCCTAGATCTGCTCTAAAGATGAGTTGTGTTCCACCTACTCCCATAACTGGACTCTCATGAATGGAACAGTAGTACTCTCACTCCCCTCAGGGAACTACTACCGAGGCCTTTCGGCTACAATATATTGCGCAGAGCATTGGTGTCTACGAGACGAATCAGACTCGCTGTTCACATACGAAACGGAACTGACTTTTCGACGTTCGAGAACTGGCTGTAACTGGGACTGCCAGTGACGCTTTGAAGCAGCTTTGTGATGGGGATGTGGCGTGCTTGATTGATGGAGTCACATTAGACATGCCCTGCTTCCTTGACGGTGAATGAACTAACTCCAAAGAAAATGAACGGAACAAAATAACGCTTTTCCCGTCGTCATTGCCGTTTGGTTGCTTTCACGGTTGTTGTACCCCAGTCTAAGCAAGATGGTCGGAAAAGTGTGTTTGAGCCATGATATATTTGTTATGACATGGTCATCTTGTTTCTGCTGTTCGATCACATGATGATGATGTGCATTGTTGGAACGACCAACGACCAACGACCCGATCATGTTGTGCGTCATTGGTCGTTGGTTAGGTGTGACGTACGGACCAAAAAATGTTCGCGCCATATTGTATCCCTGTCTGAGAATCTTATGTGGGGGGACGAATGTCGGGGTCCAGGAGAACGACCCACACACAACAACAGAACAACAACAACAGTACGGTACTCCTGCTATAGGGGTCCGAGGTCCGAGTAACAAACGCACCATCCAATAATGGTGCTGATTAGATGGTGTATCAATCAATCATTATTATTTGCAAATCGGCGTGGACGACAACAACAGATGATTCGCATTTTGGCATGGCTGTCTGTGATGCTGCTGGTGCACCACCGGTTGCCGGTTGCCCTTCTCGGTGGTAGCAGGATCCTCCTGCAACAATATAAAACTTCAAAGCATTCTCCGAATCTAACATGACTACATCCACTCCACGCCCTGTTCTAAAGATGAATGGCATCCCACCAGCTGCTCCCATTCCTTTTCTCATTTCTCCAGCACCACGACCTGGTCATGATTCTACCAGCAGTGGCAGCGCCTCCTCTATGCAAACTCATTCCAGCCCTAATGATACGTCTTTGTTTTATCGCTTATGGCTTGGTTATTTGTCTTGGAAAAACAAAACAAGCAAGGCATTGGGTACCAGCAAAAAATGGAAAACATGACGGAATGGTGGAGCGATGGTGATACAAGGAGGATGACGCTGCGTTCCAAACCATCCATTCAAAAGTTTATAGCAAACTAAGGTATCTTGTCTTTTCACAGGTTGCTGCACTGCAACAGAATGATGGCAACACTTCCCAGTAAGAATCTGCTTTCTTGACCACTATGACTGCCTATGAGAGTCACCGGTTCAAGGATGGATGTTGACCACTTCGAACGCAAACCCAGTCACAGATGACGGTGGTGAGTGTATGCAAGAAGCAAAGAGGATCAAGATTACGGAAGATCACTCATGATGTATCATGTTGTATCATGATGGAAAATGATGGAAAAAGTGTACAGTCCTCATAACCAAGACAAATCAATTTCAAGCAACGCAACCTAGCAACAGAAATGCAAGCCAACTATTACATGCCCCTTCCCATCCCTTTCTTTTCGAATGATACTTCGATTGCCTGCAACCAAGTGTTCGGCCGCCTTGCAACTCCATATAGAAGGATGATGTCAAATACTAGTACCACCAATAAGGTCATGCCCACGTCCGCCAAGAGGAACATCAAGGGTGGCAAGTGGCAAGTGTAGGTAGGACGATCTGTTAGGCGGGGTCAACATGGGAGATAGATCATAAAACAAAATGATAGAATAGAAAGTGAAACATGAGCTGCATTCAAGGATACTACTTTATCATAGTCGACTGAGAATACTAGCGTGAATTCTAGTAGTGGGGGAGTGAGGAGTAGTGAATGCTGCACTTTGAGGATGATAATCACATCGTTTTCCAGTTCGAATGTCTCTGCGACAGAGAAAGTGACATGCACTGGTCGAATCTGCATACAAACAACAACCACCACCCTCTTCCACCAGAGAATCCCAGGAACATCAAACCCACTTCGGCGAAACTTCGTCGTCTTGATGTTGTTGCAGACACCTCGCCGCCATCTCACTGAACAAACACTCACATTCTTCCTGCGCACAAACAAAACATCGGTCATATCTGACTTCCTCAATGTATCATCCACACCTTGAGATGTTCTTCCAGCTATTTGTTGTTGCCACTCTTCTTCAGAATGGAATCGCCTCCAGCGAATCGACACCAGAAATCGAGCCTGTTGGAAATTCAAGTTTCAGAAAACTTGTACCAAAATCAACGAAGACTCCAAAAACTCCAGGTACACAAACCACAAAGGCACCAGTTTTGAAAGCTACAAAGAAAGCTACTTTGAATCCTTCCAACCCTCCTTCCCAATCGAACGCGCCTAGTGTGTCTCCAACGTCAAGTCCTACCCTGTCTTCTAACCCTACAAGAGTTCCAACATTCGGACCCACGCAGTCACTGCCCCCCAGTTTTTCTCCAACGCCAAGCCCTTCGCTCTCTTCTAACCCTACACATCTTCCGACATTGGCACCCTCACGATCGCATGTCCCTAGTGCTTCCCCAACACAATCCATGGTTCCCAGTGCACAACCGTCGCAATCGCTCCATCCAAGTGATTTCCCAAGTCAATCCTTGACTCCAACGGCTTCATCCAATCCAAGCTCGACTCCAAGCGGGGTGCCCTCTGTGTCAATGACTCCGAGTTCCTCACCCAGTGAATGCTATTCCGAAAGTGAGGTAACTGACATAATTGAGATTCTCAGTGAAATTTCAGACATTTGTTGGATGCTGACCGACGGAACACCCCAAAATTTGGCTTACATCTTTGTCGCCAACGATGACTATTTGACCGTGGGGTCGTCGAGCTCTGCGGAATGGCATCAGCGATACGCCTTGGCGACATTGTATTATTCTACGGATGGAAACAGTGATATGGACTCTACGTGGGTAGATGATATAACAGACGAATGTACCTGGGACTTTGTGACCTGCAACGGTGGCAATGACGGCGATGTAACGTCTTTGGGCTTGAGTAAGTTTTTGATCTGTTGTATGCCTGAATGCATCACAGTGCCTCAAAGGGAAAACGTAGTAGACTGACATCCACCTGCTTTTGTTTACTGGTTCTACAGCTGACAAAGGTTTATCAGGTACCATTCCTTCAGAGTTGCAATGTTTGTCGAAATTGGAAGAGTTGTTGTTGGAAAGTAACTCGCTCACAGGAACCATACCCACCGAGCTCGGGGAATTGGATAGTTTGGAATATCTCCAGTTGAAACAGAACCAGCTCACAGGCACTATACCATCAGAGCTCAGCAACCTCAGCTACTTGGCTTACCTGTACTTGAACAGCAACTACCTTACAGGTCCAATACCATCCGAGTTTGGAAATTCCCTCAACCAACTTCGATATATGTATTTGAATAACAATGAACTGTCAGGCACGCTACCCAATTTCGGAGGTGGTGGTTTTGCAATGCTGGAGCGATTGTATCTTCAGAACAATAACCTCGAAGGGACCATTCCATCCGGATGGGGTGGCCGCAACTGGTTGGAATATTTGAGACTGGATGGGAACGATGATGTGACTGCCCCCATCCCGGTCAGTGTTTGTGACATGGATCTGGAGCAGCTCAAGACATCGTTTTGTTCGAACTTTGCCACTTGTTGTAATGGAACGTTCTTTTGATCATTTGAATAGTCTATCTGCAAGATGGCATCATATCTGATGATCGGGAAAATTGTAGTAAAACCAAGGATCCTTTTTCATTGCACCATTCTTGTCATTGCCTATTGGAACGAGAACAACAACCAATGTATGATTGCTGTTGCTGTGGGACAGACATCCACCATACTATTATAGTCATCCGTGCACAGGTAATAAAACAGTAACAAAGCATATCCAAACCCTCATCCCATTGTAATGGTACGTGACGTTCCCAGACACTGCTCCTGAGGGACGCCGGTGGAGGATACGAAGGCACCGACCAGGAAGCAAGCCCAAATAAAAGCTGCATTTTACTTCCATCAATCAGAATCGTCATCGATCCCTTCTATGACTTGTCACATCACAACTGCTAGTGTTGGTTGTAGCCAAAGAGTAAGCATCATCTTGCCTGCTGTTTGTTAAAGGTTGCATTGCGTATTGCGTTGTAGCATGGTGGCAATGTCGCAAGAATGACTCATCGGACTTAGTACCATGTGACTACTTTGATTCCTCAATCACACAACATCGTACTACTACTGTACTCGTAGTAGAACTATCTGTATCCAAAATATTGCATCCACTGTTGCATGCAAACAAAGAAGTCAAGCAAGATTGTGTCATCACTCATCATCACTCATCCGATCACAAAAGCAAATACCAACATCTCATAAAAACACAAATCTCAACATACCTGCAAGAGAAATCCAAATATGATGCAAAGCAACAAGAATTCCGACTACTACTACTGCGGCGTACTACTACCCCTTCCAATCCCATTCTTTTTTGATGATTCCTCCGCTGTCGCATGCAATCGATTGTTTTGTAAGGTGATCACACCATTCTCCCGACCAAAAAGTACTCGTACCCATGCCGCCATCAAGAGCAACAAGTAAGAGAGTGGCGGTGGATGCTACTACTAGTACTAGTACTGTACTAGTAGTCCTCAAGCACCAGAACAAGAGCAATGGCAGGAGCAAAATACAATGAGATCCACCATGACGATTACAATACATAGATACGCACTAAACCTTAGACTCAATGATTAGAACTCAACAAGTAACATATTATTCCATACAGCTTTTTCTGTCTCAACAGAACAGTACTAATATAAAAGTTCCACAACCCAAAACGGCAAACTAACGAGGAAGCCTCGACTGACATGACTCCGGAGGCTAGTGGTCGACTGGTATGGGTGACGCCAGCAAAAGAATCTTGTTCGCCACCAGTTCAAGGATCTCATACAGACAACCGAGGAGGACGAGTGAACTGGTTTGAGTGTCTCCAGGACATAACCACGAAGATGTTGCCGTTCACGCTAGCTAAAAGAACATGCAATATACTCCACCCGTTCTAGTAGAGTCAGAAACATTTCTGATCTTGGAATGCCATCTGGAGGCCTTGGGTATCACAACATGCTCAACAAGGTTTCATAAAAAGGCACCCTACCCTACACAGGTTTCCATTCCTTTCTCCCATTTTACAATGACGATGTCAGCCACAAGACAACACATTCAGTTCATTCTGGCTATGTTACTCATATCCAGATTTACTCTTACAAACGCAACTGCGGAAGTGGAGTTGCCAGGAGGAAGCACTGGTGGAAGCACTACAGACCTGTGTGTGGAAGGCACTCGCAAGGTGAGACGTCTTGTTCCAAAGTCAACCAAGGCTCCAAAAAGTCCCAATTCTCCGACCATCACTTCCCCCGTAGCGAAGGTTTCCAAAAGCGCCAAGGCAACCTCGAGCACAGGCCCCCCTAACCCTTCTATGGTACCGAGTTTACCTCCCTCGCAATCGATGATCCCAAGTATTACCCCCACCACCTCGATTGTACCAAGCAATTCTCCCTCACAATCACTGATTCCTAGCCACGGGCCTTCCGTGTCGGTTGCACCAAGTATCAATCCCTCACAATCATTGGCACCGAGCAATACACCATCTCTGTCAATTGTACCAAGTGGTTCTCCCTCAGAATCTGCGGCTCCAAGCAATATACCTTCCATATCCGTCGCTCCGAGTTTGTCGCCGTCCATATCTAAGTTTCCAAGCAACGAGCCTTCCTTGTCGATCAGGCCAAGTGTATCTCCCTCACTATCCATGGTGCCAAGTGTTCGCCCATCGCTTTCCTTCAGACCTAGTGAAAATCCAACCCATTCCGTCGCACCTAGTTCATCGCCAAGTTTATCCCCTTCACAATCCATCATGCCAACCTCCTCACCCAGCTCCTCGCCTACGGATTGTTACTTGGAATGTGAAGTTACGGATGTTATTGAGATCCTCCAAGATGTATCAGACATTTGTTTGATGCTGACAGACGGAACCCCGCAAAATTCCGCTTACCAGTTTGTCTACGGAGATGGTTACTTGACAGTGGGTACTTCTAGCAATGCCGAATGGTATCAGCGCTACGCTCTTGCAACTTTGTACTACTCCACCGAAGGAAACAGTGACATGGATGCTAGTTGGGTCAACCCAGAGACAGATGAATGTTCCTGGAATTACGTCGGCTGTTCTAGTGGCGTTGTTCGAAGCTTGGGCCTCGGTGAGTACAACTTTATGTGGTGCTGCTATGATGTATCCTAGAGAAGATCCTGACAATTATGTTGTTTCTCTATTGTTCGTCGGTGCGATGCAACAAAAGGCGACAAAGGGTTATCAGGTACCATTCCTTCCGAGTTGCAGGTTTTGTCGCAACTAACTACGATGAAAATGAACAGTAACTCTTTGACAGGGTCTATCCCTACTGAGATTGCTCGACTCACTAAATTATCCACGCTGTATCTCAATGAAAATTACCTGACAGGCAACATTCCAAACGAGCTAGGAAACGCACTCACGAATATTTTGTGGCTGCGTTTGAATGACAACATGCTCTCGGGAACACTTCCACAATCAATGGGGTATCTCGACACATTGTATGATGTATATCTCAACAACAACAACTTTCTAGGGACTATACCAACCACGTTTGGACGAATGGATGGGCTTCATGTATTGCATCTGGAAGGAAACGATGACCTGACGTCTCCGATACCTACTCGTCTTTGCGAATTGAGTCTTACTGAGCTCGAAACACCGTTCTGTTCTAGCAAGTCCACTTGCTGCAATGGTACATATTTTTAAGGGGTATAAAAGTAGGGTGGGTACCTTTAGTTCTTGGATGTCAAAGCCACAAGCAGCCATTTTCGGAGAAGCAATGCTATCTTCCTTGTAGACCTCTTCTTCGACTAACACCGCAGTCAACACTGCCGTCAACAGCAACAGGAGAGGAATGCGTAGCATAGTAAATTGTATTATTTTTATTGACATAACTGAGGCAAGGCTTCAAAATGATCCAAACTTTCTTCTTAATGTAGAAAATGTACTTTGCCTGAAGGTTTCTTCGACCACTCCGACTTCAACGATGTTTTGATCCACGATTCGTAGCAAGTCCTTCACCAGTTCAAATAATAATATTATCATGTCAACAGTCACACAATCCACAAGTACTCGTATACATACACATCATGATGAAACAATGGTTACTAGGTACTACTGAGAGACTTTTCAACAGTGGGCAATGTGTTGCCACAAACTTGCGAAAGACACAAAACAGTTCTCATACGATAACTGAAGTGTTCAAGAAGTCAGCACCGTCAAAGCATGGTAAATCCTCGTCCCACCATGTCGATGGCACCTCGGTTGCTCCGTTTGGTCATCACTTTCTTTTCTACTCTCGCTCTATGCTGTGAGTCAGCTACGATCAACGTTGTCTCCTTGGACATGGACTACGCTATGAACATTGCTGCTCACGAAGGCCAAAGTAATCTCCGAGATCTGGCTCCAAAATCCACCAAGGCACCGGCGCCTTTAACAAATACCAAAGCACCTACGATTCCCAAGGCCGCCAAATCCACCAAATCGCCCAGTTCCTCGCCCTCATCTTCCAATTTCCCAAGTATGCCACCTTCTCAATCCCAGAGTCCGAGTGCTTCTCCATCTATCTCCATGATCCCGAGTGTCACTCCTTCTCTGTCCTCCCATCCCAGTGCTTCACCGTCAGTTTCCTCCAGCCCAACTCAATCTCCAACGCAATCCATGGAGCCCAGTGCTCCACCTTCTGTCTCCATAAGCCCAAGCTCTACTCCTTCCCTCACTTTCCAACCCAGTACGTCGCCGTCAAAGTCCTCCAGCCCAAGTCAGGCGCCAACGCAATCCATGGAGCCCAGCATTTCATCGTCTCCCGCTCAATGTTACGATGATGCAGATGTTACAAACATTGTCACTATCCTCAGCTCCATTTCGGATATTTGTTGGATGCTAACCGATGGCACTCCACAAAATCTGGCTTATGAGTTTGTCCGTACTGACGGATTCTTGACGTATGGAGTATCCAGTGACGCCATATGGCAGGAACGGTTTGCTCTCGCCACATTGTACCATTCTTCGGATGGAAATGCCGATATGGATGCCAAATGGGTCGATGCGACCAAGGATGTCTGTGATTGGGATAGCTCTTCCATCTCTTGTGATTCGGATGGAAATGTGAACTATTTAGATTTGTGTAGGTTGTATAACGCTTCTCTGCAGCCACGACCAAACACAGTGTTTATGGGTGGTAGCATATTTGTTTGTTCTCTGGCTAACGATTGACCGTTCTTGTACATTTTGGATATTGTTTATCTCAACCCACAGATGGAAAAGGGTTGAGTGGTACAATCCCATCCGAGCTCCAAGGGTTGTCGAAGCTTTCGTCCTTGTATCTTTCTGAAAACTCATGGACGGGAACCATACCGACCGAGTTTGGGAAACTTAATCTTTTGGAAGAGTTTACCTTGGTTAATTCGGACGTAACTGGTCATTTACCTTCCGAGATTGGTAGACTCACTTTGCTGAACACCTTGGATCTAGAAGGGAATCAGCTGTCGGGAGCAGTGCCTTCGGAGATTGGTAATCTCGGCAAGCTATACGACTTTAGTTTGTCGGAGAATGCCTTTCAAGGTACCATCCCCACACAGTTGGGTAGACTTGCCGAAATGGTTTCTTTGACCTTGAGTGAAAACAACCTTACCGGAACCATCCCAAGCGAGCTTGGATCCTGTCGCAGTTTGGAATCGTTGGATCTAAGCAACAATGATTTGGAAGGAACCATTCGAGAGACTCTATTTGATCTCACATTGTTGGATTCTCTAGATCTGGGAGCGAACTCGCTTGAAGGGTCGGTTTCAGACTACATTGGCGCCCTTGTTTTGTTGACAGTTCTCAAGTTAGAAGAAAACCAATTCTCTGGCGAGGTTCCAGTCGAAAGCCTCTACAACATGGAGGACCTAGGTACGTCTTTTCTACGGCAAACGAAGGCAGTTGATATGCCGAGACGATTTGTGTCTCTTACGAGCTTGTTGCGTTGCAGTCGCATTGACCATTCAGGACAATATGTTCACAGGTTCCCTAGAGGAACTATGTGCAGTACGTGACGAGCGACGTGTTGACAATCCAATGTACCTTGCATACATGACTGCTGAGTGTTCTGGAGATGATCCAATGGTGTCATGTTCATGTTGTATATGCCTATAGTTAGCGATGAAAGTTTTGTCTACTTCGACGCAACGTCAAAGACAATATCCATGTTGTTTCATACTGTCATGTTGTTTGTTGCCGTAGGCCAATGTCACTATTTCTTAACATTCTGCTTGTCCCATGCCCAACCTGACTCTCCCCTCTAAACGTGAATCGGTGGCTGATTGTTGTGATGCTTCTCCGGATATCGTACTACCCAGCAGCGGGCTTTCGAGAAATGGGTAGATACTCTTCAATGCGAGCAAACCTATTTTTGTCTTTGTCTGTGTATGTCAAGCTTGGCAACTTTAGTGGAACCCATTGATTGCTGTGTGTATTTCGTCATTCGTCATTCGTCATTCCACTACTCACGAATGATTCACGACCATCATCCGATCGGTTGGAAGTTGATTGTCCGTTGGAGACACATTCTTTGGCAAGTACTTAGGTTCCTTCCCGCGGATGTATCCCTCAGGATTGGATGTCGCACACTTTAAAATTTTCGCTATCACGACATGAATTTGCTAGTTACTATGCGGGAACGCCTGGCCAGCTTGCGTACATTTCTTCAACTGATTGCCGCCAAAACATACCCGACTAGAGCCTTGGTGGCGTTGGGGAACTCTCCAGTTTGTGTTGTATTCTACCATCATACATGGAAGGGTAGCAGTTGTGATCGGATCCTTGGCGTTGTGTATTCTTGAAAGACAGTGTTCAAACTAGGATTTCTAGTACCCCTCTTGCAACGGATTCCTACACTACAAGCCTTTTGGAAAATAGATCAGTTTCGCTGTTAGCACTCCCTCCTGTGGAGCTTCATCATTTCAACTCGGAAGCAACATCGCTGTGTGTGAAACAATCCTGATCCTCTCAATTCCATCATCATGATGTTCTCTTCTGGATCGCATGGTTTCCGGCTGTCGGTTGCAGTTTTGCTGGTTTCCTGTGTGGATGCAGCCAAGCGAGTCAAATTGACTCCCTTTACAATCTCCATGCAGCCCATCTACTCGCAGTTGTCGACATCTCAGGCAGTTCAAGCTCAATACGAGGTCGAAGAAATATTAGCTGACTTTCTGGAAGACTACAGTTGGCCTGAAGGAACAGAAGTTTCCTATGTTGGAGTTGCTCGTATTCTGGAAAATGGGTATGCTCCTGATAGCTTTCAAGCATCGCTGACAATGGATGGGTTGGTGTATTTCACAGATTCATCGCCATTTGTTCCTAGTGAGGCTGAAATGTATGAGATTGTCTTGGAAGCACTGACTCCGGAAGTCCTGTTGACAGAACTCCAAGATTTATTCCCTGGTATTGAAAGTTCGTCAGTAGAGACTGATTCGACGGACACCCCCACAGCGGCCCCATCCGTTTCTTTGACAGATTCCCCCACATCACCGCCTACTTCCACACCTACAGCATCCCCAACATCCCATCCTACATCCCTGCCGACAACTACCCCTACAACATCACCTACAACAAGCCCAACCGGATTGCCAACAACGGGGCCAACAGGAAACCCAACCCTGTCTCCAACCTCTTCTCCAACTGGTGGACCTACAACACTTCCTACGTCTTCCCCGACAATTGTAGGCACGCAGCCGCCATCTCTGAAGGATACACCGGATCTTCCCACTTTTATTCCTACCATACTTCCAAGCGTGATGCCTACCCTGAGTCCTACACAAAGCAAAGGTACAGTGTCCGGAGCGATCGGTGGTCTTCCTGGCTCCAGTTCGTCCCCAGATGCATCCAATATCCCTGCCATTGCCGGTTCAGTAGCAGCTGTGCTAGCCGTTTTACTTGCTGCAAGCATTTTGTTCATTCAACGTCATCGAAAGTCATTTCAAGTGACGACACAAGATATCCTTCTGTTTGAAGAATCCAAACATGGCGCTGGAGGATCCGTTGGTTCACCTACCAAAACGATCAACTCCTCCATGCTCGAGGATGATCCCGCCGCACCACCTTCACAAGAACAACCCTCCATGCAGATCCTTTCCAAATTGCCTGCTTCGCAGGATTTCACAGCAGCAGACAAGAAACAAGAGTCCAGTAGCGATATTTGCTCGAGTCTCGACTTTAACGTGGATGATATCCATTTGGATCTGGAGTGGGACAACAGCAGTGACTGGCAAAGCTCACCTGGACTTCGACCAGTGGAGAGTTTCGAACAACAACGTCATGTTCAGTATGTGAAATCGCTCAAGAAGGATATGTTGCAGTCTCCGGGACTTTCTACGATGAACTTTACCAACTCTGCTGGCACCCGAGGGTCTCCAGATGATCAACGTCGATACCATTGTGCGCTGAAACCTACAGAAGTGACAGCCGCATCTTTGGCCATGGCTTCCAGAGATGAGGATGAGGGCGATCGCAGCGAGTCTTCCGAGGACATTGAAAAGATTCCTAGTACGATGGGGGCGACACAATACACGATGGCAACCGAAAAGCTATCTGGTTTGTTGCCGCAAATATCCAATTGGTGGGGTGGAGGACAGTCTCCAGGAAGACATTTTTCCGAAGATGAATCAACGTTAGGGAATGATGTAAAGAGTGACTGGGATCCTGATGACTCGGGTGACCTGGAAGGTGTACATGGTGTGGCTGATCTGTTTGACGCACGGGTGGAAGACAAGGACAAGCAGACGTCGCTGAATCATTCTCTCAAGAATGAATCCTTCAAAATGCAGCGACTGCGGAGTCCGAATGCTTCTCAACCATACCCTGTCCGACATGTATCCAGTCATGACGACTCGTCTGATGATGGATACTCCTCGTCTGTTTTTGTGCTATAACATTTAGATTTCCTGATACTTGTATCCAGTAGAATCAAAGTCACGGTTGAGGTATGATGGGCAACTAGAGCAGCTAGAACGCATTCCAAAATCACTGATGTGTGCAACGATCTAACCATGGAAGAGAAAATCAAATCAAGTCATTATCTTTTTTAGTGTGCAAAAAAGCTAAACTTGCAAACGCAACCATGAACACAAAACAATCCTTCCCTACATGACATCGCAAAGTATCTCTACTGTGCCCAATGGTTGGCAAGGCCAACAGCGACCGTAACTGTCAAACTCAACAAGATTGGAGCAACAGCATATTGCCAAGCAATGATCCTCGCCATACCTGCCTTGGAACCACTTCCGGCCAGCTCGACCATGACCATAACATTGTTTGCTGTTGGACACAAAAATACAACCATGATAACCAGGTAGAATGCACCAGCAATATCCTTGGGAATTGTGTCCTTCCAGAAAAGGTGGTACATACCCCATGCACTGAGGAATCCAGCGATTGGCATGGCAATCAATTTTGCAATGACAACATACATCATTGTACGAGTAGTAAATAGAGTCTTGTCTGGCTCATTCTTTCCTTTCTTGCCATCCTTGGCTTTGTTGTTGTTGTAACTGGCACTGAGATTGCAACCGAGAATAATCATATTGATAGGAACGGCAGCTTGACCCACGGCATAGAGACCATCGAACAACCACTCCAAGGGAGCACCGTCGTCACGGTCTACCAAATCCACAAAGATTCCACGAATGCTTGGTTGACTGGCAATAAGAAGTCCCATCAATGCACCAACGACAGGGGGTTGTAGGCATCGGAAGATGACTGTCTTGATGGTTTCCCAGATGCTCTTTTCCACACTCTCATCGTCCGAATCATCCTTTCCAGCCTTATCTCCATCAGGGCCGCCACTCTTGATGGTAACACTAGCTTTGGGTGGCTTTTCAGAATACGCCCTTGGTGGTCGTGCAGACGAAGTGTCTTTGAGCAAAGCCGTTTGCTCCGTCGCCTTTTCGGGAGATGCGAGGGGCACTCCATTTGCAGCAGCAGCATGGTCGGCCAAACCAACCACCGAGTTTTCTCGGGAAAGCGTCATTCCAATGGAATCCGAAGAATTAACTCTTGGCATACCAGGGGAAGGAGGAGCACTGCCTTGAGCCATACCCTGCAACGACAATTGAGAGGCATAGGTGTTGAGCCCTTCTGGAATACTCATGTACATGGAAGCATCCACTTCACCCATACCCCTGTGCCTGCGGACATAAAAATCAGTTGGTGTTTTGTTGAGAACGTTACGAGCGCCGACATCCATGGTGTTTCGGATCGTCATGCCCAAACCTCCACCCTGCATGGCTTGAATCGAAACTTCCTCTGGTGGTGGTTCCTCTTCGTTGGATTTTTTCTCAGGGGGAGGAGCAAGCATCCATCCACCAATTCCCCACTGCAAAACTGGGTACAACAAAAGGTAAACCGACAAAAAGAGAGTTGGGTCGATCTTTCCCAATTTTGTATTGGAGGGGAAATTCTCATGAATGACTGTCAAAAGGGTGATAGGGATACCTGTGGAATTACCAAAACCAACAGCAACAAGTGCAGCAGTGATTTGATGGGGCGGAGTTCCACTCCACCTGGCCGCCAAATATCCAATTCCAAATCCAACGCATACAACATAGGCAGGCCAGATCAAAAGAACCCAAACATCAGCAATGGATTTTGTGACATCAGGACAAGGTTCGGTACTCCAATCTTGATTACAGTAAATAATCTTTGTAAAGAAAAGCAAAGGAATGGTCACTTGTTGACTGATCAAAGCCAAGGTTCGCTTTCCTTGACCGACAACAAATCCTCGTCGGTGCAAGTAGATCCCCACAGCTGCCAAGGTACAAGCGGTTCCGACACTGCGAATACTGGCCAAAAAGGTCATTTTGGCCTCCTCTTCAAAACTCATTGAATCGGCCATGATGCAGATTCAGTCTTTGTGGCTTGGACAAGAAATTCAACGACTGATGACGACGACTACGACGGCGACGGCGACAAGATATGACGAAAGATGCAAAGGTTGCGAAGTTTGTAGTGTTTTTTTCCTCGTCGGCGAGCCAACTGCAGAGATATTTGTGTGGCTTGCTGACGGTGAAAGTGACACCAGTACTGAATTTTTATTGGCTCACGAGGCTTCTTTGCCTTTCAGGGGGTAGCGAATATGAGACTTCCCGGCGAATCAAGGAACTTGATTTGATGGGTATGATGGCGGCAGGAAAGCTATCAGAATTTTCTACTCACCTCTACGTAAACATCTGCGCTTTGGACTGAAAAAGGGCGAAAGTGTTGCGTTCAACGCATATTCTGACACAAATTTTGGTCTGGAACTCATTGTCGAAATTTGTCCCTTGACATATCAGTATTTAACGAAATGACAGTGAGTTGAAGTCGTCACTTTAGGAAAGTCCATCCTTGCATACTTTTGTGGTACCTTTTACTACTAATTCTGCGGAACGTGAAACTGCAGAAGGGAATGGTTGGATACACAAACGCTATCAGAGAATACAGCTTTCATGGAAAACGAACGCAAAAAAGATGACTAGCAGGACTCAAATTCCGACCAAGGACCGACCAACCAACCACACATCAAGTTAATCCTATCGTACTATGCATCCAAGCAACAACTTTGAGGATTGGAACCTGCTCTACAAATGATTCTACTCTTACCCTATTCGGAATGCAACAAGATTAGTAGAGCTACGTCTGGATTCATCGGCGTGTACTACTAAGGCCAATTCCAGCATAAAATCCCTAAAAACAATTTGGAATCAAAAGGCGTTTTCGTTTGTTAAAGGAAAGAGTCGCAAAATACAGCTTGATACTTGTAGCGGACGAAAATTAAAAAGTCCCTCCCATTCTGTTTCGGAAGCATGGCCATCTTTGGTTACGATTGCGACGACGACATCATGGTCCTTGGTTGTGGTTTTCCATACAAGGCATTCTTGACACCGCCACTGATCTTTTCCTTGATCATCATCATGAGAGCTGAGGAAATAGCGGCACGGGCAATTTCTGGCCCAATTCCTTGGAACAAAGCCGATACACCTTCCTTTTGGTAAAGATCCCCCAATAGTTCCATGACACCCATTGGTTTGGAACCGTCGCCACTAGAAGAGGATTCGTTCTTTTGACTTTGCATAATAACCTTGGCCCGTACAAAGGGATAAACAGCAATGGTGGCAAGAGTCCTGGCAATCATTCCCAAAACAAAGGCCTCGGCGGCAGTCAACGTTTTCTCTTTTCGATGTTTGACCATGATATCCTTGACTTGTTCAAAGAATGTATAATGGAAGGCTGGCTTGAAACACAAGACAAAGTATGTTTCAATCCCCTTGTACATGTTTCCTTCTTTCAAAATAGTCATGAGCAAGGCAAAGGCACTTTGCTTTTTGTTGGTGGTTGTTTGAATGGCAGTAGTAAAATAATCAACGGGGAGTGTAATGGGCAAATGCGCCCATTCAGCAAGATATCCAACGACTAAATTGATCGTGGTTGACATGGGCAAGTTGACAGCCGAAGGTTGAATGTGTTGTAGAATAATGGTACGAAGATTCTTCAAGCCCGTATAGGCAAAAAAGTAAAATGCCTTTTCCATGGCAGACTGAACAGCCGATGCTTCAAATCCATTGACGTATACTTGCAATCCTTCCTCACGGTACAAACGTTTGGAGTATTCGATCATGCCAAGTTCCTTTCTTTTCTTGTTTGGTTTATCCTCGACGTCGTCCTCGTCGTCGTCCTCTTCTTTGGAAGCATCATCCGATTTCTTGTTGTCGGCTTGCATGCGAGTTTTGAGCACCTCGAGTGGATACAAGGCGGTGGCCGAAATGGCTCCACCCAAAGAAGCAGACAACACTTCGGAAAGAATCGTATCCTCGTGTTCATTTGTTGTTGATGTTGTCATGATGATTGGTTTGGTTTGTATGTTTGGTTGGTCTTTCAAGATGAAGGATCAATGATGACAATGAAAACAGAAAAAGAAATGCAGGTAATGGCGCTCGGAGTGGTGCCTGTCCATTGGAAATTCTGGTACCGATTCAGCCTTTGACTTCTTTGACTGAAACTGGATCTTTACTGGCCCAAGATTCGTCATTCGTCATTGAGAAAATGGTGGCAGTGCAGTACTCGAATTGTGTTTTGTGATGAGCAACACAACACACGCTACAAGCTACAAATCAATTCTTTCAGCGACTTGGTCACGATGATCTTTCTGAGATGCTCACTGACAAGTTGACCTTGGAAATAATTTGGAATCAATGATTCTTTGGTTTTCTTCCAACACCAATGTCCGATGTCAGTGTTGCACACACTCACAATCCTTCGTCGTGATCTCTCATTGGTCCACAAGAAAGACGTTCGGACTCACCACAAATACTCTAAAGACGACTTGTAGAGCTCTGTGAAACTATAAGAAGTGCCACTACCACCATCCTCTCTGCCATGCGCAAATAATCCACCCAAAAGTGGTGGATTCAATTGAGTGGCAGACAATGATAGGCAGGCTACTCGTACTCAACACTCGATACGAAAGTACTGGCTTCTACATCATCGATTACCATTGGACTGCATTAGTGCAGAGATACTTTGAAGTGGAAAATCTTTTGTTGTGATGTCTCTTACACACTGTCCAAGAAGAAAGACCACCGCTCAGCATCCTCCACAAGCTACGTTGCCTTCGTTTAGACATTCAACGTGGCCATGTCAATGACGAAGCGATGAGCGGCGTCTCCCTTGCGCAAGGTATCAAATGCTTTGTTGATATCTTGAGGCGCAATCACTTCACAGTCAGGATACACTTTGTGGGCGGCACAGAAATCCAACACTTCTTGGGTTTCCTTCAATCCACCAATCAAAGATCCAGCGACGCTGCGACGACCGAATACCAATGGCATAGTCATGGGCTCTTCCAATGTGCCAACATGACCAACAATGACCAATGTTCCGTCAATGTCCAACAAAGGAGTGTAGGCGTTGACTCCGTGAAAGGAAGGAATGGTATCAACGATAAGGTCAAATGAGTTGGCGGCAGCCTTCATGGCTTCGTCATCAGAGGATACCAACAAAGCCTTAGCTCCCATGGCCTTGGCAGCAGCTTCCTTGCTGTTGCTTCGGCTAATGACAGTCACTTCGGCTCCCATGGCGACGGCCAACTTGACAGCCATGTGCCCGAGACCACCCAAGCCAATAACTCCAACACGACTTCCTTCCTTGACGCCCCAGTTACGAAGGGGAGAGAATGTAGTGATTCCAGCACAAAGAATAGGAGCAGCCTTGGCCAAGTCCATACCGTCAGGGATGGAAAGGACAAACTCTTCGCGAGCCACAATGTGCTTGGAGAATCCTCCTTGAGTTACTCCTCCACCCGCCGAAATCTTGTCCTCGGAACCGTATGTGGCAGTCCATCCATTGCGGCAGTATTGTTCTTGACACTTGTGGCATTGATCACACGTTTGGCAACTGTCGACCAAACATCCAATGGCCACCTTGTCGCCAACCTTGTACTTTTGGACGTCAGGTCCAACGGCAGTCACTTGACCAACAATCTCATGTCCAGGGACGAGAGGGTATGGTTGTGGACCCCAGTCTCCACTGACGTTGTGGAGGTCCGAATGGCAAATGCCACAGTACAAGATTTCCATGGCAACGTCGTTACCTTGAGGTTCGCGGCGATCGAAATGGAAGGGAGCCATGTTGGCATCGATGGAAAAGGCGGCGTATCCAATGGTCTTCATGATACTGACTTGACTTGATTTGGTTTGTTTGCTTTTGACTTGATTTGGTGTTTGTGTATTTGTGTTTTGTTTATACTCGATGGGAGTTTTGTGAGGAGAGTGCAGGATTGAGTGCCTGAAGATCGAACGTGTTGAATGATTCCAAATTGTTCAAAGATCTGTGCTTACGTTGCTTCTTTGAAACTCTATCCATAAGTAGTTGTGGGTATCGCACCCGGTTACTTGAAGGAATGCGACGCAATGGGCTTCCACAGGAATCGAATGTACTTCCAAAGGACGGCCAAGAATCATTCCGAAGTAAGGATGTTGTTGACCTACAACGGCAGTACTACCGGTAGCACTGTGCTAGTACAAAGGAAGCTCCACCTATAAATAAATAATGGTGCATTCCGTGTCCGGGTTACACACTACTTACATGATGGTGCTGTTGTTGTCTGATGTCTTCCTTGAATGTATCTGCCCCACTGACGCACTTTGGGAGAAGGGGAATTCTGGTGTTTTAGCATACCTAGTACGTTAGTACTAAGTACTGTTAGTACTAACTATCACTCTCTGGGTAGTAGTTAGTACTAGTAGTTAGTAGTAGTAATCGGCCAGTTGCTGGTTGTGGCAATTGTATTCAACGGCCGCAATGAACAAGCATACGATTCGGCATTCGGCAGTAGAATGTCACCATTACAGATGTTAGGATTTGATTAGATGATGATCCGACAGGTCACATGCAAATTTCTAGCATCGGACTTGAGCGTCGTTCAAATCAGACTTTCTGTAATAAAAATGATTACTAGTAGTATCACGTATCGGTGAGCGGCATCTCCCTTTTGCATTGCCTCGAATGCCTTGTTAATCTCTTCGGGTGTGATCATTTCACATTCGGGGTAAACATTTTGCTTGGCACAGAAATCAAGAACTTCCTGTGTCTCCTTGATTCCACCAATCAAAGATCCAGCGACACTGCGACGACCGAATACCAATGGCATGGTCATGGGGGCTTCCAAAGGACCGACTTGGCTAACAATTGCCAAAGATCCATCAATGTCCAACAAGGGAGTGTACGCATCAATGCCATGGATGAAAGGAATGGTATCAATGATGAGGTCGAACGAGTATGCAGCAGCCTTCATGGCCTCAGCATCACTGGAAGACAAAATTGCCTTGGCACCAATGGACTTGGCAGCGGCCTCCTTGCTGGTGCTGCGACTGATAACAGTGACCTCAGCTACCATGGCGACAGCCAACTTGACGGCCATGTGTCCGAGGCCACCCAAACCGATGACTCCGACTCGAGTGCCTTCCTTGACACCCCAGTTGCGAAGGGGAGAGAAGGTAGTGATTCCAGCACCAAGGATAGGAGCAGACTTGGCCATGTCCATACCATCAGGAATAGAAAGGACAAATTCCTCACGAACAACAATATGCTTGGAGTATCCTCCTTGAGTTACTCCACCCAAATGCTTATCAGGATGGTTTGGTTGAATTACCAGCAGCAGAACAAGTGGACCTCACAACTTACACGTAGATGATGCGTCGTCACCGTAACATCATCTTCCAGTAGTCCGGCATCATACTAGATTTGTGTTCCCATCCACCAACCCAATCAAAGACTTCTATAGAAGAAACAATGAACCCACCTTCTTCTACCATATTTGACTTCGGCAACCTAATCGAGTACCATCATCATCTCTACTTTATCGTTTTCAACCATCACCAGACTAAACCGTCCCGTGATCATTCTTTCATCTTCCAACAATGCCGTCATTGATGACATGCACTAGGAAGAAGTAGGAGAAGAAGAAGAAGCAAAGAGTTCAGGACAGACTGTCTCCACCTCATGAATGGTATCAATTTCCATTTCGGCATGCTCCGAGGTAACGGGTTTACCATCATCCCGACCAACCTTACCCACCAACACGGCTCTCCATCCGACCATCCGAGCCGCCTTGATATTGGTTAAACTATCATCAAAGAAGATACATGCTTCGGGATCAGTCACACCCGCCACTTGCATGGCAACTCGAAAGGAATGTTGGGAATGTTTGGATTCAAAGTTGCATTGTTTGCAATCAATAATCGTATTTTGAAACATATCTTCAATACCCAATGCTTGAATGCAGGATCGAGCATGGGTATGCACACTGGCAGTAAAGATATATCGGGGAATGGAAGGATCCATACGTTCCAACATGGCCCGCAACCGTGGATCGGGAGGAATCAAATCCTTGACTCCAATGTCATGGACTTTGGCCAAGAAGGAATCAATGGCTTGGTCTGTTTCGGGCAAATACCCTTCGGCCAACAAACCTCGCAATGCGGTTCCATATTGTTTGTACAAGGTATAGGCTTGTCCTGTTTTCAATCCCATTTTCAAACATTCTTCATCAATCTTGGCAGTCAGTTTGTTGGCTGTCTTCCAACCATCAAAGTAGAGACAATCATCACAATCAAAAAAGATGGCTTGTGGTTTGGGTCGAACTCGGTAGTTGTTCAAATCACTAGAACTTCCCTTGAGGAATCGTCGATGCAATTTCAAATCTCCCAAATGTTGACAATACAATTTAATGGCATGGACGGAATCGGGCAAGAAAGCGTCGGGATTGTCTTGAATGATGTGTTGAATTTCTCGCAAATTCATGCGCAAGACTTCGGAAACTTCTTCGGGTTGCAAAATCAAATCTTTCAAGGCACCCTTGTAGGTACATTCATACAATTCACCCCATACTTTGACAATATCATCTTGATAGGGAAAGGTAAACAAACGTTGCAAAGAATGTTGGGTATAATCAACCCCCATTTCTTCCAACAATTCTCGTTGAGCATTCAACTCGTAGGGTTCATTGTAACCAACCACACCACCAGGTGCTGCATCCAATCGTCCAGGACAATAATCCTTGAGCATGGATCGTTTCTGTACCAACAAATACGTATCTTCATGTTGTCCAATATGTGGTGGTTCATGACGAATAATAATATAGGTGGCTCGATGCCATAAATTCTGCAAGCGCATTTCTTTGCGAACATGACCCCCTGGAATGGGTACATTGTCTGGTGAGACTGTTGCAATACGTTCCTGAGCATCCCTGGATGTACCTTGTTGTAAATCATGCAAAGGCAAGGCATTCCATTGCTTAGTTTTGAGTTGTTGCTGGTTTTGTTGTGGTTGTAACAGGCATTTAGGGAGATATTGTAGATAATAGGGTGCCACTACAAAGGCAACACTGGAGACAAACAACAGCGAGTCCATGATTGCTCTTTATAGTTGTTTTGGTTGTTTGATTGTGTTGTATGGAGTGACAGAAGGGATGAAAGGAGATAATGACTCTCTTTCGCTTCCAGACAGTAGTTGTTCCTGTTGTTCCTTTTTCCAGCAGGTTTGTGTGCTTTGTGCCGTCGTTGTGTTTGGAAGATCCGACTCCTCTGTCGACGAGATTCTCATCGAGCTGGTGGACATACTGGCAGACGATCTGAATCAAATGATTCCGATGAGTCCTACGAGATCCAAACAAAACGATGACAGAGCACAAAAAAAGTACATACAGTGGGCGGCAACACTCGATACGAAAGTTCTAATGTCCAAGTCTTCGAATCCTACTGTCATGTTTGGATGTGATGATGTGATGATGTGATGATGTGCTAGGTTACCTACAGGTAGTTCCTTTGTCCTGATGTCGTCGTCACTGTCCAAACAAGACCACCATCCACCATTCTTCTCGTCCTCCTCCACAAGCTAACAAGCAAGCAAGTTACTACCTTCGTTTAGACATTCAACGTGGCCATGTCAATGACGAAGCGATGTGCGGCATTTCCCTTACGCAAGACATCAAATGCCTTGTTGATATCTTGGGGAGCAATCACTTCACAGTCGGGATACACATTGTGAGCGGCACAGAAATCCAACACTTCTTGGGTTTCCTTCAAGCCACCAATCACGGATCCAGCGACACTGCGACGACCAAAAACCAATGACATGGTCATGGGGGCTTCCAAACAACCACCGACTTGGCCAACGATGACCAAAGATCCATCAATATCCAACAAAGGAGTATATGCATCAATTCCATGAGCAAATGGAATGGTATCAATGATGAGGTCCAAAGAGTTGGCGGCAGCCTTCATGGCTTCTTCATTGGAGGATGCCAACAAAGATTTGGCTCCCATGGCCTTGGCGGCAGCTTCCTTGCTGTTGCTTCGGCTAATGACAGTGACCTCAGCTCCCATGGCGACGGCCAACTTGACAGCCATGTGTCCAAGACCACCCAAACCAATGACTCCAACACGACTTCCTTCCTTGACGCGCCAGTTGCGAAGGGGAGAGAATGTAGTGATTCCAGCACAAAGAATAGGAGCAGCCTTGGCCAAGTCCATACCGTCAGGGATGGAAAGGACAAACTCTTCGCGAGCCACAATGTGCTTGGAGAATCCACCTTGTGTGACTCCTCCACCCGGCGAAATCTTGTCTTCGGATCCGTTTGTGGCAGTCCATCCATTGCGGCAGTATTGTTCTTGACACTTGTGGCATTGATCACACGTTTGGCAACTGTCGACCAAACATCCAATGGCCACCTTGTCGCCAACCTTGTACTTTTGGACGTCAGGTCCAACGGCAGTCACTTGACCAACAATCTCATGTCCAGGGACGAGAGGGTATGGTTGTGGACCCCAGTCTCCATTGACGGTATGGAGGTCCGAATGACAAATGCCCACCACAGTACAAGATTTCCATGGCAACGTCGTTACCTTGAGGTTCGCGGCGATCGAAATGAAAGGGTGCCATGTTGGCATCGTTGGAAAAGGCGGCGTATCCAATGGTCTTCATGATATTTGGTTTAGTTTGTTTGCTATTGACTTGATTTGATTATACTCGATGGGAGTTTTGTGAGAGGAGTGGAGGAATGAATTCACCGAGGATGGAAGGTATTCCAAATTGTTCTAGGATGTTGCCTTTGCTTACGTCTGTGTGTTACGAACATCCTCTCTTAGGCTCTATCCTTAAGTGGTGGATATTGCTCCCGGGTTACTTGAAGGAATGAAACACAATGGACGTCCAATCAACAAAGCACGAACTTGAAAGCATGGACAAGAAGAACCATTCCGAAGTTGGGGTGTTTGTGCTCTACCACCAACACAAGGGAAGCTCTATCCTTAAGTGTTGATTTGGAATCCGGGTTACGCATCGAGATAGAAGGGTTGTTTTTGTCAAGAATCAAGCAGGGTGACGAATTCTGTACTGCTGATGTTGTACCAGTACAGTACTGATACTGGTAGAAGTTATGAATGTCGGCGTTTCAATATATTGTGGTGGTCGCTGGGTTTGGCTAATGCATACAAAAGCTACAAAGCAGTGTTGCCATTCGCTTTTCCAATCAGTTTCGACTCGATGTTGCGTCCCCAGGGAAATACTTGATTTTCATTCATCATGAAATCTGGCTGGATATCAACTAGAAAATCCCAACCAGACAGAATGGAATAGTTTGGGTGTTGTTTCAAATCAAGATCTTCTACAATGTTTAGTTCTCGCTCAATGTTGCCATGTCGATGACAAATCGATGGGCGACATCTCCCTTCTTCAAAGCTTCAAAGGCATTGTTGATTTCCTCTGGCTTGATAATGTCGCATTCGGGATACACGTTGTGCTTGGCACAGAAATCAAGAACTTCCTGTGTCTCCTTGATTCCACCAATCAAGGACCCAGCAACGCTGCGGCGTCCGAAAACCAATGGCATGGTCATGGGGGCTTCCAAAGGACCGACTTGACCGACAATGACCAAATATGCATCAATGTCCAACAAGGGAGTGTACGCATCAATTCCGTGAATGAATGGAATGGTGTCAATGATGAGGTCGAAAGAGTATGCAGCAGCCTTCATGGCCTCAGCATCACTGGAAGACAAAATTGCCTTGGCACCAATGGACTTGGCAGCGGCCTCCTTGCTGGTGCTGCGACTGATAACAGTGACCTCAGCTCCCATGGCAACAGCCAACTTGACGGCCATGTGTCCGAGGCCACCCAAACCGATGACTCCGACTCGAGTGCCTTCCTTCACGCCCCAGTTGCGAAGGGGGGAGAAGGTAGTGATTCCAGCACAAAGAATGGGGGCAGCCTTGGCCAAATCCATACCGTCAGGGATGGAAAGGACAAATTCCTCACGAACGACCAAGTGCTTGGAGTATCCTCCTTGAGTTACTCCACCCAAATGCTTATCAGGAGCTCCGTAGGTAGGAGTCATGCCCTTGCGGCAATATTGCTCTTGGCACTTGTGACATTGGTCGCATGCTTGGCAACTGTCGACCATGCATCCGACGGCGACCTTGTCACCAACCTTGTACTTTTGGACCTTGGATCCAACAGCAGTGACTTGTCCGACAATCTCGTGTCCAGGGACAAGAGGGTAAGGTTGTGGTCCCCAGTCTCCGTTGACAGTGTGGAGATCGGAATGGCATACTCCACAAAAGAGGATTTCCATGGCAACGTCGTTTTCGAGAGGATCGCGACGGTCAAAGTGGAAAGGGGTCATGTTAGCATCAGTAGAGCGGGCGGCGTATCCGACAGTCTTCATGTTGTTGTTGATAATTTTCTTTGGGGAAAAAGGTTGACAAAGTGTTTCTTTCGTTCTTGTTCAGAGATTTGTGAGACGACGAATGCTATCATCGGATTGTTGCTTTCAGTAGCGCAAAGAGCATCGAAGATATCCTCATCCGCCACGTTGAAGACGTCCCTGTTCATCCTTAATGTGAAATACGAAGCTCATCCCGCCACTGCACTGGGACTTTGTTATGGACCCTGACGCTCCATCCATAAACGATCTTTCTAAACCCGGGTTACGGCAATAAAACTCGTCGTTTGCTCGCAGACTCATCGGTCTTTGTTATGGACCCCATCCACCGTCCTTTGAATGGTGCGTCGAAACCTTACCACAAGCACGATCAACATGATCTTTCGACGTCCCCCACCGAACACTCCTCTTAAGTACATTTTTCAGAACCGGGTCCTTTGGACTAACAAGACTTTTTGCCAACCAACTGGAAGAATGCATTCGAAAGTCCTGACGTCGTCGTCGTCAGGCAACAGGTTTCAACCTCACACTTTTCTCTGACAGAGCACAATAGGCAACGTAATCGGTGATCTTTATGATGGACGAATTATTGCTAGTCCAAACTGGTTCACTACAATATCATTTTTTCTTCATGGCAAAGCTATTGTGCAAGTGACTCAAACGATTGTGGTGATCATGTACAACCCCCTTGGGATTGGACATCACCAAAGTAGGAAATCTGTTAGTCTACCTTCATGTTGGCCATATCAATGACAAAACGGTGAGCCATGTCTCCCTTTTTCAACGCAAGGAAGGCATTATTGATTTCCTCCGGCTGGATCATTTCGCAATCAGGGTAAATGTTGTGCTTGGCACAAAAATCAAGGCACTCTTGCGTTTCTTTGATACCTCCAATCAAAGATCCAGCAACACTTCGACGTCCAAAAATAAGCGGTCGTGTCGTTGGAGCTTCCAAAGAACCTACGTGTCCAACAATGACCAAGGTTCCGTCAACGTCCAAAAGTGGAGTATACAAGTCGAGTCCATGAAGAGAAGGGACTGTGTCAATGATGACATCAAAAGAACTTGCCGCTGCCTTCATGGCATCGGCATCGGAAGATGCCAACAAAGCTTTGGCCCCCATTCCTTTGGCGGCAGCTTCTTTGCTGTTGCTTCGACTTACGACGGTCACTTCGGCTCCCATGGCGACGGCCAACTTGACAGCCATGTGGCCAAGTCCACCCAAACCAATGACAGCAACTCGAGTACCTTCTTTGACATTCCAATTTCGGAGTGGAGAATAAGTCGTGATTCCCGCACAAAGAATGGGAGCCGTTTTAGAAAGATCCATGCCATCGGGAAGAGAAAGGACAAATTCTTCTCGAACGACAATGTTTTTCGAGTATCCACCATGAGTATGGCCACCCGAAATTTTGTCGGGATGACCATAGGTAAAGGTGGCTTTGGTACGGCAATATTGCTCTTGGCACTTGTTGCATTGATCGCACGTTTGACAACTGTCGACCATGCAGCCAATGGCGACCTTGTCACCTGCCTTGAACTTTTGGACCTTGGATCCAACCGAAGTCACTTGGCCAACAATTTCATGACCAGGAATGAGAGGATATGGTTCTGGTCCCCAATCACCGTTGACATGATGCAAATCGGAATGACAAATGCCACAAAAGAGAATTTCAATGGCAACGTCGTTGTCTCGGGGTTCACGACGGTCGAAATGAATGGGCGTCATGGTGGAGCCAGGGGAGTGAGCAGCGTATCCAATAGTTCTCATGTTGGACCGAAACAAGTTGGACGAGAGAAACGATGAACCAGAATATGAATGGAATGTATCGGTATCGGTACGAGTAGGAGCTTTCCATGCTTTTCGATTGGAGTGGTGTCAGAAAGGGATCTTTGGGGGTCGTCGTAGTAGCGGCAATCGGCCACGCACGTTTCGAAAGATGCCAACACCACTGACGTCACGGTGGTCACAACACTTTTCGCTTGTCACGATGTGTGTCTTTTGCGACATAAAGAGGACTTACATTTTTAGTCGTTGATAATGCCGCCAAACACAGCAGCCATCATCCATCATCCCCGCGGCCCTAAACCTTTCGAACCTTCAACGAAACAACGGATGCGAGGAGGTCGTCAAAATCTACAAGTAGTCGGGACCAGTACTACCTACCTCTTCTCCTCCACACAAAATAATGGCAACTTTAACGAATCTACAACAACAAAGAAGAATTACCTACCGGTAGGTAGGTACTAGTAGTATTCATTTCTTCTTGCAATATTGCATGAGACCCACCAGTGCAACCACGACCAATTATTTGCTGACCATTTGAATGGTTCCCTCCTGCCGTGCGATACACACAGTATTCCGCGACCCCACCACCTCCACAACCAATCATTTTGCCAATGACATCCGGCGTCCCTAACACCATCGGACTGCTTCTTCTCCGGCTGCGACTACGCGTACATGGGACATGATGCGTGAATGGAGTGGCACTCTAGTACGTTACTACTACTTCTTGCTTCCATATTACTATATTACTATACGAATACTAGTATTTGTTGAATCTTCTAAGTACTAACACTTCTACACCAGAGGAATTTTTGCTCTCCTCCTCCTCCGCTTCCTCGCTCCTTCTATCTTCTTCTATCAAACCACACAGTCACGCACGAACACATACATAAGGACAAGTTGCTTTCAGATCTAATGAATTTGCTGAGCAATCTTGTGGCTTGCTCTTTCACATCGATGAGTTAGAAAATACTAGTACTTATGGGCAAGTTCGCAAAATATCGCCAGATCCACCGGGGGGTTCCATTCGCGAATGATGAAAGGTTCAATATCATTAGCGGGTCTCCCCCCACTCCATGTTGACATAAAATACATTCACTGTCATTTTGGCAAAAAAGACAGCAATCCATTGTTGCTCAGTAATCCCTCGTAAACAAATCCAACTCAAACATGCCGATGATGGCCTTTGCCAAAAGGAGTACGGCTTCCTCTTTCCAAGTCCTCCTAACTCTTCTTCTTGTTGTCTTCAGCCGCAATTGCTGGGCCGCGCCACTATCTACCTGTTCTGAGCTGACACCACTCAATCCTGTACTCACCACAGAGATTGCTTTGCCTGATCATACTTTGGTGGGCGAAGGTGATTCGTCATGGTATACCATTACCATTCCACAAGATGGGAAATATGAATTGACAGTCTACTTCAACAACGAGGCCGACATTGATGCATATCTATATGGCCCGTTTGCAGACACAGCCAGTGCTATTGAAGACTGCGCAGACTCAGACAGCATGAGCTCAAACTCCATTGACTCGTCTACTTCGAGCGATTCTACTACTGAAGTGGTTTCAGCATATGCGCTCAATGGTGGAGTCTATGTTCTTCAATTACTTCAATATGGAGGAACGCTCAACATTTTAACATACAGTGCCACGCTACAGGCCACAGTTGCACATTTGGCTTGTAATTGGATGGAACCTCTCGACCCTGTGCTCACCACAGAGGTTGACTTGCCTGATCATACTTTGGTGAGCGAAGGTGACTCGTCCTGGTATACCATTACCATTCCAGAAGAAGGCGTATATGAATTGACAGTCTACTTCAACGACGAGGTGGATGTAGATGTATTTCTTTATGGACCCTATGCCGACGTAGCCAGTGCTATTGAAGACTGCACAGACTCAGACAACATGAGCTCAAACTCCATTGACTCGTCTACTTCGAGCGATTCTACTACTGAAGTTGTTTCAGCATATGCGCTCAATGGGGAAGTATATGTGTATCAAGTGAAACATTCGGGAGGAACGCTCAATACTTTAACATACAGTGCCACACAGCAACCCCCCGTTGCACATTTGGCTTGCAAATGGATGGAACCTCTCGACCCTGTCCTCACAACAGAGATTGCTTTGCCTGACCATACTTTGGTGAGCGAAGGTGATTCGTCATGGTATACCATTACCATTCCACAAGATGGGAAATATGAATTGACAGTCTACTTTAACAACGAGGCCGACATTGATGCATATCTATATGGCCCGTTTGCAGACACAACCAGTGCTATTGAAGACTGCGCAGACTCAGACAGCATGAGCCAAGGCTCCATTGACTCGTCTGAGTCGAGCGATTCTACTACTGAAGTGGTTTCAGCATATGCGCTCAATGGTGGAGTCTATGTTCTTCAATTACTTCAATATGGAGGAACGCTCAACATTTTAACATACAGTGCCACGCTACAGGCCACAGTTGCACATTTGGCTTGCAATTGGATGGAACCTCTCGACCCTGTGCTCACCACAGAGGTTGACTTGCCTGATCATACTTTGGTGAGCGAAGGTGACTCGTCCTGGTATACCATTACCATTCCAGAAGAAGGCGTATATGAATTGACAGTCTACTTCAACGACGAGGTGGATGTAGATGTATTTCTTTATGGACCCTATGCCGACGTAGCCAGTGCTATTGAAGACTGCACAGACTCAGACAGCATGAGCTCAAACTCCATTGACTCGTCTACTTCGAGCGATTCTACTACTGAAGTGGTTTCAGCATATGCGCTCAATGGGGAAGTATATGTGTATCAAGTGAAACATTCGGGAGGAACGCTCAATACTTTAACATACAGTGCCACGCGGCAACCCCCCCTTGCACATTCGATTTGCAATTGGATGGAACCTCTCGACCCTGTCCTCACAACAGAGATTGCTTTGCCTGATCATACTTTGGTGAGCGAAGGTGATTCGTCATGGTATACCATTACCATTCCAGAAGATGGCGTATATGACTGGACAGTTCACTTCAATGACGAGGTGGACGTAGATATATTTCTTTATGGACCCTATGCCGACAAAGCCAGTGCAGTTGCTGACTGTGCAAATCACCGAGACAAATATTTCGACTACACTGACTCGTCTACTTCGAGCGATTCCAGTACTGAAGTGGTTTCGGCATATGCGCTCAATGGGGGAATCTATGTGCTTCAAGTGAAACAGTCGGGAGGAACGCTCAATACTTTAACATACAGTGCCACGCGGCAACCCCCCCTTGCACATTCGATTTGCAATTGGATGGAACCTCTCGACCCTGTGCTCACCACAGAGGTTGACTTGCCTGATCATACTTTGGTGAGCGAAGGTGATTCGTCATGGTATACCATTACCATTCCAGAAGATGGCGTATATGACTGGACAGTCTACTTCAATTCCGAGGCCGACATTGATACATATCTATATGGACCGTTTGCCAACAATGCCATTGCTGTTTCAGACTGTGTTGATGCCTCAAATATGAAGTCACAATACATTGACTCATCAAGTTCAAGCGACTCCAGTACTGAAGTGGTTTCGGTTGACGCTTTGGCTGATGATGTCTATGTGCTCAATGTCCAGTTTTATGGAGGAACTCTCGTTTCTCTGACTTACAGTTCAAGCTTGAGATCCATAACATCCATTTTACCGTCCAGCGTGCCATCAAAGATGCCATCTCACGTTCCTTCCAACAAGCCATCTCTAATTCCATCTTCCAACATAATCTCCAGCACGCCTTCCAGTATGCCGACCGGTTTTCATTCGAGCACGCCATCGAGCTTACCATCGAGTTTGCCATCAAACATGCCATCCAGCTTGGGAGACAGCATACCCCCATCGAGCTCCATCAAGCCATCTAAGATGCCATCTAACGTTCCCTCTGACAAGCCATCTCCAATTCCATCTTCCAGTATGCCGACTGGTTTTCATTCGAGCACGCCATCGAGCTTACCATCCAGTTTGCCATCAAACATGCCATCCAGTTTGGGAGACAGCATACCCCCATCGAGCTCCATCGAGCCATCTAAGATGCCATCTAACGTTCCCTCTGACAAGCCATCTCCAATTCCGTCTTCCAGTATGCCGACAGGTTTTCATTCGAGCACGCCATCGAGCTTACCATCCAGTTTGCCATCAAACATGGCATCCAGCTTGGGAGTCAGCATACCCCCATCGAGCGTGCCATCCAGTATGCCGTCCAGTATGCCATCCCGCATGCCAGTCAACTTACCCCCATCATCGAGCTCGCCATCGCGTTCACAATCAAGTTCGCCTTCCAGCATTTCATTCAGTACGAGTACTGTGCCGTCCGAGGTGCCGTCGAGTATGCCCTCCATAATTCCCTCGAGCACGCCATCGAGTTTACTTTCAAGTTCACCATCCAGTATTTCTTTCAATGATATACCGTCCATCATACCATCCAACAAGCCGTCGAGCTCACCGTCTGGTAACTCATTCAACAAAATGTCATCCATTGTGCCATCCAGTGTGCCATCCAGCATTCCTTTCATTGTGAACGCACCATCCAATGTGCCCACCACATTGACGGGGGGCAACAATCCTACATTCGTATACACCCAAGCTCGGACACAGACCAAGGCCCCAAAGACCCCAAAGACACGCAAAGCTCCCAAGGTCAACAAAAAGCGCAAGGCACGGAAAATCTCTGTTTGAGATTTTACGCTAGTTGTGAGCTCCCCTTCTCCGATCCTGTCATTATTGGTAACAGGCATTGTGAGAAAAGCCATACCATGTCAATGACACTAGACGAAATAGAATTGAAGGGATTTGTGTTGAGAAATTACTTCCACAATCATTGATGGGGCGTTCTGAGTTCTGAGCGACAAAGGAGAAATACTGGGCTGGGTCATCTTTTGAAGATACCCGAGTAATCTTCTTGTTTTGATGATTTATTCTGTTTAGCAAGTGAGGACAAGAACCAAAATCATGTTAATACTAGCTACTACTAATTCTAACTTGTGAATATGATCGGTGTTGTTAAGTTTCCTTCATTTATTGACGACGGCATTTTGAAAGTTGTCTCATTTCGGTTTTTGTGGCCGGTCAAATGAGTGGAAAGCACTGGTCGCTTGATGGGGTTCAGTCAAGCATGCACCTACTGGTGAACTTTTGGAGCTTATGTCCAACAGAGGTCCCCTTTTGGCAAACAGCTTTCTTGTCTACCAATTGCCGTTTACATGACATACTACTTTTGAAGCATTCTATATTGCAAGAGGAGTAGGTCTGTGTTCATTGTCCCCCCTCATTGCATTTGTTAGGTATTGTCACCCCATTCGATGTTGTGATCATGATCCTTGCGCACGACAGACTTTCACTTGGATGAATTCCCTCGGTATCTTACACATTGATGCTGACATGCAACCACCCACTATTGAGAACTTTCCACTCAAAAAGGAGTGCTTCCAAAACACACAGATTGTTGTAGGCTTACTTTAAGCTGCCGTACGAAAGCAAAAGGTTCCCACACGTCCATCGCGAGGATTGTCATCGTCAGACATGAGTAACACAATTTCAGCTCCGCCTTCGACGGCAGAATATCGCATGACAGCATCGACAACATAGTGACCAACATTTTCTTGCGCAATCAATTCCAATCCAGTATCAGCCAGCTCATAAGCCACCACCAGGCCCTTTCGACGGGAAATGATAACAATAGTACTCCCCAGAGAACAGCACAGGACTTCTGGCCAAGTGCCCATGGCCAACGTAGGAGGTGCATAGTCAAACTTTTCATAAGGAGCCATTTCGATCAAGGCGTCTGTCATGACATCAGTCAATGCAATGGATACTTCGGAAGCTTCTGTGACAGCAGAGACACAAACAACCAGATCGCCTTCTTCCGACTCCACAACAAAGAGAAGGAGTGGCATCCAGGCTTCATATCCCACATCGGGTGGTTGACACAAGCAAGCTCCCAACACGCCACTGTATCAGAATGGAAAAACAGGTTGAGTACAACACGGTAGACATCAAACGCGCACTCCACAAACATAATCATAAACACAACTCACTCGGATGCACAGACAGCTTGTGAATCCCCGCAAATAGGAACCAGCCATGCTTCTAGTTGCCCCCCTGCATTCGTATTGGACACCATCAAAAGGCCAACCTTGGACAACATTTCGGGACCATCCAACCCATTCGTACCACCTTCTTCATAGGAAACAATTTTCTTTCCTTGAAGCTCTCCTCCACGTTTCCATACTTGACGAGGTCGAGGGGATTCATCCAAAGGCATCCAGTGGAATCCTCCAACCGGTGTGATCAACATGAAACACAAAGTATCTTCTCCAGCCTCAGGGGGCAAAAACCTCCAGTAGTTCAGCTTAGTCGTCATTTGTAGCTCAACCACTACGGTCCTTGTAGACAGCTCGAAAACGACCATGCGTTTGTCTTTGGCAAGGAAGCAACAAAGGAATTCGCTACCGTCTTCGTCCATTTGGTCACTCACAATTGCACCAGAGGCACCAATAGGGTAGGTAAGTCCAGGGGGAACTTGGTCATCACGCCAAACAATAGTTTTCTCAGAACCACAGATAGAAATAGCTCCAACACCAAACCTCTCTAGTTCGCGATAATCAGGAAGACCACCACGGTTTCCACCAAAATGACGAGTCGCAGGAGGACCGCGAATGAGCGCGGCTGCGGCAGAGGATCTAACCTGCTCTGATAAAGGGATAGCACTATCCCACAAGGGCGAAATTTCCACCTCTTCGTCGACCTCTTCTTCCTCGGGCTCTGGTACATCGTTCTGCTCGGAAGTGCCTTGTAGATGAAACGGCTCTGTTGCACCGAAGGCTGCTCCAAAGGCGCTTGGGGACAGGGCACTCTTCGGTGAAAGCTCATCGAAACTGCCGAAGGCGTCCGAGCTAAAGGTTTTCGTTTGATTTGCATCAGTGTCGAACCCAACAAGGGCACCCCCTGTGCGCTTCTCTGTATCCTCGCTTCCCTTGGGAGGCGCAAGCAGTCCCATCGATGGCGGTTTCTCTGGCACATCAGAAGGAGGATTCAATCGACCCGGTGATGGTTCGGGTGGTGCAAGAGTAGCCTTTGGAGCCCCAAATCCTGCAAGGGGCACCAGACCACCTTTCTTCGAGGGCGCACTTTCCTTGGGGGCACCCAAAGCAAACTTGCCACCTCCCCCGCCTCCTGCCTTCTTGATTTTAACGCGGAATTTCCGTTTCATTTCAGCAGCCTCCAGGTAGTATTTCATTGTAGCTCGGATGTCTCTGTCTTCTCGTTCCAAGGCCCAAATACGTAGTTCCGTAATCCTGAATTGAGCAGGATGATTAACACCCAAAAGGATATGCGACTTCTCCAGCATCGTATCTAGCCCGGAAGCACCTGAGAATTCATCAACATCAATGCCAGGAGGCTTGAAATTCAAAACTTCAGAGCACACACTCTCTCCCTTCACAAGCACGTTTACCATTGAATTTGTCAAGCTCTCTTGTTTAAACGTGACAGCAACATGGTTCCAGCGACTGAACTTAATTGTGCTGGTTGGACCGTCGTCCTCGTCATCATCGTCGTTGTCGCCAGCAGCCTTCGGCTCACTCACAAGCTTGCCTCCAGCGATTGTCTTGAACTCGACCTCTCCGTTTGGATGCAAAACAAGTTCCCACAGCGAGCTGTTGCGGTCGTTTACACTACAAACATTCTCAAAGTCGTTTGCAGACGAGCCAAACGTCCTCCTGAGAAGCACAACATCGTCAGAGATGCTTTCAGGAACCCAGAACCAAAGCTCAATGGTACATTTCTGTCTAAACGTGTGGTCAGGTCCATGCATCATTCCGACATCCAAACTTCCACCACGGGAGGAAGGAATGACAACGGCACTTGCCATGCCAACACCAGATTTTTCAAACACGAGATCGTACAAAGCCTTAACCTTCCCTGGTTCTCCTTCGTCCACACTTGAAGTGGATTCCTGTAGCGATGTCGTATCCTTGCACCCAACAAGAGTCGCCGTAACTTCAAATTTGGACAAATCTGTGAAACCTTCTTCGCGCCATGATGACTCTTCGTCTTCACCTTCAGAGAAGCGATAGTAAACGGACAATTTGTCTTCATCTTTGATTCCTTCACCAACACCATCGACCCATCCATCTTCAATGTCATCAGCATCATCGCCACCAAATGAGTCATCGTCAGGTTGGGCCAGGAGGTCGGCCAACGTCGATGTACCTCTATCTTCGGAACGCTTCACTCCTTCCTTGCCAAGAACAAGTGGGCGGCGCCTTCCAAACCATTCTTGAATGTGATCCAGCATGAGAAGATTGTCTTTTTCTCGATTGGGCCCTTCATTCCAGACAAGTCTATTTTCCATAGGTTCAGAGGCAAACATTCTATTGCTTGGACGTGTAACAGCCCCGAAACCATCAAATGTCGACTCCCCAATGATTCTAGTTCTCATTCGCCCAATCCTTCTACCACGTTGCATTGACGGGGCAAGAGGGCGCATCCATTGCTTCGTGAAACCTCCATCGACTTTACCCTGGTTACGCAGTTCCACCGACAAGGAAGCGAGAGAAGCGACAGTTGTTGAGAAAAGGGGTTTACCAAGTGCGGCGTCGCTCTGGAAAAACGAGTTTAACATTCGAGAGGTATCTCGCGAAGAGTCGACCTGTGAGGCCAAGGCCAATTGAAACATCATCATATCGGACGCCTCAGTGCCACCAACATCAAGAAGTTTCAAGGCATCCAACGTATCTCCTTTTTCAAGAGCATCCTTTCCAAACTGCATCGTCAGGAAAGAAGAGGGATCACTCGGTCGTGGCAATGTCGCTGTCATGTTGTTGTCAGGGGACTTGATGTATTCAGAGAAATATTGATCGCCATTGGCGATGACATGCAAGTTAGTGTCGGCATCAAAACCTGCCTTGACTTTGCTTGTGACAGGGATCCAAGACGGTAAAAGCCGCCTATTGGCAGAGCGATCGAAGGTGGAGGTCCCGGTCATCAACCATGACGCCGCCGCGTGGACCTTGTAGTGCCCAAGAAGTTCATAGACTCGAGGTGTAATTCCTGCTCCGAAATTACTGAGACCTTCACCTTCGCCATGAATCATTGTTGCCACCTTTCTTCCAAACTTTTCAACAACAGATCGAAGGAAAGGTTGCTCTGAAGTAGATTCTCGTCCAGTAGCAATTGCATTTGCAATCATGGGCTCCAAGAGTAGGGCTGCGCGCGTCACTGCCACAGGCAACAAAAATTGGTGAGAATCCTGCCCACGTTCGACAAGTCGTGTTCCTAAATGGTACGGTGTAAATACCATACGATCAGGCCTAACTGCCAGCAACAAGTTTGGGTTAAAATCATACTGCGGCAGAGGAAGCCCTGCCAACATCCCAGAAACCCCAACTTTTCCAGGCAAACCACTTAGATAACGCATTGAGCATTCGTCACTAGAGGGATAAGCCACAGTGAACGACCCAAGTGGCACCAACGTCGACGGAGTTGCATACACCTTCACACTCGACAGCAATTGCAAATCAGCCGAGAAGATGAGAACTCTGTGAGAAGTGGTAATGGCGACACCACCTCTTTGCTCTCGCTCGTCAGGCAACGGCAGAATCTTGTTTACTGTTTCGCTTTCTTCAAACCAGAATACAGTGTGCTCTTCCATATTAGGCAACAGCCCAGTCAAGACTGTAGATGCAGCGTTCATCTTTCCAGCCACAACACAGTGCACTCCATCAGCAATACGAGCTCCGACAGCAAGAAGCCCTATGTTTTGGGTAGAACTGATTGCCATCATACCCTTGCATTCAACAAATGTTTCATCTGACGAGGCATCGACACCAATCAGCGGCCTGGACACGGACCCTGCAGATTCAACCCACTTGGAGCTACTGTCGTCATCTGAACTTCGCTCCCACAAAGAGATCTTCCCGCCATTGTTGCTCAACAAAAGAAACTTTGGAGTAACGTCTCCAGCTGGTGGCAAGAACGCGAGATCACGACCTTCTACAACTTGGACAATGTTTCCTTTGCCTGCGTTGTCTTGTTCCACCAACGCAATCATGTTGGATCCAGAACTTTTTGCATCAAAGGAGCGGAACCAAACAGCGGTGTATTTGCCCGATGAATGACGTGCTACTCGGTATGGCACCAATTTGCTCAAAGGGCCAAGACCGCCAAGTTCACAAACCACGACAGAAGTCGAACCACCAGCAATTGGGTCATCTTCCGACTTTTCTTCCCGTTGATTGGGAAACTGAGGCCCTCCTTCCCCAGAGGCATTGTTGCAGTCACCAACATAGGTTTGAACCAACCAATGTCGTCTGGATGGTGATCCCCATTCAAGGTATTCTTCCTTCTTGCGTCGCTCGCATTGTAGAATGGTGAAAATATGGAGAATACCATCCTTGTCGCTCGAGGCATCTGTCAAATGAACCTCTCCATTTGTGGACAGACCGGCTCCCACGGTACTGGCACCTCCCCGGGGAATTCCAAGACAGTCACTGGCGACTTGCGTCCATTCCAACAGTTCCAAATTGGTATCTGTATGATACAAAATGCCACTGCTGGAACTACAGGGAACCAATCCACGTGGAGCTTGCGATGCCTTCTGGAATTCTTGAGAATCCAGGATTTGTAAACTGGACGACTTGTCGTCTCCTGACGATCGGAGACCGTACATGGGGAGCTTGCAGTTCAATACAAACAGGCGAGCGTAATCCATGTTGTTTTGGAGTCCTGTCAAAAGCACCGAGAGCGATAGAGGAAGTTGGGGAGTGACATCACAGAAACTAGCCGACGCAAAGTGAAATGTCGAGGGCCATCGACAAGCACTAAAGGGCTGAATGACTGGTGTCTGGGAGAGTTGTGTCTTTTCATTGGGAGGTTTGATGGTAACATATTTGTTGCTTCCGCTCGATGCATCCTGAACCTTAGGAAGAGCGACATGATAGAGGCAATGACCACCTTGAAAGGAGGCAGACAAAAGGAGCAATTGGTTGTGTGCTGTAGCCTTGGGGGCTACCCATTCCAAATGCGTACAATATCCAATATCATCTTCACTTGCAGTCCCTGAACCTCCTACAAACAAACAAGAACAAAAAAATTCTCGGGTTAGAAAATTGCTCGTCACATCATCCAAAAGTAGAC
Organism: Nitzschia putrida; assembly: GCA_016586335.1. Taxonomy (NCBI): domain Eukaryota; phylum Bacillariophyta; class Bacillariophyceae; order Bacillariales; family Bacillariaceae; genus Nitzschia; species Nitzschia putrida. The sequence goes on along the minus strand of BLYE01000023.1, from coordinate 85,562 downwards.
GTTAAAAAACACCTTTTTGTTCAACCGTACGGTAGCAGTACTCACCTGTACTTTCTCCACTTTCCAAAGAAATGGGTGGACATTGTCGCAACACTCGTGTCCCTTCCAATTTACACAAGGGAAACAAGAGCCGACGAATTGCTTCGGTCGTCTTGCTCGTCACTTTGGCCACGGCTTCATACGTCCAGACACTCAAGGACCCATCGGTCAAGGCAATGGCCAAATATGGCAAACGGGTTGGAATGGGAGCGACTGGAGTGCTACCAGCCGCTAGTTGCTTTTTGGATAGAACAGGATCAATCGCAATAGTACAATTGGTGACCGCCATGTGTGCAATCCGCGTAGCTTCCTTGCCCACAAAGTTGGCCGACCAACTATCCTTGACGGTAGGTTTGCACATGAAGACACACGGTCCCTTTTTGGACGCTCCTCCAACAAAGACACATGAATCTGCCACCAACAAAGAAGTTGGATTGTAGGAAAAGTCACTTTTGGAGGGAGGACTGAGGATGGATTGCAATTGGACCAACTGGGAGGTTCCGTATCCCCATTGCCAAATCACAATCAATCGCAATCGTTCGGATTGTTTCTCGACGACCAAATCCAACAAACAAGCTACACGTGGACGCCAATATCCCTGGGCCTGATGGATACCCACAGTCAAGGTCAGGACGGTATCGACTTCGGTGACAACGACATTGTATTTTTGTGCAATCTTTCGTTGCAACTCGGTAGACAAGACGGGTGTACTGAGGACTTGGGCTTGTGTATGGGGATTCCATTCGACCAAATGAAATTCGGGTGCCATGGAAAGAGCCGTGGTTTGTTTGCGACACAACAAGACATTACCATTCAAGGGATTGGCAACGGGATGAGCCGTTGGAGGACTTTGTTGAACCAGAACAGGACGTGGCTCCTTGAGTTGAACAAAGGCATTTGTGGCAGCAGCACGACGTGTTGGAGGATTCTCCAAGGGCGATGTATCATAGGTCTTGGCAGGAACAAAAGAAGAACCTCCAAAGGCACTGCTAGAGAACATGGCCGAATCTTCCTTGCCAGAAGATGCAGGGAAACTACCAAAATCAGACGAAAATGCCGAAAAGGTATTGTCAAAGCCAGAAGTAGTTGCTCCTTTGGTATCCGTGGTTGCCTTGGAATCAAATGCAAAGGCATTGCTATCAAATCCATCGGCGGCAGCAGTAGCACCACCACCTGATCCAGCACCAGTTGTACCGGTATCAAAAGCTGCCGAATCAAAGGCCGAGCCACCAAAGGCTGATGATCCAAAGGCAGCCCCAAAATCGGCACTGCCACCACCACCACTTCCAGGAAATCCTTGGTTCTTGTTGTTGTTGTTGGATTCATCTTCGGAAGATCCTTCTTCACCTTCGGATACAATGGGACCACTGTCATCGGAAGATCGAGAGGAATGTCTCTTGCTGGGAGTGCTTCCCGTTCCTGATCCAGATCCACTTCCGGATCGTCCATGTGCTGGTCGTCTGCGTCGATCGGTAGGGGTTCGACTGGACGATGCTGACGATGGTTTTCGTTCGGGACGATCACTACGATCACTTCGTTCTCGATCCGATCGTTTGGAACGGCTTGTACCTCCTCCACCGCCACTGGAACCTTGCGACGCAACGGTACGTTCATCCCGATGTGGTTTACCTCGATCGCCAGTAGTAGCACTACTGCTGGTACCTCCACTACCCGACGATGTATGACTTGTGACGGTACGGTCATCTCCTCGACGACGAGACCGTCGATTGGGATCCGTGTGTCGACTACTACTGCTAGTGCCATGGCGACGATCGCGACTTCGTCCTCCGCTCTTCATGTGTTCATCTAGTTTCATGCTGCTAGAAGAGCCTCCTTGGTCATTGTTGTTGTTGTTGTTGTTGTTGTCATCGTTGCTACTCATGTTTGTTGATATTCTTTTATTGCTCCTTCTAGTAGCAAACAAGTGCACAACAACAAAAAAGGGAAAGGATGCTGTTGATCCTCCAAGTTGTTGTGCGGCAATGGACTCGATAGAGTCGAAAAGGTTTGTCGTTGTAGTCAAACCTCATAGGGATCGTCCAAGTCGAGTGTATGATGTGTCGAAGTAGTCAGCTGTATAACATTCTATATTTCACTATGAGTTCACTCTATCATTAGAGCAGAGAGACAACTGCTTCACAACAGTCCCAACGACTCCTCTATCTTTAGCACCGGACAGCTAACGACATTATTCTCTCTGATTTAGAAGTCAGCTCTAGTAGTAGAGTACTATAGGAGTCCTAGTACGACAAGGGAGTGACGACGACGAGACGAGGAGGAGCAGGCCTGGCCTAGCTAGAAGAGGTACGAGTGCTTCAATTCCAAACAAGACCAGAAAATGCAGCAGCGCTATCAACAACATGTTGTGTGGTTCACTACTTTGAGCACGCGGACGACGTCTACAGGTAGTGTGCCTCTAGTGCCATGAGGAGTAGCTAGGTAGGTAGTAGTGTCGTAGTACTACCGTGGTAGTAGGAGTAGAGTACAACTGCGAATTGCGACGGTATCTTAGAATGTGCTGTGATGACCTCCTTTCATCCTCAGTGAACCCCGTCGTCGTCTCCTCCTTTTGACGCGGTTTTCACAACAGGATGAACCCTTTTTATACGACCGTGGGTTTAGAGGACGAGGTCGTGTATGAGGATAACAACCCGCTGAGCAGTAACAGCGCTTTAGGGAAGTGACCAAGGTCACTCAACTCAGCTTCTTTTGCTGCACTTCGACGACGTCGTTTATTGCTTTTGATGACAGTTGCAGAAACTCTAATTCTCCCTCGACCTTGAAACAAGAAGTGGTTTCCTATTATGCAGTTAAGGTCCTCGTTTCGTGGTACTCGCTACCACAGTTGGGTAACAGTAACTCTGTGTATTGCCTTGGTGCGCAAATCATTTCGGTTGGCAACAGCAGCAGCAACACTACCACTACTACTCCCCCACCACCCTTCTCCATTATTTTCCCGTGAAATAATAATGAACCACTAATAATAAATACTAACGTAATATGTAGTGGTTCCAGGTGCTGCTGCTGCCGGCAGCAGTTCTTGCAGTCTTCGACGAACAGGTGCCGTACCATTGTAGCGGCTTCAATGACCAATGACCAACACGTCAGTTGGGAGCAGTAACGTGTATAATTGGAATGAGAACTCCGCACTCGTACGCACCACCATTTCGGATGCATCACAAATTGCTTGCTTCCAGTCGTGAAAACTGCATGTCGCTGCAACTTTAAATAAAGTCATTTCAAATGCTGCAAATGCATTAGGATGTCACTCAATCAGGTAGTAGACACCATTAAACAACTTGAATTTGGTCCAAATCTCCTTTGGAGTTTCTTCTGCAAACATACCTTGCGGCTGATACAAACACATAAAATCAAACATTGGATTTTCACTGCTGGTGTCAATTCAACTTCGAATCCAATTGGATCGCTCTGGCTGTTGCTCTCATCATGTTTCATACTACGCACTTCTTTTTCCACCACCCAAACATCAACAAAATGCTGCTTTTATGCGTTGTTCTGCTTCTGAGTGCATCGTGCTCTAGTTGCCTCCTCCAAGAGGGAGTTTTCGTTGTGGAAAGAGGCCTCGCAGAGAAAGCCACCAAAACCCGCGGAGGTGCAAGTACCAAAGCACCTACTGTTCTCACCACGAAGACACCCGTGACAAAGACCACCAAGAGCGCAACTTTGTTGCCATCTGCATCCCCAAGCCATTTGCCGTCACTTTCACCCTCTGAAAGGCCAAGCTCCATACCTTCTCTGGTTCCTTCTGAGTCCCCATCTGGGAACCCAAGCTCCAGGCCATCTCTGTTTCCCTCAGCTTCTCCCTCTGAAAGTCTGTCTCCCTCAGCTTCTCCTTCTGAAAATCCGAGCTCTATGCCTTCCCAAGCCCCCTCAGGTTCTCCCTCTGAAAGCCCAAGTTCTACGCCTTCGGAGATGCCCTCGTTGTCTCCCTCTGAGAGTCCAAGCTCTATGCCTTCCCGAGTTCCATCAGAAACGCCCTCAGGAAATCCGAGCTCCGAGCCTTCGGAGACTCCCTCGTTGTCTCCTTCAGGAAGTCCAAGCTCCATGCCTTCCAGTGTTCCGTCAGAGACACCTTCTCAGAACCCGAGCTCTATGCCTTCCCTGACTCCCTCTTTGGCTCCCTCACAGAGCTCTATGCCTTCTCAAAATCCATCTTTGTCTCCCTCGACCAATCCAAGCTCCGAGCCTTCTGAGATTCCCTCCTCGGTCCCATCGAAGACACCAAGTTCCGAGCCTTCTCAGGTTCCCTCTTTGTTGCCATCCTTGACACCCTCGGAATCCCCAACCCAATGCTACACTGATCCTGACCCAGGTTCCACTAGTGTCGTTGAGATCTTGGCTGAGGTTGTAGACATTTGTTTGTTACTCCAGGAAGGTAGTACTCCTGAGAACCTTGCCTATGAGTACGTCAATACCGATGGATACTTGACTTTGGGGACTTCGTCAAACATGGAATGGCAAGAACGTTTTGGAATGGCACTCTTTTATTACGCCGTCGGTACCGAAAGTACACTACAGGATATTGAAAATTTGAAAACTGTGTCTCATACTCTTTGGTGGATAGATGAGACTTTATTCTCGACCTTTGATGAGTCTTTTGAACAACTGCATGGATTCAACTTTCCATCTCATTGTAAGTTCAATCTGTCGAACAACAATTTGAGGACCATGTATTTGCATTGACTAACAACAAGAGTATTGTTTCCTTATCGAAACAGATAATACTGGGTTGAAAGGAAAGCTACCTACATTGGGAATGTTCCCCGAATTAGCTAAGGTGATGATTGATAACATGGCTCTGACCAGCATACCTACTAACATCGGACCCGTGAGTTCATTGACAGACGTATCATTCAACCAGAATGCGTTGACAAGCATTCCGACGGAAATCGGACAATACACATCACTGACGAACGTGGGCTTTGTAGCCAATTCGCTGCAAAGTGTCCCCTCCGAGCTTGGGGAGCTCACAGCTCTCACGAATCTGGCCTTGGACGAGAACGCCCTCACAAGCATTCCATCGGAGCTGGGAAATCTCAGCAACTTGGTGGCCCTTAGCGTCGCTTCCAATAACTTGCAAAGTCTTCCTACCGAGCTGGGACGACTCACCGATTTGTTTGTGCTCAAAGTGGGCAACAACCCATCCTTGCCGCTTCCTTTGGATTCGGAGATTTGTGACCCTCTCCTTGCCAACGGAGTATTTCTGCTTTGTGGCTCTGGTCCACCATTTCAAATGAACGCGGCTTGCTGCCCCGCGTAAACATCCATGGAAGTTCGTGTCTGTGGCTGATTGTTGCAAAAAGAAAAGAAACAGAAGTGTCCGAAGAACAAGGCACCCAAATGTAACCATAAAGGTTTGAGTGAGTGAATTGCATGAATGGTTTGCCGTCCTCGATGGCACTACTTAAAATAATATTCTTATTGCGTGTATCAGATATTTGGTAGAGACTGGGATGCTGTTTGCCAATAATGGGAAGAAGATGAGGTTTGTGTTGTTGTTTGCTGCCACCAGCTGGCGCACAAGAGCTAGTCGGAGGTCGGAAGGGTCGTTTTGAGTCCTGAGGGATTCTGAGAGACTTCTTGGTGAAGTAACCCGGAATGATGATCAAGTAGAGTAAACCAAGTAGGATTGAAACAGTGTTTCTAAACTCAAATTTTATGAATACTACTTCCTCAACAACTGAACGATCACTGATCGAAAGCTGAATCAAACAGAACACAAGTGAACAGAAAAGTTATGCGATCAATATATCCAATCGACAAAACTAACCCTTGCTTCTCCCAACGGATGAGAAGTAGAAAGTAGTTGTGCGATCTGTAGATGTTGAATGCTTGGATACTGCTGCTGGTCTGCCATACGTACGGATGTCGCACCAGGATCCCATCAGCAGCGGCGATACCTCACACTCCCTCATCATGGTCGACAGAAGTGGACTTGGTATCTGTGGTATCCCATCCCAAGATTGCCTTGCGGAATTTTCGGAATAAGTCGAATCGAACAGCCTTCGTGAACATATCCGCCAGCTGGTCTTCGGTGTCAATTGCCACAACACTAACTCTCATTCCGACCTCCTCTCGAAAGTGGTGATACTTGATGTTTATGTGCTTTGTCCTCGGCCTCATCTTGGGTAAGTTGGCCAATTCCAAAGCTCCCGAATTGTCTTCGAATGCTGTGCATTTCACTTGTGGCAAAGGTTTCTCACTCACAATGTTGCGTTTGTGCATTTCTTCCAGGATGTTCATGAGCGGAATCACATGTCTCATCGCCTCAGAGAGACAGATATATTCCGCTTCAGTGGTGCTCGACGCGATTTCGGTCTGAAGCTTCGACTGCCAGAGTATGGGGCACCCACTGAGAGTGATGACGAAACCCGAGCGAGATCTGGCTGTGGAGATGTCGGTTTCGGCGGTGTCCTTGTCCCAGAGGCCAGCCCAATCTGCATCGGCGTAGACTTCGAATTCCATCCTCCCGTTCGGCCTCAGATACATCCCTTTGTCTTGGGTCCCTTGCAAGTAGCGACAGATCTTGGTGATTGCCTCGGAGTGGTTGACTCGAGGATCGGCAGAATGGCGAGCGGCGTTGTGCACAGCGTAGGCAAGGTCTGGTCTAGTTGATTTCTCCAAAAAGTTCAACTTCCCGATGATCGAGCGATATCCCCAGTCGGCGCAGTGATGCGGAGGAAGGTCCTTTCCATTCGTCAAGATCTCGGACAGTTTGGCTGGATAATCAGCGGCTTTGGTGTTGTCTTGAAAGTTCATATCGGCAAGTATTTGTTTGACCAACTTGTGTTGCGAGAGGTGAATTTCCCCTGGTGTGCTCTTGTCAACATCAACGCCGAGGTAATCCTTCAAATCTCCCTCGTCAGTCAAGTTGTAGTGTAATGCTTTTAGGTCTGCAATTACTGCCTCAACCCTAGCCTTGTCGGGATCGATGATAATCCCGTCGTCGACGTAGATCAGGAACATAGTGGTGCCGCGATAGTAGAGGCACTCGTCGATCTTGCTTTGTTGGAATCCGATCTGCACCAGTCCCTTGTGGAGATGTTGGTTCCAAACCCTTCCGGCTTGCTTGGACCCATACAAATTGCGCACCACCAACAAACAAAAGTCCTCATTTCGCCCTCCCTCTGGAACTTCGAAGCCCTTGGGGATCTCCATGTACAGGGGACACTAGGCTTCCGCTTGAGGGTAAGTAAGGACAAAGTCAATCTGCCTTGTCTCCCAACCATAGATCAATGCAAGTACCAAGCACAATCGGATCGTGAACCAACTGACAACGGGCGAGTATGTCTCCCAGAAGTTGACACCATACTCCTGCTTGTGACCTCCTATGGCCAGCCTTGCCTTGTGTTTGTATACGATGCCGGTGGCAACACGTCTCTTCCGTTTCATAGACCAAACACTGGGTAAGATGGTAGTTCCAGGCGGGATGTCACACTTCTTGACAAGTCTCCAGTGTCCATTCTCTTTGTGAGAGTGGACTTCATCCCTCATCGCCTGGATGAACTCCTTGCGATCCGGCTCCCTCAGAGCCTCGTGCAAGTACATGGTGTCTGGGTCCCCGGCCTTGGACATGTAGGCCATGGGATCGCTGAGGAAGGTCGCCTCGTCAGGCCAAAGGTCTGGGTCGGCAAGGAGGGCTTCGAATGCAATTGGTGCTAAGGCTGTCCTGGAAGCAGGTGGTTCGACAGCGCGAGGTAGTCGCCTGGAACGCTTGGCTTGTCGCTTGGTAGAGCCACGCCGATTCCTTCTGGCCCTTGGCAATTCGATGGTTGGCAGAAAAGGCTCCTCGGGGAGAACTTGCTTGGTGTTACCATGCACCACTGTTTCATCGTCTGCGGTGGGCACCTCGGGACTGTCGGCCTCCCTCAGAACATCAGTCGGCGCGACTTCTTCGGTCAGTCCAGCGCGTACTTGCCATTCCCCAACATTCAGCCATCGGTGAACTGGATCGTCAACAGTTTCGAATAAGTCATCGAATTTGACGTGGAACTGAGGCGATACCATCCCTGTCGTCGGGTTGAGGGCGAGGCACACATTTCGAGCATGTTGCGGGGAAGGTCCGAGGTTAATGGCGAGCCGAGATCTGGGGAACCACTTGTTGAAAAACTTGCCAGTTGCCAGAGCATCCTCCAAGACGTACACGGGCGCTCCAAACGGGTGAAAGTCCTGTTGGTTGGGCGTCACTTGCGATCTCGTAAATAGTTCAAGAGGCGACGGGATGCGACCGTCTGGTGTCCTTTCGGTTCCAGTCAGCGGCGTGTTTGCATGAACAATGTTGGCATGCCGCAAAGCGTAGGGCCAGAGTGCGGTGTGGATGGCGGCTGGCCACCTGTGCATAGCGTCGAGCAGGGCTGTCCTTGCACTCTCCCTCAGGTCTCGGATTCTTTTCTCCGCAATGCCATTCTGAAAGTGAGCATTGACCCCTGCGAACGACATTGACTGTGAACACTTTGCAATGTGCATGGCCCACTCGGTCTCGGCGAACCTCCCATTGTCGGCGTGATAGTGCTTGATGGACACACCATGAGCCGCTGCAAAACCAGCCTCCTTGGCCTGCACAGTCTCCAACGCTCCGGTGCTCTGTTGAAGGTGTATGTAGGATAATTTCGAGTAATGGTCAACGAACATGGTGGCTGTAGTGTATCGTAGCTGCGTTGGCCTTCCACCCTTGAGTTGAGCGATGAATTGGTCCACCGAAACACAATCTCCTGGTTTGGTGACCTTCCGTGGCTTGATCTGGGATGGCGGACCTCTGTTCCTCCATGATGGTCTCCGATGCATCGACTTTTCCTACGAAAACTCCGTCTCTGGCGCCCTCTGCGTTGCCGTCATCGTCGCCCTCAGAGTCAGTGTCACCTTCACAGTCTCCATCCTCCTCACATTCTCCATCCATGTCCCCGACCGAATGTTATGCGTAACAACTACGTAGTGACTACTCCGATATCAAACAATGATAAACGAAAATAATGAGCTAAGTTATACTCTAGAATGAAATCTTTCCACGAATAGAATAAAGATATACGAATAGAATACGAGTAGATAAGACTACAATGCCTTTGCTAAAGTCTTGGCAAGATAGCTAATCACTCTCAGCATGAATCTAAACTCTCCAAGATGACTTGGGTCTAGAAACATGGTTACTACCGGACGACGGACGTACGCCGTACAGACCGCATCCTTCCAAATGTGCAGAAGTGCAGGTAACTACTGTGTGGTCTCTACAAACACTACAACAGGGTTACATAGGATAATACATGTCTCCTAGTACGTCTATTAAGACTAAGAATATCATATCTAAGTAATGTGTCCTATTGAGACAACTACTTGACACTCCCCTAGTTGACTGCATCGTCTGCAACTTGCATCGCCATATGGGCCTCAACTGCTGCAATTTCTTCAGCACTGAGGGTCTCCCCTTTTCGGAATAACATAGTATCCACGAATGGCCAGAACACAGGATAGGGTAGAAATTTCGTCAGAACATCTGCGATATTCTGGGTGCCAGGGATATGCATAAAATACATCACCTTAGCAGCGACAGCAGAACGGACACGATGATAAGCCAGGGCATTATGTCTTTCACTAAGAACAGAGCTCGGGATAGTGGATGACGTCAATACAGACTTATTGTCACCAAACAACCACGCTGGACCATCTAGGGGAATACCCATGTCTCGCATCAAGGTCCTAATATCAATTATTTGCTCAGTAGCCTGCCGTGCGGCTACGAACTCAGAACCATAGGTGGCAGTCTCAACTGTGGACTGTCTCTTAGAGAACCAAGCTACAGGCGTTTGGTCCACCATATGGAAAACAAATGCACTATGCTGAAAAGATGATGTAGAGAAAAGTATTTGGGTGTGTAGAATGAAAAACTATGTTACTTGCTATGGTATTTTTGATGACCCATATCTTGGGAAGTTCCCAAGATATTCGTGCACTTTCACTTCGGATATCTTCAGACGTAGTCGTAGAAGTATCTCACCAAGTTTGGTGCGAATCTAGAGCTTCCTTGATATCTCATTGGAGGAAGACTTCTAGACCTTGTGGGTACTCTCGGAAGGAGTAGTCTGTCCTTCTATCCTAAGGTACGAACCTATAGGACTATCAATAGTACGTATTGTATTGTACTGCCTTTTTCTAGCTAGAAGTGCCCTTACTACCTAGGACTCCTCTACTGTCATGAGACGGTATACTGCATTCGCCCCCATGATAAAGGCTATTAGGCTTTTGCCTGAAAGGTCTTTTTCATTAGACTTGTGTCGGATCATGATTTGTAATCCTAAAAGCACTAGATGTTTATTTAAGCAATTCTACCCTTGCTTTGGGAACCCTAGACCCACATAGTACCTATTCTCCAGTTGTTGTGCTGTGATAGGGGGAAAACATCTTGCTTGTGTGTGGCGTTTTAGCTGTTATTTCATAGTAGTATATATTGTTAGCCTTTCGTTGGCTTAGTCTCAGGAAATCCGTCTGAGAACTGATCAACCTATCAGTGTAAATCGGTTGTTGTAGTATTGTTGTGCTGCTTTGGCTTAGTACGTCTTATATTTCGTTTGGAAGACGACGACATCATGAACCTTGGCCATTGTTCATGTGATAGTCTGTTTACACTGTAGTTGTATACTATGAATAGTAGATTCTCTTTTGGGTCGCCTTGGACAACGTATTTGACTTGGGTGGTTTTAAGTTAGTACAACACTTAGTAGTACGCAGGATACATTTCTTAGTTTGTTTCTGCAGTCAAATGATTCGTTAGAATGCTACGCTGTAGATTTTTCTACTAATGGGTTCAGTCGAAATCCCGTACTACCACGTTGGTAGTAGCATTAACTCGTTTGAGTCGTTTTGTACAAACGTTATTTGGTTCGTATGATGGCACTCAGCATTACTCTAGTAATACTAAGATTGGTAGTAGTTGGAGTTTGTTTGTACTAACGTTGTACATTGTTAGTATGTTGCTATTACAACCAGGCTTGACCTGTTTGAATAGGCTTGATTGTATCACTTGCACCATGTACTGCATCGTGTTGACTTTTGGTTTGCTTTTTACTTTCGTTTTTATTTCTTTCACTAAGTATTATGGTTTGCTTTGTTTCTGTGTTTTCCTGAGATTCGCCCCCATGGAAACCATAATATTTGGTGGACTTTGACTCGTTGTTTGGAAACACACGGTAGTTAAGGGTGGTCATCGCCAGTGAAACGTGGTGGGTGACCATCGTTTGAACATTACTACTTAGAGATATTGCACTATGCTGAAAAAAAGAGTTGCTGTAAAGATGTAGAGAAAAGTATTTTGGTGTGTAGAATGGAAAACTATGTTACTTGCTATGGTATTTTGGATGACCCATATCTTGGGAAGTTCCCAAGATATTCGTGCACTTTCACTTCGGATATCTTCAGACGTAGTCGTAGACGTATCTCACCAAGTTTGGTGCGAATCTAGAGCTTCCTTGATATCTCATTGGAGGAAGACTTCTAGATCTTGTGGGTACTCTCGGAAGGAGTAGTCTGTCCTTCTATCCTAAGGTACGAACCTATAGGACTATCAATAGTACGTATTGTATTGTACTGCCTTTTTCTAGCTAGAAGTGCCCTTACTACCTAGGACTCCTCTACTGTCATGAGACGGTATACTGCATTCGCCCCCATGATAAAGGCTATTAGGCTTTTGCCTGAAAGGTCTTTTTCATTAGACTTATGTCGGATCATGATTTGTAATCCTAAAAGCACTAGATGTTTGTTTAAGCAATTCTACCCTTGCTTTGGGAACCCTAGACCCGAATTGTACCTATTCTCCAGTTATTGTGCTGTGATAGGGGGAAAACATCTTGCTTGTGTGTGGCGTTTTAGCTGTTATTTCATAGTAGTATATATTGTTAGCCTTTCGTTGGCTTAGTCTCAGGAAATCCGTCTGAGAACTGATCAACCTATCAGTGTAAATCGGTTGTTGTAGTATTGTTGTGCTGCTTTGGCTTAGTACGTCTTATATTGCATTTGGAAGACGACGACATCATGAACCTTGGCCATTGTTCATGTGATAGTCTGTTTACACTGTAGTTGTATACTATGAATAGTAGATTCTCTTTTGGGTCGCCTTGGACAACGTATTTGACTTGGGTGATTTTACAATAATACGCAGGATACATTTCTTAGTTTGTTTCTGCAGTCAAATGATTCGTTAGAATACTACGCTGTAGATTTTTCTACTACTGGGTTCAGTCGAAATCCCGTACTACCACGTCTAGGTAGTAGCCTTGACTCGTTTGAGTCGTTTTGTACTTGTACGTTAGCACAAACATTTGGTTTGTATGATGGCACTCAGCATTACTCTAGTAATACTAAGATTGGTAGTAGTTGGAGTTTGTTTGTGCATTGTTAGTATGTTGCTATTGCAACCAGGCTTGACCTGTTTGAATAGGCTTGATTGTATCACTTGCACCATGTACTGCATCGTGTTGACTTTTGGTTTGCTTTTTACTTTCGTTTTTATTTCTTTCACTAAGTATTATGGTTTGCTTTGCTTCTGTGTTTTCCTGAGATTCGCCCCCATGGAAACCATAATATTTGGTGGACTTTGACTCGTTGTTTGGAAACACACGGTAGTTAAGGGTGGTCATTGCCAGTGAAACGTGGTGGGTGACCATCGTTTGAACATTACTTCTTAGAGATATGTTATTCGTTATATTATGATGATTACGTTGAATCGTGTTTACAAGGTGGTTGCAGGGACAGAATTATTGTGTTTGCTTATTTTAGTAGGCATTGCGTATCCTAGTACGACTAGTAGGAGTAGTACTTGCAACTGCTTGCTGTAGGTTGCGATACGTTGCCATCCGTTGGGGAGAATTGTGCACTAGGCTGTGGTTGTGATTGCTACATTGCGTAGGCTTACCGTTGGGGTTTATAGTAGTAGTTCGTACTGGACCTGTCGCTTCGACGACGACTTGTTGTGTTACTACTGAACGAAGGTAGATTACACGTAATTGCGCTTGGCAAGGTGGAGTCGGTCTTGTTGGTTACGTATTGTGCGTTGTACTAAGTACTGCGTTGAGAGATCTCTAGCATTGCACTGTAGTAATTTGCTATGTTGTCTTGTGACTACTGCATTTCGTCATAATTGGGAATTGGTAGAGGATCGTGGTTTTGCGATTGGTACTGATACCGAACATTTCGTATAAGGAATTATACTAACGTTGGTATTGATCCTACGCTTTGTTTCAGGGTGTTTTGAAGTTCGCCCCCAAAACCTGTATTGTCATGTTGAATCGATACTCTGTAAGATGGCGTCCCTTCGAACAAAGAATCTGGTACCCGAAGTCAAACGGAAAATTCTGGGTTTCAGCGTCCCGAAACACCATAATAATCTGCCTGAGGTAAAATGACGTATTGACTGTTATTGTTCCCAACGTGAAACTGATACATGGTTTCCCCGTAATACCAGTAGTGGGAAACTTAGAAGAGTACTGGCGGGAATTTACTTAGGCAGATGGCGCCATAGTAACCGTTTTCCTCGTGGTTGATCCTTGTGATTTTTGTGTGTGTGTGTGTGTGTGTGTGTGTGTGTGTTGGTGACCGGTTAGTATTAACGTATTGACGTGTACTAATTGTGAGTTATTGAAGGTACTAACATTGAGTCCAAACTCTTTGCGTCGAGCGAGGTGTTCGTTGTATTGGCACAAACATAATTATTTTTATTGGATATGGTTTATGATGATATGTGATTGGTTTGATGCCGAGAAGGGAATCTCGCTAAGTAAAATGAAATCTCGTAGTGCCAGCTTGGATTCCAGTTGGACCTCGCACTGACACTATTAGGACATTAGTAAGAGGTACTGATACTGTAGTAGTGCAGTCTTATTCATCGAGATTCTGTGGTGCACTTCTTTGTGCAGTATTTCTTTATGCTGACGTTTTAGAGGATGCTACTTAATTCGTACTAGTAGTACAGTACTACCGGTAGAGTAGAGTAGTTCCGTTTCCACTACCACCAATGTTACTAACGTAGGTACACAGGTACCACTTGCTAGTTACTAGTACACAGTAGTAGCAGCACGTTTTTGTTGTGACTTGGATTCTCTTAGGTCTCATACAATCCGAAACGCTTGTATGGACACACCGGAGAACCAAACACGATATTGATGAATCCGTCAGGCTTGGACCACGAAGAAGAAGTGGTTTGGTTAATTTATTAATATGTTTTGGGTTTTGTTACACGACGTTTCGTGTCGTTTTACGATTATTTCGTATGTAAGCATGGCAAACACTTAGACAATGGTGCTGCTATGTGTATTGAAGCTGCGGTGACGGTTCGTTGTTCTGATCCCGTGTTTACAGGCTCACCACGCTTTTATGTCTTAATGTCAGTACTACTGTGTATTAGTAGTACTTACCGTAGCGTATGTACCAAGAGTTGTTCATCTGTTGACGCACAACTAGCACGGTACGATGCTTCAATGATGGTTGTAGCGTGTCTCGAAATTTCGCACTGGTGGTGCCAGTAGCACATTGAGATTGCAACACTACGATTGGCTCTTTCCACACTGTTTAGCAGAATGAGTGGAGGAAAAATTAGTCCGAGATCTTTCAATCTTTGTCGATGAAGAAGGTCACGATTTCCTCCTTAGCTATAATTTTAGTAGTTGGTGTGACATCTGATGCATGTCTTTACCGTTGAAAACGCCACAAGGGCATATATAAATGACCGTTGCAACTGCACTGTGAAAAATTGTTTTCACCTTGCAAAAGCACACCAGTTTGTGCACCCTTTTTGGGCGGTTTCACCATGATGGTTGCCTGCTTGAGGCTCTATCTCCATGGCATGAAGGTCTTTTTGAACGCTTCTTTTTGCTATTTTAATACTACTTGTTACTTTGAACGTATTCGAACTGCTTTGAGGCGAAATGGAGTAGTTTGTAGTGAGTAATGATAACTCAAAAATTATTTTATTGTTGCTTTGGCATTTTTGCCAGTTGGAACTTGTGGCGCCCAGTTTTGGTCCCATTCCTGCAGTCTCTGCTTGTGTGGGCGCTTGCCTCTTGTTCCCGATACCACTGAGAAGAGTAGGAACCACTTTCAGGTTTTCAGGCTTGGTTGTTGCTTGATTGAAGCACTTTATTGTTGGAGTTGAAATAGAGTCAAATACAAATTCACATTGCCCAGTCTGACCATGATTTCTCTTGTTTCCGAATGTTTTCGCTCTTCAAACTCGCTCCAAGGTTGTGCCATAGCCTTTGCCAGTGGATCACCAAGATTCAGTCGTAGAAGCCACGAAATGGGGTCAAAATTGTCAACAGAGTTGGAAGGAGTCTCTGGTTCCTGTTGAACAAACAAAAGGTGAGAAAAAACGTTTTTTCCATTGGCTTTGGAAGCCTTTTTGCAGCCATCACTTCAGAGAGTGAAGGTGAATGAATTCATTATGCACTATGCTGAAAAAAAGAGTTGCTGTAAAGATGTAGAGAAAAGTATTTTGGTGTGTAGAATGGAAAACTATGTTACTTGCTATGGTATTTTGGATGACCCATATCTTGGGAAGTTCCCAAGATATTCGTGCACTTTCACTTCGGATATCTTCAGACGTAGTCGTAGACGTATCTCACCAAGTTTGGTGCGAATCTAGAGCTTCCTTGATATCTCATTGGAGGAAGACTTCTAGATCTTGTGGGTACTCTCGGAAGGAGTAGTCTGTCCTTCTATCCTAAGGTACGAACCTATAGGACTATCAATAGTACGTATTGTATTGTACTGCCTTTTTCTAGCTAGAAGTGCCCTTACTACCTAGGACTCCTCTACTGTCATGAGACGGTATACTGCAATATGTTATTCGTTATATCATGATGATTACGTTGAATCGTGTTTACAAGGTGGTTGCAGGGACAGAATTATTGTGTTTGCTTATTTTAGTAGGCATTGCGTATCCTAGTACGACTAGTAGGAGTAGTACTTGCAACTGATTGATGTAGGTTGCGATACGTTGCCATCCGTTAGGGAGAATTGTGCACTAGGCTGTGGTTGTGATTGCTACATTGCGTAGGCTTACTGTTGGGGTTTGTAGTAGTCCGTATTGGACTAGTCGCTTCGACGACGTCTTGTTGTGTTACTACTGATCGAAGGTAGATTACACGTAATTGCGCTTGTCAAGGTGGAGTCGGTCTTGGTTAAGTATTGTGCATTGTAATGTAGAGACATGTAGCATTGCACTATAGTAATTTCCTATGTTGTCTTGTGACTACTGCATTTCGGCACATATGGGAATTGGTAGAGGATCGTGGTTTTACTACTTCTTTTTGGTAGCGGCGATTGGTACTGATACCGAACATTTCGTATAAGGAATTATACTACTGCTGGTATGGATCCTACGCTTTGTTTCAGGGTGTTTTTGAAATTCGCCCCCAAAACCTGTATTGTCATGTTGAATCGATACTCTGTAAGATGGCGTCCCTTCGAACAAAGAATCTGGTACCCGAAGTCAAACGGAAAATTCTGGGTTTCAGCGTCCCGAAACACCATAATAATCTGCCTGAGGTAAAATGACGTATTGACTGTTATTGTTCCCAACGTGAAACTGATACATGGTTACCCCGTAATACCAGTAGTGGGAAACTTAGAAGAGTACTGGCGGGAATTTACTTAGGCAGATGGCGCCATAGTAACCGTTTTCCTCGTGGTTGATCCTTGTGATTTTTTTTTTTTTTTTGTGTGTGTTGGTGACCGGTTAGTACTAACGTATTGACGTGTACTAATTGTGAGTTATTGAAGGTACTAACATTGAGTCCAAACTCTTTGCGTCGAGCGAGGTGTTCGTTGTATTGGCACAAAAATAATTTTTATTGGATATGGTTTATGATGATATGTGATTGGTTTGATGCCGAGAAGGGAATCTCGCTAAGTAAAATGAAATCTCGTAGTGCCAGCTTGGATTCCAGTTGGACCTCGCACTGATACTATTAGGACATTAGTAAGAGGTACTGATACTGTAGTAGTGCAGTCTTATTCATCGAGATTCTGTGGTGCACTTCTTTGTGCAGTATTTCTTTATGCTGACGTTTTGGAGGATGCTACTTAATTCGTACTAGTAGTACAGTACTACCGGTAGAGTAGAGTAGTTCCGTTTCCACTACCACCAATGTTACTAACGTAGGTACACAGGTACCACTTGCTAGTTACTAGTACACAGTAGTAGCAGCACGTTTTTGTTGTGACTTGGATTCTCTTAGGTCTCATACAATCCGAAACGCTTGTATGGACACACCGGAGAACCAAACACGATATTGATGAATCCGTCAGGCTTGGACCACGAAGAAGAAGTGGTTTGGTTAATTTATTAATATTTTGGGTTTTGTTACACGACGTTTCGTGTCGTTTTACGATTATTTCGTATGTAAGCATGGCAAACACTTAGACAATGGTGCTGCTATGTGTATTGAAGCTGCGGTGACGGTTCGTTGTTCTGATCCCGTGTTTACAGGCTCACCACGCTTTTATGTCTTAATGTCAGTACTACTGTGTATTAGTAGTACTTACCGTAGCGTATGTACCAAGAGTTGTTCATCTGTTGACGCACAACTAGCACGGTACGATGCTTCAATGATGGTTGTAGCGTGTCTCGAAATCTCGCACTGGTGGTGCCAGTAGCACATTGAGATTGCAACACTACGATTGGCTCTTTCCACACTGTTTAGCAGAATGAGTGGAGGAAAATTAGTCCGAGATCTTTCAATCTTTGTCGATGAAGAAGGTCACGATTTCCTCCTTAGCTATAATTTTAGTAGTTGGTGTGACATCTGATGCATGTCTTTTCCGTTGGAAACGCCACAAGGGCATATATAAATGACCGTTGCAACTGCACTGTGAAAAATTGTTTTCACCTTGCAAAAGCACACCAGTTTGTGCACCCTTTTTGGGCGGTTTCACCATGATGGTTGCCTGCTTGAGGCTCTATCTCCATGGCATGAAGGTCTTTTTGAACGCTTCTTTTTGCTATTTTAATACTACTTGTTACTTTGAACGTATTCGAACTGCTTTGAGGCGAAATGGAGTAGTTTGTAGTGAGTAATGATAACTCAAAAATTATTTTATTGTTGCTTTGGCATTTTTGCCAGTTGGAACTTGTGGCGCCCAGTTTTGGTCCCATTCCTGCAGTCTCTGCTTGTGTGGGCGCTTGCCTCTTGTTCCCGATACCACTGAGAAGAGTAGGAACCACTTTCAGGTTTTCAGGCTTGGTTGTTGCTTGATTGAAGCACTTTATTGTTGGAGTTGAAATAGAGTCAAATACAAATTCACATTGCCCAGTCTGACCATGATTTCTCTTGTTTCCGAATGTTTTCGCTCTTCAAACTCGCTCCAAGGTTGTGCCATAGCCTTTGCCAGTGGATCACCAAGATTCAGTCGTAGAAGCCACGAAATGGGGTCAAAATTGTCAACAGAGTTGGAAGGAGTCTCTGGTTCCTGTTGAACAAACAAAAGGTGAGAAAAAACGTTTTTTCCATTGGCTTTGGAAGCCTTCTTGCAGCCATCACTTCAGAGAGTGAAGGTGAATGAATTCATTATGCACTATGCTGAAAAGATGATGTAGAGAAAAGTATTTGGGGTGTGTAGAATGAAAAACTATGTTACTTGCTATGGTATTTTGGATGACCCATATCTTGGGAAGTTCCCAAGATATTCGTGCACTTTCACAGACGTAGTCGTAGAAGTATCTCACCAAGTTTGGTGCGAATCTAGAGCTTCCTTGATATCTCATTGGAGGAAGACTTCTAGACCTTGTGGGTACTCTCGGAAGGAGTAGTCTGTCCTTCTATCCTAAGGTACGAACCTATAGGACTATCAATAGTACGTATTGTATTGTACTGCCTTTTTCTAGCTAGAAGTGCCCTTACTACCTAGGACTCCTCTACTGTCATGAGACGGTATACTGCACAAAAGTGGCAGATTTTCCTGTCACCTTGCAGTGCATAAGGTTCGCATCAACATACGACGTAATTCGCATGGGCTTACCTAGGTAAAGGGATTGGAGTATCCTTATCGATTTCTTCTGACTGCGACCCGTATACGGTATATTCCCAGTCATGTTCGACGGGTTCGTATAGATCTTCGTGACGAGGGGTACCAGTTCGAAACCGGATACCACCTTCGGGACGAAGTCGCTATACGTAGCAGTCTATCCAAGTGACCTTTTCTAGGTGCAGCACGTAATCTCCCCATAGTCATGACTCCTACTGCTATGTCGAACCTGCCTAAGGTAACACACCAATGTTCTCCTCGTCAAGAAGCGGGGAGTCATCAAGCTCAGGACTATCTTTGGGTAACATCGGAGCGCTATACGTGCGGGGTAAGTCACCAACGAGCTTCTCAATATTGGTCAGCATATGATTGATATATGACTTAGCTCCCCATACTAACATACTAAAGTGCCAACGGGATCATGATAGAAGTCACCACCTAAATGATAGGTAGGTTCACCTACGCCCTTCAGTTTATAACCGTACTTAAGCGTTAGGTCTTCGAAGAACTTCTCGGGTTCATGCATGATTGCCATGAGATCGTCTACGTAAACACATACGTATTCGTAGCGATCACCCGTGCTTCTCATCCACAAGTCAGGGTCACTTTTGCAAGGAACGAATCCCATTCTATTTCGAAGAATGTCCGCGAGCGATTCGTGAAAGCGCGCACCGGAAGTGCGAAGCCCGAAAAGAGCTTTATCCACCTTCAACAAATGCCCTGCAAGATCGCCAAATTCAGGTCCCGCTACAATGCATACCTTTTCACGAGTATACGCTGTTAAGTACGCGTTACCTATGTCACCCACTTGAATGCGAAGCCCGTTCTTGATTCCGTACAAAATTACTAATCTGATCGTTCGTAACATAACAACGCCAGAGTAGGCATCTTCAGACGAGGGAGGAGTTTTATGCCCCCCTGCGCATATTCTTGCTTTATGACTCAAGTCGTGCTTAATGTCAAAAATCCATGAATAAGGAATGATTCTGTAGCCTTCCGGAAGGTATTCTTTACCCTTCCCTAAGTCTACAAAAGTCTCATAATCGAAGAGTTGGTCCAGTTCGGTTTTCTGTGCCTTAGACCATCTGGTGTGCCCATCCCTTTGTTCTATGAACCGGGCATCCCTCGCATTAGCGGGGACTTCAACACCAAACTTGAACTTTTTGCTTTTAGATTTATGCTTGGGAGTACGCTTTTGCTTAAGATTAAATACCTTGCGAATTAACTTATGAACTCTCTGTTTAATGATACGGGCGGTAGACTTCAACTTCTTCCAACCCTCAACATTGAGTAAGTCGTGCTCAACGGCATATTCTGCGCACGTCACAGGATCATCTCTAGCGACCGTAGCTAACGGTTCCCACGTAGGTTCATACCCATTCTCCCATTCGACGAGGACATTATATTTAGATCCCCTATAGTCCCTATCTTTCGATGATAGGGGTCCCTGATGGTCGAGAATAGTGATGTGCACTGAAACTCGCGGAGAAGTTTCAGTTCGAAGTTTCAGTTTGGTGGGTTTCAGTTTTAGTCCCTGAAACATGCAATCTGGGGAACACATAATAGGGTAAAGGGGATTCCCCCCAAATAGTATCGGTTCCCTCTTTCAGCTACCGAGCAGCCACACACACCCCCAAATCTGGGTGTGATTCTACTGGTAATTTTATCCGCGCATGCGCGCATGTCTGAAACTGAAACGTTTCAGTTTCGGTCGGAGTTTCAGTTTCAGGCCGAATGTTTCAGGAACTGAAACAGTTTCAGTCACTGAACCTTTCAGTGCACATCACTAGTCGAGAATGCTCTTAAACGTCCACTTAACGTCCTCAGCATCCGCTTGCAACTTAGATTCAAAATCTTCAATGAGATCATAAAGAAGAGTATAAGTGATTACTTCTTCTTTGTCACCTACGGAGACCAAGAACTTGATGTTCTGATGGTCATCGGAATCCTAGAGTCTTGCACTTGCTTAATGACACAGGCTCCGTACTCAGTACCGGTATTACTGTCAGTTCTAACAAATAATTTACCTATGAGTTCCTCAGGTGAAAACGTCGGCAACTTCACTTCAGATGGATCCATTGCCGGATCCAAAATGTCCACTAATGACCGCAGCGTAGGTTTATTAGTTGTGGGTATGTTAGTAGGTACATTAGGATCTGGTGCTACCTCCCCTCCATCTGGAGGAGAATACGCCGCAATCAGCGCACGGTGGTTCGGATGAGAACCCAAAGCCGTGCGAACCGCGGAACGCGCGATGACTTGGTGAGTATCCTCAGGGGCGAGGGAGGAGTTTGTGTGGCATTCATGGGAATGTCGGATAAAATATTTTCCTGTTTCAAATTGTGTTGGACAGAATCCACACGTCTGATCGATGTCATGATTCTAGAAATAATAACGACGAAAAATACCGTTCGCTGTGGAGCCTCACATTTCGCTGTTATTCCGCTGCTATTTCGATGCCATTTCGCTGTTATGCGAGGTCGTTGTGTTATCTCGCTGCCATTTCGCTGTTATTCGAGGTCGCTTTCTCTCCCAGAGTACAACTCCAATGCTACCGAAATCGTACGTGCAGGTTTTGTGGGGGCCGAAGCACGAGAGAGAAGTGGCAGCACCCACAAACTCAGAACGGTAGTAGGTTGCCGGTAGTAGGTTACCAGTAGTAGGTTACCAGTAGTAGCTATACTGCTCTTGAGCACATACTAAGTACATCTTGTTACTGCATACACACCCACTACTAGTCTAGTAGTAGTGAGGAGTGGGGGTTAAAATATTGTTGCAAAGGTCACGTACATTGTTCTTGCAAAAAACTTGGATGTTGAAATGCAATTCAAGGCTTTCTACTACCCCAACGACCAAAGTGCTTGGTGAATAAATTAAAGAACACAATATCAGGCCGGTTTGAGTCGTATAGAGAGAAGAGATGCTCAATAGAAAAGTGGTACGAGTACGTAGCTGCTATGCCACTGCTCGCTGTTGCTACTCCCTTCTCTCCACGAGTGAAAAGTGACTGCAAGTTCGAGCTTTCAGTCGTATTCAACGAAATGATTGCACTCATTTTTCTCGTCGTTATTATCGCTGATTTTCGTTGTTATTTCGCTGTTATTTCGTTGTTATTCCACTCTTATCGCACCTAACCGTTCGGGATGGAAAGTGATGGAATCGCGACATCGATGAGATAAGTCGCATTGATGCTAGAAGAAAAAAACAAGACAAACCAAATTATCCGATATTCCCATCTATCTCACGGAAACTCCTCCCTCGCCCCAGTGAGTACTAAGTACGTGAGAACATCACCTTGATGTTGGGCAATGCCAACAAACCTACCATACGCCTCCCCAGAGTCAGATGGGAACCCGTGATCGTGCACAGCAAAATACACGGGCTCAAACCAACGAAACTGAAGCATAGCTGAAATATCAGGGCGTTGACCAAATGCAAGTTCATACGGAGTAAGGCCATTATTCGACGCCAAGGAGGTACAATTATAACAATAAATAACGTATTCTAGACATAAAAGCCAGCACATGGCAGGGGTGCCAGTCCGGTCCATAGTCACATTCACGTGTCTCTTAATATCCTGTATACGTCTCTCAGCGGGATTCTGATGTTGATGATCAGGTTCAGAACGATAATAAGCACAGTTATAGTGACGGAGAATATCCAGAACTTTCTGAGACGTTTCCGACTTAGCGTTATCACTAAAAAGGCCCTTAGGGGCACCATGCTTCGCTATAATATCCCGTAAAGTACGGTCCATATTTGTTTCATCTGCCATCGGGAATACATCTGTAAAATGACTATGAGTACCAGTATATAACTGTGCCCCGCGATACCATCATCGGCAGCCGGAGTATCAGAGAAGAAGGGGTCAGTGGCGATAACCTCATTGAGTAGTGGCACATTGGCCCCGGGAAAGCGGGACTTATAATGTTTGCGCATAGGAATGCGGGCGTCGGCCTGATACCATTGGGTCGTGTAACGAATAGTTTCCCTAATACGTGGAAGCGGTACCCAGAGCAAGTATGGTCTAAGTTTTTCAAAATCGGGCTTACTCGGAAGAATCGAGCAGGGCGCGTAAACAGTTAGCGCATCCACATGAATGTCAGCCACGCACGCGCTCACGTTCCGTTGGTGTACTAGCTCATCCGCTAACACGTTAGGATCGGAGACATCTATACGTAAAGAATTGGCCTGAACATCGATCTTAAGAGGGTCCGACTGAACCTGTATACCAGAGTAGGGTTCGTAAACAGAACTAGTATCTTTAGGAGTATTTTCATCATCTAATCGCGTAGGATCCCAATCGGAATCACTAGTGAAGATAGCATGAGGATACTTATCCAACTCCTCCTCCGTAGGAGGGCGCATGTCCATATAAGCTAAGCCAGAACCGATGTACAGGGGAATCACGTACCCATCAGGTGTACGTATAGATTGACTGCTACCCTGACCAAAGCTCAACAACTGGTTCACACTATGAACAGTATGACCGTTACCAGTGTGGGCATATTGGTTGAAAATGCCAATGATCGGACCATTCGTGGATTCAATATAACCCGCGACGGTACAAATAGGAACAGATTCAAGCGTATGATCGTCTATACCAACCACATCAGCGGTCTTAGTAGTCTCGGTAAGCACTTTCACGTCAGAACCACTCAAACCCGCGTTTGCCCCTCCATCAATGAGAGAACCGCGAATGGTGGTCTGGGAAGTGTTTGCATATATAGTACGGTGGGCACCGGCATAATACGTCTGACCATCCGCAATCACAGACTTCCGTGGCTGAGCAGCAGGCGGTTGTGCCGTTTGATTAGCAGCCATTGACATCATTCGACGAACGGTGTCTGCAGACGGGGATGTATCAGTCGTGGGAACAGAGATTTTAACCTCCACGGTAGGAGCGGGCGTAGCAGTCGGGGCGGGAGAAGCACCAGGAGATTCCCCATTGGGAACAATGGTGGTTTCTTTTATATATACCGTACCTTTGGTGGGTTTGAAAACATCACCACCATCTTTGCCATCATCCTTATCACTACCAGACTTGTCATAACCACTAGGATTTTCACTATTTTTTTCTTAAGCTTATCACGACGCGCCCGAAGATCGGACAGTTCCTTTTTCTTAGCCTCCTGCTGTGCAGCAGTGAGCTTCCTAAATTCCTCATTCTTAGGCAGATATGCCTTCTTGATTTTCGTTTCCAAATCCTTAATGGCCTTCTCAGGATTATCCGGTGCTTTGTTGCCCTTTTTACCAGGCCTTTTACGATTACCTTTCTTCTCACTACCACCGCCGCCACCATTACCGGGCTTCTTTCCAATATTGGGATTGGGACGTTGCTTATCCATAAGTTTCGCATGACTCACAAGAACACGATAGAACATATCGAAGTTGAGTTGGCTATATGGACCAGCATGCTCAACTTGACCAGTCATCAGCTGCGCGATAATAGCGGAACTCGACGCGATCCCAGAAAGCTCGACGTTAGGGCGAATGGATTCCGTCAACCATTTACGTTTATCGGACGCGGACACAGGAGAATCGGTAATCTTCTCAAGATCAAGTAACAACAAAGACCATTTATCGAAGAATTCAGCATAAGGTTTATTCCACTTAGAATCTAGGGAAAGGTCCTTCAAGGCATCTTCGGCATCTTCAGCCGAGAGCGCAGCGTCAGTACCCGTGTCGTATTCCCGGACAAGATCACGGAAAACAGCTTGGGCATCCTTTGTAGTAGAGTGCGCAATTACATGTTTCTTACTCTTCGAAGTTGTTAAGCAAGTTAGTAAGGCACTATAGACAAAATCATTCTGTAACTTAAATACAGGTTGATCGTGGGGTTCCGGAACAAATTCCGGGTTCAAGACATCCGCTACGCCGTGAAGAGCGGCCATAGCAGAGAACACTCTGCGCCATAGGCAGCCAGGACATCGGCAACTTCAACTGCTTTCTCACCAAAACACGCTTGCAAGGCAGTAGTTAATGCGGCGGTCCGGGAACGTGCTCCTTCACTACGCGTAGAAGGAGACATGGTCAAGGCAACTACGTAGAATGAGTGTGTAGAGGATCTGCCGACCACAAAACGAGAACTTCAAATTTCTCAGTTTAAAGAGCGTCCCGTAATAGCAGGAGTAAAGCCAGATGTAACTATGTAGTAATGCAACTCAATTCAACGCCTAAAGTGCAATAACAGCTACCAGTAGGCGGAGCACACAAAAGCTCTTCAGAAGGACAGATTCGTAAAGATTCGGTTCAAATTTTCTATGACTATTTAATTGCCTATGAACAGAGAGATCGGACAATTCTCAGTGCAACTATGCTGAGTCCCACAGTCTCAAATGAAATGCCTAAGACAAATACAAGAGAAGACCACCACGTGAAGTATATAGGTAAAGCCCAAGAACAGAAGGGGACAATACTTTACGTATAGATGTCTCCGATCCTAACGTGTTCGCGGATGAGCTACACCAACGGAACGTGAGCGCGTGCGTGGCTGACATTCATGTGGATGCGCTAACTGTTTACACGCCCCGCTCGATTCTTCAATCTAAGTTGCAAGCGGATGCTGAGGACGTTAAGTGGACGTTTAAGAGCATTCTCGACCATCAGGGACCCCTATCATCGAAAGATAGGGACTATAGGGGATCTAAATATAATGTCCTCGTCGAATGGGAGAATGGGTATGAACCTACGTGGGAACCGTTAGCTACGGTCGCTAGAGATGATCCTGTGACGTGCGCAGAATATGCCGTTGAGCACGACTTACTCAATGTTGAGGGTTGGAAGAAGTTGAAGTCTACCGCCCGTATCATTAAACAGAGAGTTCATAAGTTAATTCGCAAGGTATTTAATCTTAAGCAAAAGCGTACTCCCAAGCATATTACTTAGATATTCTTAGTCTTAATAGACGTACTAGGAGACATGTATTATCCTATGTAACCCTGTTGTAGTGTCTGTAGAGACCACACAGTAGTTACCTGCACTTCTGCACATTTGGAAGGATGCGGTCTGTACGGCGTACGTCCGTCGTCCGGTAGTAACCATGTTTCTAGACCCAAGTCATCTTGGAGAGTTTAGATTCATGCTGAGAGTGATTAGCTATCTTGCCAAGACTTTAGCAAAGGCATTGTAGTCTTATCTACTCGTATTCTATTCGTATATCTTTATTCTATTCGTGGAAAGATTTCATTCTAGAGTATAACTTAGCTCATTATTTTCGTTTATCATTGTTTGATATCGGAGTAGTCACTACGTACCGGTAGTAACCATTTTTCTAGACCCAAGTCATCTTGGAGAGTTTAGATTCATGCTGAGAGTGATTAGCTATCTTGCCAAGACTTTAGCGAAGGCAGTGTAGTCTTATCTACTCGTATTCTATTCGTATATCTTTATTCTATTCGTGGAAAGATTTCATTCTAGAGTATAACTTAGCTCATTATTTTCGTTTATCATTGTTTGATATTGGAGTAGTCACTACGTAGTTGTTAGATTAACAGTCGCATTAGCATACCTACTGAGCGTATAGTGTGGTAGTATAGGTATCATGGTAGATACAGCCGAGTAGCCTTGATCCTATCATCGTCCCGCACCTGGTAATGGGCAGGGCCTTTAGTGCCATAGTAAGACCGCTCAGTGTGGACTTGGGGGATATGGGGAGTTCCCTCCACCTGGCCCTATATTGAGGGACTATATGAGGGTTGGAGGTGGTCTGTTAATCTTCCTGATGTAGGGGAGCATCTACCAATGAGTGCACATTCAGGGGAGTATCAACCGTCGGGAGTACCTACCTATGGTAGGTGGTTGTGAATGTACCTGTATTAGTAGCTACTCTATACCAAAATATACATATACTCATTATATGTGGAATCCAAGTGGTCTTCCGTAGCTCAGTCGGTTAGAGCTGCACTGATCAGATGTGTGGTCCTGGGTTAGCACCATTTTGGATTACCCTTTGTCAATGCGGACCCTGACCCGGAATCTACAAGTGTCCTTGAGATCTTGGCAGAGGTTGCAGACGTTTGTTTGATGCTCCAAGAAGGTACTCCACCAGAAAACCTTGCCTATGAATACGTTTCCACAGACGGATTCTTGACACTTGGGACGTCTTCAGATTATGCATGGCGTCAACGGTTCACAATGGCTCTGTTCTATTACTCACTCGGTGCTCCCGATCAGCTATCCAACTGGGTTCCTTCTGGTTCTCCAATGTCGCTGGTATTTTACTTCCTGTGGTGCCTATGGAGGAAACAGAGACAATGTGGATACAATTCAACCACGTAAGTTCCCTTCTTTGGAAGTACTGCATGAATGCCCCCTTGTATTGACTAACAAGCAACATTGCTGGGGTGTAACCAAAACAGGAAGCAAGGGGTTGACAGGGACGTTTAAATCGTTGGGTGCGCTTACCGACCTGAAGTACTTGGATTTCTCGAACAATGCGTTGACTAGCATCCCTGCTTCCATTGGAGATCCTAGTGTTCTACTGTCTGTAACATTGAGGCAGAATCCATTGACCAGTCTACCAACCGAGATCGGGTTGTATACCGCACTAACCAGTTTGATCGTGGATGTCAATTCACTGAAAAGCGTCCCCACCGAGCTTGGGGAGCTAAGTGCTTTGAAGTACTTGGCCCTTTTAAAAAACGATTTCACAAGCATTCCTTCTGAGCTCGGAAGGCTCAGCAATTTACAATCTTTTAGCATTGGACAAAATGGAGTTCGGAAAGATGACAAGCCTAACCAATCTGAACATCCAAGCTTCTGACGTCACCCACATCCCTTCAGAGATGGGAAACTTGACCAACATGAAAATGCTTTTTCTGGACACCAACAACAACCTACAAAGTTTGCCTACTGAGTTAGGTAGGCTCACTAGCTTGGTGCAGATTTCATTGCTCGACAACCCATCCCTGCCCCTCCCATTGGCTTCCGAGATTTGTGACCCTCTCCTGGCAAACTTATCTATACAGCTTAATGATGCTTGCTGTCCCTCTGCAGCACCATAACTTGATTGATCCCATGATCGATTCGAGAAAGCATCGGAGGAGGTTGATTGTTGAAGAAAAAGAAAAGAAAAAGAGTGTCCCGACAAGGTGTACCAAAATGTGTATCTGCAAAGATTGAGTGTATTGCATGAATGATTTGCCGTCCTCGACGGCACTACTTAAATACTACTAGTACTAGTACAGTAGTAAATAAAATTTATATTTTTTCGTGTATCCGATACCTGATAGACCATGTCATCGCGATATTATGCCTATCCGCCGACAGTTCCCAAAACCACCAAAAGCTCCAGCTAGGCACCCTCTGCACCTCCAACCACCTCGTCCACTTCAAGCGAGTCTCCACCCCAATCCCCCACATCCATCCTGGATGCTTTCACTAAGATTTCAGACACTACATTGATCGTGACCGATGGCACTCCACAGAATCTAGCGTATGAATATGTTACAAATGATGAGTATTTGACGGAGTCGCTTCTGTCGAAGAATGGCGTCAGCGTTTTGCATTAGCCGTCTTGTACTACTCCATATCGAATGCTGCTACGAAGCTGACGAATTGGGTCCCTTCCAGCACCCCAAGCACGGATGAATGTGACTGGACTGGGGTATGGTGTTCGGACGGCAAAGTTTCCCTGATAGAGTTTGGCACGTTACCATGTCGTTGTGCTATCATGCGTTATCGTCAAAAAGGGAACGCTGTTCCATCCTCCCTAGAGACGTTATGGTTGATGTCCAGTCATGATTGTCTAATTTGTCGTCGTCTGATACAGGTTCTCGTTTTGTCCAGCATATAGAACCATTCCTACGGAGATACAAGGCCTTTCTTCTTTGTGAGAGCTATATATACTAACGGTAATAGCAAATCCCTCGTTTGTTTCTAGTGGCAACCTAATGGCATTAGGGAATCTCCCATCATTGACCAAATTGGACTTGATGGAAAATTCCTTGACAAGTCTACCGATGGAACTCGGACAACTTGATACGTTGGTTACTGTTGTAAATAGTATGCAGCGGAATCGAACCACTGTGCCAAGCCACACTAAGTCTAGAAGCGGACTATTCAATTATATGAGATATCATCTCAACACCCTCCCATAATTGAATATCTGATCTATCAATGCCCTTCAGCCACGACCTTCATGTCGCAACCCTCCACTATGTCTATCTTCTTTATTTCTGTGAGACATCACCACAGTCGGCATTGAGTCGTCCATCCGTCGACGAATCTTTAGTTGTGAAAATTTTGACAGCCTAGTGAGAATCGAACTCATGTATACTACCATGTTGTAAATAGTATGCAGCGGAATCGAACCACTGTGCCAAGCCACACTAAGTCTAGAAGCGGACTATTCAATTATATGAGATATCATCTCAACAGGTTACTTTCTGGTTGCAAGGCAATTCACTGTCTCTGTCCTTACCAACCGAAATTTGTGCACTGACGAACGGGAAATTGGTTCAACTCTATTGTGATGCCACTTGCTGCTCCTAATGGTAGAACCGAACTCCGTTCTTTGGTTTGAACATTGTTCCGGAATCTACCAGTAGATCGTACATGCCGTCTCGATGGTCTGATATAATATGTAGTGGTGGTTGATATCATCCATCCAGTAATTGTTCTTGCTTGAAATTGTCCCGCTCTTCAAGCAACCGTAATCCATAGGAACTCTAGTCATCGTCATTACATGTCGCACAGTATCATATCTTGCTTTTCTGCGGCAGTACTACATTGTCTTTGTTTCCTTGTACTAGTACTCGGTATGAAAACAATTGACATACTAGGTGTGTCTTCATCGAGGCAAGCGCCACAGCAGCAGCAGTAGCAGAGGAATTAGCTACGAGGACCGTCTGTTTGGATGATGCAAAAAGAGAGTTGTCAAAAGGAATGAAAGATCAGTTCACTGCGAGAACATTTGATCCAAAATCCTCCATAGAAGAACGACACGATCTTCAGAGATGCTTTCAGGAGCCCCAGAGGCAAAGCACAATAGTGCATTTCCGCATTTCTCTTTGGGGCATTGAATTATCCTTTCAACATCCAACCAGCATGAATCGGCTCGAAGAGAAGGAAGAACACAGTTCTGCAACCTTGTAGCAACTTTGGATTCTCACATCTAGCGCTTGGCAGAGGAGACTCGTCCTCAGTAGTCCAAAGAGTCGATTACCATAGACCATTCGGAGAAGTCGGCTGTCTGTCCGTCGAAGGTACCGTAGAGGACATCCACAGCAACAACAACGCAATCATTCATTGGAACCAAGAGCCATGTCTCGCTTCTTCTATGAACAATAGTAGTATGGTTGCACTGGCTTTCCTTGTTTCTTGGTTATTTGGATAACACAGCTACACGACGCGTGACTTCCTCTGCACCAGCCAACTTTCCCCGACTATCACCAACCGTCGGACAATAGTGATGGTCAAGCTTCCATATGCCCAAAGGATGCTGGTGCATGACCCGGCTAGCTAGCTAGTAGAGATGCTGCTATTGCTTACACAGTCTGAAGTATCGTGGCATCGTGTTGGGTAATGATCACAAATAATATGTGGCGTTGATCCGAGTTTGGTGTGCTGTAGTTCCTTTTTTGTGTGGACAGGCACTTGTTGCGGCTGATCCAACCAACTGGTCCCTCGTAGATTACGGCCTTCCAAAGAAATCCCCATCATCACCATGTTTCCTTTTCTGCTCGTCACAAGCTTGACTTCTGCTGGTTCAGGAATGATTGGCCAGAGGAAGGTTGCAGTCGTCTTGACATCTCTGTTGGTACTCCTCATGTCGTCGCCGTGCTTGAGTGCTGCTACCCAAAAGCAGCAGCAACAAAGCAATATATTAGCGACTCTGAATGTTTCAAATATCGTTGTTTTCTCTGGTCATGATGAAACTGCTGTTCAAGACCGAAATCTTGCAGTCAAGGCAAACAAGGCAAGCAAAGCCACAAGAACCAAGGCTCCCACCACAGCTGGAAGCAGCACAAAGGCACCAGTGATTATTACTAGCTCCACAGGTACTACCAAGACAGCCAAGAGTGCCACAATGTCCCCATCCATGAGTCCAAGCCGCATGCCTTCCATTGCTCCTTCGAAGAGCCTCGTACCTACCGAAACTCCCACTTCTACACCTCTAAAAGTGGTGTCTCACCTTACAACTCCTGAAACATGCGTTCCTGGTTTTTCTCCTGGTGCCTTTGGGTGTTATGAAGGCACCATACAATTTGCGAATTGTTACAGTGTCTCCGATTTTGCCGTGTTGTTGTCTCCACCCTTTACTATTGTTGCTTTGCGAACCTGGTTTTTTAATGCTCATTTCCACAATGTGGCTATACAAGTTTGGATGGGGTCCGATGTCGTTGCTGCTGGTGGTCCACCGAACATGAACTCTGTCAGCCATTCAGAGGATATTACAAGCTTTCAGCCCAATGGAGAACAGACCTTCTATTTTGCCTCACCTGTCACTGTGAGTAGCAACGATTTCTGTATTGGCGTGTATTCTTCCTATGGAGGGGGTGGTGTCTATGCTGAAAAACAAGGGGATAACAATGGCTCATACTCCGAGTGCAATGACAATGGGAGTGTATTTCCCGGTCACGAGATAGCATCCAACTACCATTATTGCATGGAGGCTCTGGTTCTGTGAGGATGACATTCTATGACTAGATAGCTGGCTACTTCTGAGTAGCATCACTGTTTGATTCGTTCTATCAAAGTAAATTTTATCCCATCCACATTACGACATCCCTGGACAGTCTTCAAAACATTCTCTGGTTCTGTCGTTGGGTTTCACCTGTCCCTTCCCTGTATACATTCTCGCACGACGCACCAGCAACGCGAATGAAAGGAAGGATGACGAGTAGACAAAGGGGGTCAACATCACCTAAAATGGGGGACACTGCTGCGTACCAGTAGACTCTATGGAGGCTAAGTAAGTACTCGTACCTAGAGGTAGTGTAGATCCTCGCGAAGAAGGAAGAGTCAAGATTCCGCGCTCCATGCAGTCTTTTTTCAAGTGAAACTTGTCCTTCCGCTGTCCAGAAAATAAGTCAACGCTGCTTTGGCAATGGAAATCCTACACCAGAACAAACCAAATTGGTTGCGGTACCACATCATCATTCATCATTGAGGAGCATTTCTTTTCATAACAACATAATCGAATTTGAAACCCAGGTATTTTCGTTCGAGTCCTCCGCCACCCGCCACCGACCATTGAAGCGATCATGTTTCGCCCCGCCATTCCTCCTTGTTGCCATAAAAACAAAGATTTGACATTACTTGGAGTAACTAACTCCAGTGTTTCCTGCTCACAATCTATCAACCGTCACCATGAAGACCCTTTCGTTCCTCACCAACAGGATGGCAGCTTTGCAGGTCCTGTTAGCTTTCCTTCTTGCCACTTCTTGTTGGGCTGCTGACTACGAAACCTGCTCTGAAATGGCACCCCTCAATCCTGTAGTCCCAATTGGAGAGATTCCATTGGACCACGCTCTCTTGACCACTGGCTCCTCGTTCTCGGAGGGTACGAATTCATGGCATACTATTACCATCCCTGAGAATGGCGATTATGAGTGGTCAATCTCTTTCACATCTGGGAAAATTCTGTACTATCTCTTTGGACCCTTTGGCAGTACAACCGCAGCTACCGATGACTGCGCGTCACCGCTTTCTATGAACTCCTCTCCTGTTTCCATTTCCGGCGATTCTATGCCGCAAGTGGTCTCGATTGGATCTGCCGTGGCTGGTCAAGTCTATGTGTTGAGACTTAATCGATTTGGGTACGCTGGAGTCGGTACCGTGACATACAGCTCCGATTACCAAGCATTGACCGAAATGCCATCCAGCATGCCATCCAGCATGCCATCCAGTATGCCATCCAGTATGCCCACGACAAAGAGTGGCAAGACTCCTACAATGGTAAGCACCAAAGCTCCTTCCACCAAAGCTCCAACTACCAAGTCCACCAAAGCACCGATCAATATATAATATTGTACGTGGTTGTGGTTGATATCATCCATCCAGTAGTTGCTCTTGCTTGAAATCGTCCTGCTTTTCAAGGAACAGTAATTCATAGTATCTCTAGTCAACGTCGTTTGCACATTCCTACTCGCACTGTACTGTAGTATTGAAGTATAGAAGACCAAGCTATGTCCGAGTTGCGGATCTCTTTCCTGCACCACATCGTCATTGTTGCCCCTTGCACCGTACCAACTTTCCTTCTGGCCACTTGCTGGGCTGCTCCGTTCGAAACCTGCCCTGAGATGGGCAGCCTTTCCCGGTCCTATAGTCACTCTTGGATCGATTCCCTTGATACACACGTTTGCCGCCACTGACAACTCCTGGTATACTATTACCATCCCCAGCGATGGCGTCTACGAGTGGTCAGTCTACTTCCAAGCTGGTTCGGACATTGATCTATATTTGTTTGGACCATATGCCAGTACAACCGATGCTGCCAATGACTGCTATCGTGATCAAATTATGTATAGCTCAGCGTACGACGAGTCCACCTCCCCTTCTAATCCTGAAGCGGTTTCAGCAGATTCTGCCCTGGTTGGTGAAGTGTATGTGTTACGAGTCAGACAATATAGCGGTGATCCCGGTGCCGTGACGTACAGTGGCGACTTCCAAGCGGCAACCAACATGCCTTCCAGCATGCCATCTACATCCAGCATCCCTTCTAACATGCCTTCCAGTGTGCCATCCCACATGCCATCTACATCCAACATGCCATCCAGTGTGCCTTCTGACGTGCCTTCCAGTATGCCATCCGATATGCCGTCTCACATGCCATCCAGCGTGCCATCGGAGTTGCCTTCCAGTGTGCCATCCGACATGCCTTCAGGTATGCCGTCCAGCACGCCATCTGATATGCCGTCTGATGTACCATCCAATGAGCCTTCCAACATGCCTTCAAGTATGCCATCCGATATACCATCCAGTATGCCGTCCATGCCGCCAACAACAAAGAGTGGCAAGACTCCTACAATCGTCACCACCAAAGCTCCTACCGCCGTGTCCACCAAAGCGCCTACCTCCGTCACTACCAAAGCTCCAACTCAGACGAAGTCCACCAAGGCCCCAATCAATATTTAATATTGTATGTGGAGGGTGGTTGATATCATCCATCCAGTATTTGTTCTTGCTTGAAATTGTCCCGCTCTTCAAGGAACCGTGATTCATAGGAACTCTAGTCATCGTCATTGCATATCACAACTCGTAAAAGTAGTGCCGTATAGGTGACGAAGATTTGGATTGAAGCAAAGAAGACCATGTTGTCTTGTCCGCGTTGAGGAATCATTTTCCTGCAGCAACACTTCGCCATGGTAACCCCTTGTACCGTACCAACCACTACTTCTGTCCTTGTACCACTATTCCTAGGCATTTTCAAAGCAATGAAGAACATAGCAGCTGAGAAGTCGGCCATGAGAACCTCTCTGTTTGGATGATTCAAAAAGAGAGTTGCCAAAAGGAATGAATACAGATCAGTCCATTGCGAACATGCAATCCAAAAATGCTCCAGAAAACATCCCTTTATGGTCTGGTGGAGGCATTGGAGGATCCTCCTGTAAGCATCCAACCTCATGGCACCAGCTCCTCGACAAGAAGGAATAACGTAGTTGCAGTGAAATCCTGTAGCGACGTTGGATTCTCACATTCAGCAGCAAGTCTCTTGGCAGGGGCCAGGAGCGTTGTTGTCCTCATTAGCAAATTGTCTTTATATCTTGTTTGATTCCTTTTCAGGTGAAACCACCCTCAATGTCATGTTCATCGTCGCCTCCCATGATGCATTAATATATTGTATCGTACTGTCCTTTACTTGTTCAATAGCTAGGCTGTTGGGTTGGCCATTGTTGTCAAATTGTAGCACCGTACTCGTAGAGGAGGGACGGCACGAGTAGTGTGGATGTGCTGTGGGCTGTGGTCAAAGGTCTACCAGTACAGATGGTTTCATCGTCCGGCGACATCAGGTAGAACTATGTAGACCTGGTACATACACCGTTGACTGTCAGACACTGTGATTTTCCCGCCAAATCACGTAGCACGACGAATCTCGTGCAATTGGCATTGACAATGGTGCATCATTTTTGAAGGCTTCTATCTCAACAGTGACAAAGTAACTAATGCATCCACGCAAGTATTGTGGCCCATCTTATATCAATATACCTGCTTTTGTGAGTGGATGCATTAGTTAAGTGTTCTATGGGGAAGGTCAATAGCATTCTTGTGAATGGCTTTTTTGCTGTTGCAAAGCTTGCTGCCTACAAGAACCGATGGATCAGTGGCTCCAAATGGTATGAATTGCTTCTCCACCACATCCCAGCATTGGCAAAGGTACCAGGAGTGAGTCAGCAAATTTTCATGAGGAGCCTGAATACCAAGTTTCAGCATACCATGCACAACTTCACAACAGGGCAGAACCCCCACGGAGTCTACCATGTCGTCTATTCGATCAAGGAAAGCAGGAAACGGATTCATTTCTACCGATATTCCAATCCTCACCAAGAAGTACCTGCACCAGACACTGATGTGGATGATTTCCTATCAAAAAACCCACTCTCTTTTCATTCCATTGGATGTGCTTTTGCGGCTCAGTTCCAAAATGAACTTGTGCCCAAAGAACTCCAACAAGAACCAGAACAAGAAGAACAACGACAAGTAGAGCAAGATGATGAAGAGGCCAATGCTACAGTCCACCAGTAGCAGGTAAGCAACCACAAGAAAAGAAAGGTATCACATCTTGAACAATCCATTGGTAACTATTGGCTGAGCACCGAAGCCCGGAAGCTTTTCCAAGGAGGCCGAGAATCATCACACCAATCAACCTTGTTGGGTGACGTTGGCATGGATACTGTCCTGGTTCAAAGAGTAATGTTGCTGAAAAATGTACAAGCTGAAGTAGAGGGATGGAAGTCAATTGTGCAACTTCACAAAGGACATCGGGATCATGATGATACTGCTGAGGAGGAGGAGTTCTATTGTTCTGGCAGAGACATATTCATTCTGCGACAGAAAGCAATGTTCCTGTGCCGAGCATACGAGCATGCCCTGAAAGGAATGAATGATGGCAAGAATTGGCTTGAATGTTGTACTGAGGCTGTTGAGGAGCTTCGAGTATACGGCTTTGTGTTTGGCCACAAGTGGGCGAACAGTTGCAAATTGGAACACACACTTCCGGAGGCATGCGAAGTTTGTACGAGTACCTGGTACGGTGGTTTGGATCGAGCCAATCTAGGAGTCGATTGGATCAAAGTTTCAACACAAGAGACAAGTGGTGAGAATATTCGGAGGAGTCGGAATCAGTGGCTGTCTGTCTGTCCACCGAAAGACCAACGCGATCTTTTGGATCTTGGCTCAACAACGACGTGTGTTGTGCAACGAACACAGCAACATACTCATTCTCGCTTCTTCTATCAACAACAGCATATTATCGTCACTACGTAATATCGATGTATGATATCACTGTCTGCATGTTTGTGTTTTCCTATCATTTCGAATAGAAACAACAACAACTGCTGTTCTTGTTTCTCCACCTTGCCCTTGGAAATCAACTTGAAGATGAGGCAATGGACGCGCTCTTGTTCTTGTCGCCAAACAATATCAAGTCTGGTTTTGGAAGAGGTTTCTTATTGTATATGTTGCAAATGATGTTTTCATTGGATTTACTGTCTACTCTAAACGAATCATTGGCGCTGGTGACCTGGTTGTCGCATCAGGAAACAACGTCGGAAAGAGTTTTAGTCTCACCGGAACGGCATCATCAGCCATGCAGTTATCATTCACCCGTCATCACTGAAGCAATAGCCCCATCTCCCAGCTAGGTTGGATCACAGGAACTACTGTTACTTAAGAGACAAGTGGTCAAGAGCCTTGTTGGTGTTGGGTATTAAAGAAACTATGCATTGCTGTGCATAGGATCCATTCCACCAGCGGCATCGACAGATAATTGTGCCAACAGTCTCACTGGAACGAAATGGGTCATGCAGTCATCACAGGAAAAAATACGTAGTACCTCTGCAGGAAACTGCATGATACGCTAAACAGCCCCCACAAAATCGTTCCAGTGATATCAAAGACAACATTTGCCACACTGTGAAGTTGAACAACAAACACTAGTTGTTGGGCGATAATTCAAATACAAGGAAACACGAACTTTTGACCAGAAAGTTTCGAATAATGCTTCTGCAGTTTGGAAATTCGCGCGTACTCTCCGTTCACTGATCCATAGGACGAGTGTGCTCTCATACACTCATTTCTTTGCCAAAAAACACATTGTTACGCGGCGATTCATCACGAAGAAGAAGAAAAAGCAGTTCCCAACAGCTCTCAATCATCATGACAATGATGTCCTCTTCATTCCTCATCCACAGGATTGCAGCTGTTGATGTCTTGTTTGCTTTCCTGATTGTCATTTGCTGGGCCCAGGAAGCGATTGGTGCCGCTGTCTCTCCTTGTTATGACATGGTACCTCTCGATCCATTACTCCCCACTGACCCGACTACATTGGATCATACTCTCTCGGGCGATCTCACGACTTCGCTTTTTACTATTACCATTCCCGACAATGGCGACTATCAGTGGGACATCTCTTTTCCTGTCAATGGCAACATTGATTGGTTTCTTTTTGGGCCATATGACAGCGAAGACGCTGCAGTTGCTGACTGCTTGCTGGGTACCTCCACAGCTCTTTCCTCCTCTACCGGTGAAAGTATCCCTGAAGTTGTTCCCATTGGAGATGCCAAGACTGATCAAGTCTATACCTTGGTGCTCCTTCAAAGGGGGGAAACCCTTGGTACCGTGTCATACCGTTCCCACTACCAGGGATCGAACATGCCTTCCACCATGCCTTCCACCATGCCATCGTCATCGATGGCTCCATCCGGCATCCAA
Source organism: Nitzschia putrida (assembly GCA_016586335.1). Taxonomy (NCBI): domain Eukaryota; phylum Bacillariophyta; class Bacillariophyceae; order Bacillariales; family Bacillariaceae; genus Nitzschia; species Nitzschia putrida. Next base: position 47,621 of record BLYE01000023.1, on the reverse strand, counting down.
CCCAACTACGAAACCTGCTCTCAAATGCAGCCCCTCGACCCTGTAGTCACGGATGAAGAGATTCCCTTGGATCATAGTCGACCACTGATAATTCGTGGTATACTGTTACCATCCCCAAGGACGGCAATTATGACTGGTCAATCTTCTTCACATCTGGGGACATTGATGTCAAGGTGTGGGGACCCTTTGATAGCACAACCGATGCTGTGAATGATTGCTCGTCATCGGATCAGGATATGGAATCCGGTACCTCTTCTGTTTTTGACTCCGAACTTATGCCTGAAGTGGTTTCGATTGGATCTGCTCTGGCTGATCAAGTCTATGTGCTGCAACTCTTTCGATATAACCCTGAAGAATCAGTCGGCACTGTGACATATATCTCCGGCATACAAGGGTCGCCATCTTGCACCGAAATGCAACCCCTCGATCCTGTAGTCACGGATGAAGAGATTACCTTGGAACATGCTCTCTCGAACGCTGCCAACTCGTGGTATACTATTACCATCCCCGAGGATGGTGATTACGATTGGTCAATCTTCTTCACATCTGGCGACATCGATTTCAAGGTGTGGGGACCCTTTGACAGCACAACCGATGCTGTCAATGATTGCTCGTCATCGGATCCTCAGGGGATGGATTCCGCCACCTTTTCCGATTCTGTTTCAAGTAGTATGCCTGAAGTGGTTTCGATTGAATCTGCCCTGGCTGATCAAGTCTATGTGCTGGAACTCTATCGATATGATTCAGAAGAATCAGTCGGCACTGTGACATACATTTCCGGCGTCCAAAGAATGACGACATGCTCTGAAATGCAACCCCTCGATCCTGTACTCACGGATGAAGAGATTCCCTTGGATCATACTCTCTCGACCACTGATAAAACGTGGTATACTGTTACCATCCCCAAGGATGGCGATTATGACTGGTCAATCTTCTTCACTTCTGGGGACATTGATTTCAAGGTGTGGGGACCCTTTGACAGCACAACCGATGCTGTCAATGATTGCTCGTCATCGGATCAGGATATGGAGTCCGAGATCTTTTCCGATTCTGATTTAAGTGGTATGCCTGAAGTGGTTTCGATTGAATCTGCCCTGGCTAATCAAGTCTATGTGCTGCAACTCTATCGATATGATTCAGAAGAATCAGTCGGCACTGTGACATACATCTCCAGCACCCTAGCATCGATTTCATCGAGCATGCCGTCGTCCATGCCTTCCGACATGCCATCCTCTGAGCCATCCACAATGCCATCCAGGATGCCGTCCAACATGCCTTCCAACATGCCTTCCAACATGCCTTCCAACATGCCATCCAGCATGCCATCAAGTATGCCGTCCAGCATGCCATCGGACGTGCCTTCCAGTGTGCCGTCCAACTTGCCATCCAGCATGCCATCAACTATGCCGTCTAGCATGCCATCGGACGTGCCTTCCAGTGTGCCGTCCAACTTGCCATCCAGCATGCCATCAAGCATGCCGTCTAGCGTGCCATCGAACGTGCCATCTGGAATGCCGTCCAGCAAGCCATCCAGCATGCCATCAAGTATGCCGTCCAGCACGCCATCCAACATGCCATCAGACGTGCCTTCCAGTATGCCTTCCAATATGCCTTCCAACATGCCTTCAAGTATGCCGTCCAGCACGCCATCTGTTGTGCCGTCTGACATGCCATCTAGTGTGCCTTCCATCATGCCTTCAAGTATGCCGTCCAGCACGCCATCTGTTGTGCCGTCTGACATGCCATCGAGTGTGCCTTCCAACATGCCTTCAAGTATGCCGTCCAGCGCACCATCTGATGTGCCGTCTGACATGCCATCGAGTGTGCCTTCCAACATGCCTTCAAGTATGCCGTCCAGCGCACCATCTGATGTGCCGTCTGACATGCCATCGAGTGTGCCTTCCAACATGCCTTCAAGTATTCCATCTGATGTACCATCCAGTGTGCCGTCCATGTCGCCAACAACAAAGAGTGGCAAGACTCCTACAATCGTAACCACCAAAGCTCCTACCGCCGTGTCCACCAAAGCTCCAACAACCACCAAAGCTCCAACTACCAAGTCCGCCAAGGTTTGAGGTTGTGCTTGAAGATTGTGCTACGCTTTTCCATGGAGTAATCTATCGTCGTAGTACAGGCAGTTTGTTCCACCCACTGATGTCTTTCTTATTTCCGACGCTTCAAGCTATAGTAATACATCCCTACTATCGGTAGGAGGGAGTCTAATCTTTGGCCTTTCAATTCTCGCACTACCCATAAATTGGTCACTACTGATGCCCCTCATATTGCCGTGGGGTGTCGTCTTTTGGTGACAAAGCACAATCAATGCCGTCCTTGGAGTTGGTAATAGTGATATTGTTGTAATCGAATTGTAATAGTGGTACGTACCTGGTATGATCGAACTGGGAAGATTGCGACTGTCAGTCGGGTATCCTCTCTTTCACTTTCAATACGAGGAACTTGCTTGGCTGAAAGGGACTACTGTGCACTGTATCATCCGAGACTGGGGCTCCTCACAAGTATTCTCACTGCTGAGCTCCTCCTCAATTGAATTCATCTTCACGTTCCTTCTGGACAAATTGCAATATTCTACCTCCATCGCTTCATTCTTTCTTACACCAGCATATTATAGTGGTCACCCCGCATGCTGCCTGCCGTCCAATATCTATTTCCGTACAACATTCCCACGAATATTCGACATGGTAGTAGCCTTTCACAACTTCTGCTAGTACACATCAATCGACATATTTTCATACCAAATTGCACGCCTCTGTCGTGATGAACATGTCGTCTTCCAATGGTTTGGTAGGAGATTGTACGCAGCAGTAGTTGATCCAAGAAAAGTACAGCCGCCAAAAAAGGACGTTGGCAGAATATGAAGTAAACAGGAATGCCACAGGGCACACCGAGACGAAAATACTGAAAGGGATGAGTCTTATCCTACATTAGAGTAATCATCATCAATGCAACAAAGGGCACAAATCATGACTCATCACTCGTATGAATCGACAGGCATGCTGCCCCCCTCCTGCTGCATTCGTGTGCTAGATAGATAATACTATCGCCCAAAGGCCCCACATAGACTTCTGCCCCTATCCAATCCATTGGTACAGGACAGTACAGTACTTGTTTTGTCAGTTCTCTGTCGCGTCTCTACCCTTGGCGACGAGAGGGAGGATTCAGCACACACATCAGTGTCCTCGTACGAGTACTGAACGTAGACAGCTCGATGACAACTGTACGATTGTCCTTGACTGGAGAATCTTGGTTCTTGGTCATGAACACATCGTCATGCAATAGTTGCTTCCTCAGAAACACAGAAGATCAAAATGGCTTTTGGTGGTTGCAATGGGTGAAAGTGTGGGAGTCATGTCCATTTTGTGTTCGGAGAGGTCATAATATTGGATCTTTGGATCTTTGAACTCCATTCGAATGAGTCGTCGGTCGTAGGTTGTGATGTGGTGGGGTGACTCGTAGCGTACTTCTACCCTTCCGAGCCATTGCATCCCATTACGAGTACTACCATGGTACCTATTATGCCAAAGTCTCGACTGTCCCTCGCAAAATGAGTTAGGGTTAGGGTGCATCGTCCATCGTAACAATTCTACTCGATCTTGCACTCTTCCTTGGGACCACTTGTCGGGGCTTTGTTGCTCCATCTCGCTACTTGTACAGTAACAGTGAATCTACAAACAAGATTTGTGTCGTTTTTTTTTCAAATCAATGACAAGTTGTTGTTTGACTGTACTGCTTTCTTGCTGACATGCCGACCATGGCATTCTTTGGCCTACCTTCTTGAACGCAATGATGTCACAGTCAGGAAGTCAAAAACTCTTGAACAAACATGGTCTCTTGATTCGAACCTCATGTGGATGATTGCTTTTCGACTTCTTGCAGTTGGCTTTCCAATACACCAGTGCTTCCATCTGAAGTCCTTGCCGCTGTTCGTTCAATTACAGCATTCGTCTTTCGATTTGTTCTGCTGTGTTGCACCATCCGAAAATCCTTCTGACATATCATCTACCACTGTTACTCCTTCAAAAACCGAGCAACCAGTATGTTCCATTTTTCCCATGATCAGCTTCTGCTGCTTCTGCAATCAGCTTTTCCTTTCAAAGCTTCTACTACCATGCAATAGAGATCTTCTTTCGTGGGAGTTCGAGTTTTTTACCAACGAATCCATTGAACCAAAACTATTGAATGCTACACCCACACTCCAAGTTCTTTTACAATGGGAGTGTATTTCCTCGGTGGGCCTGAGGTTTCTTCAAACGTCGTCCACTATTGTATGGGGGCTCTCCTTCTCTGAGCATTCCCAAAGTTCCAACAGTGTGACTCGTCCTCTCCCGCGGTAGTATTGTTGGTGTCTATAGCGATGACACTATTTGCACTGTGGCAACACACAAAAATTTCTGTGTCGTGCTGGAGGAGTTGACAAATGGATCCAAAACCTTCGCGAAGCAATATCCTTGTCATGTCCTCACAGACAATGAGGCATGTATGCAATTGAGACAAGTTTTTCGACGGAAGAACAAGTTAGCGTATTATTATTTCCCAACGAGTGAGAGAAACAAATTGAAAGGAAGCCGTAGGGATTGTTTCTAGCCATCTCATTTGGTATTGATTCTATCGATTGAGTTTGAGTCCATTGAATCAATCTGGGTTCTTTTGGTTCTTTAATGAAACCGTACCGTTCGTTCTACAGAACAACAACCACAACAACATGCCAATTTCATGCCAAATGCCAAAGCGAACACACCTCCAAGAAGGATCTAACCGGTGCAGCCATGGTCTTTGCCGAACTAGCCAATGCGAAGCCTTGCCTCTTGCTTTCTCAGTGTTTTGTGTGTACGAGTAGCGCATTATTTTCCTTCCTCGCCACCCAGTACGAGTACTCGGATCGCCATGCGCTTTGCTGCTGTTGCCACTGCTGTCCTCACTCAAGCAGGAGGATTCCTTGTGAAGGGAGTTGATTCTCTCAAGAACAACAACCATGATCAAGTTTCTTCCCGGCGTCCTAACCCTAACCCTAATCCGCTCGCAGGAGGACAAGATCGAGAACGTTTACGTCATCGGGCGCTCCTTCAAGCAGCTCTAGAAGGTTCTTCGTTGAATGATACTACTCGTAGTGGTGACGACGACAGGCGCAGCTCTTTGGTGTCTCGTCGCCAGCTCAAGAACGGACAGCACCAACCACGAGGACTTCAACAAGAAGGCTCGGAATGTGATCCCGATCTTGGAATCTTGTCTTGTGGAGTTGGCATGTATTGTGATACAGGACACTGTGCCCTGCTGGAGGAACAAGAACAAAGAGCAGAACGTCGTCTCTCCGATGGTAGGTGCGAATTATTGGAGAAGTACTATGGGTATGAATGCCCCAATGATTGTACTGGCATCAGTATGCACTGTACAAAAGATTTGACAATTCCAAGTGACAGCTGTGTGACGAGTGCCACTCTCCATTACTACTATTATAGTGGGGGCCCATTTCAATATAAGGTATGTGCGGTTTTACAAAGTCCTCAAGTATTCACCACAATGAGTGTTTGTTTCGAGCAGCCTTTTGGTAGTGCCGCTACTTGCAACGTTAAGGTCGATGGAGATTCATGCGGCTCCTGTACCATAACACAATCAAGAAGCACATCCTTCTCGTTCTATTGGGAGGATGCATCCGCTGATTGTTCCAGCACCAATTTTGGTGCTTCTGTTGGAGGTGGGTTCGATGCCATTGATGCCGTGGTGGTGGGGTGTCCAACTGAAATGCCCTCCAGTGTGCCATCTTCTGAGCCGTCAATGATGCCATCAACAATGCCTTCAGACATGCCATCCTTTGAGCCATCACTGATACCATCATCAATGCCTTCTGACATGCCATCTTCTGAGCCGTCAATGATGCCATCATCCATGCCTTCAGGCGTTCCATCCTCTGAGCCATCATTGATGCCATCGTCCATGCCTTCAGACATGCCATCCTCTGAGCCATCATTGATGCCATCGTCCATGCCTTCGGACATGCCATCCTCCGAGCCATCATTGATGCCATCGTCCATGCCTTCAGACATGCCATCGTCCATGCCTTCAGACATGCCATCCTCCGAGCCATCATCGATGCCATCATCAGTGCCTTCAGACATGCCATCTTCTGAGCCATCACTGATGCCCTCGTCAAAGCCTTCGGACATGCCATCTTCTGAGCCATCATTGACGCCGTCGTCCATGCCTTCGGAGATGCCATCTTCCGAGCCGTCAAAAATGCCATCGTCCATGCCTTCCGACACGCCATCCTCTCAGACCTCCATGTCACCCACAACGAAGAGTGCCAAAGCTCCTACAATTGATACCAAGGCTCCTTCTGCCGCTTCTACAAAAGCTCCAACGAAGTCTGCCAAAGTTTAGGTTTTGGTTGGAGTTTGTGTTGCGATTTCCCATGGAGGAATCTTCCGTCCTAGTGCAGGTGTTTTCCACCCACTCTTGTCTTTCGTTGTTCCCATTCTTCAAGAATTATTAATCCATCCCCAGTAGGGAGTCTAGTCATAACGAAGCAATATCCTTGTCATGTCCTCACAGACAATGAGGCATGTATGCAATTGAGACAAGTTTTTCGACGGAAGAACAAGTTAGCGTATTATTATTTCCCAACGAGTGAGAGAAACAAATTGAAAGGAGGCCGTAAGACAATATTATCCTAGCCATCCATTTGGTATTGATTCTATCGATTGAGTTTGAGTCCATTGAATCAATTTGGGTTCTTTTGGTTCTTTTGGTTCTTTTGGTTCTTTAATGAAACCGTGCCGTTCGTTCTACAGAACAACAACCACAACAACATGCCAATTCCATGCCAAATGACAAAGCGAACACACCTCCAAGAATGATCTAACCGGTGCAGCCATTGTCTTTGCCGAACCAGCCAATGCGAAGCCTTGCCTCTTGGTTACAGTACAGTTGTGGTTTTCGCCTCGCCTCCTCTTTGCGCTTTGGATTGTGGTCATAAAACAAAGATTGGTGGGGTGAGACTGTTTCAGTGTCGGTGCCCTCTCCTCTTGTTGAAAAGATCCAACAGCCAAAAGTAACAACTACGAGTACTCTCCACCATGATGATGATGTCTCTCCCTCCCGGTTCGTTGACTACTACTTCTGGTCCAGGCATGACTGGTGGGAAGGTTGTCACGTTGTTGATTTCTCTCTTGCTTCTCGTGTTGTCTCCTTCTTGGAGTGGTGCGGCAGCTGTTCTCTCTGAAGTCTCGCAAGAAGAGTTGCTGACTCTGGATATTCCTTTGAACAACTCCAGCCAGGGTACCTTCATCGACCGCAGTCTCGCGGAAAAGGCCACCAAGGCTCCAGCTGGAAGCACCAAAGCACCAGTGATCAGCAGCGTCACAAGTACCAAGACGCCCACGACCACCACCAAGACAACCAAGAGTGCTACCTTGTCGCCTTCCATGGCTCCTAGTGTTTCCTCTTCTCCGTCTGGCTCTCCTTCAGAGTCTCCTTCTGACTCTCCTTCAGAGGCTCCCTCTGACGCTCCGTCGGACACTCCATCCGAGTCTCCTTCTTCACCTCCAGAGTCCGTTTTGTCTGCCTTGACTACTCCTGGCAAGTGCAATGACCACTATCCATCTTATTTCGGGTGTTCGAATCTTATCGCGATAAAGATTGCGTATTGCTATCGTGCAAGTGACTTCGGTGTGGCTTCTGGTACGCCATATGTCATTGAATCTCTACGGTTTTGGTTGTCAGACAGGAAGGCTCTACCAGCAGATCTCTCCATGACAATTTGGTTGCTGATAAGCCAATTGGGCCTGCGGATGTCACACAGAGTGTCAGTGGTTACGTTGTGGGGGAAAATGTGTTTTCGTTTGACACTCCTGTTGATGTGAGTGACAGTGATACTAGCGTCTGTGTCGGGCTCTATTCAAGCGCTGGTGGTGGCTTTTCTTATGAGAAGCCTAAAACAGGCACTACGTATCGTGAATGCGAGGACGACAGTGGTTCTTTGGCTACTTTCGTTTCGTATGACCTCTGTATTGAGGCTTTGATTTCCTACAACTAGTAGGTAGTTGAGAGTTGTGAAACTGTAAGTGATTGTGGGTGAAGAGAGCTGCCGCCTACCTCGTCCCTACCACACCAATATGTTTGACTTTAGAACGAAAGCCAAAATAATGTGTACTGTTCTTCCGGTACCTGTAGTAGTAGTTAGTAGTGTTTCCACTACTTTGTACAAAGGTAGCCTTTGCTTGCTTGGAAAGTACAAACGGTAGAACAATTATTGCAGCCGATCGTTGCTCTTGCTTGAAATCGTCCTGTTCTGCAAGGAACAGTATTTTATAGGAACTCTAGTCATCGTCATGTCTCCCTCTGTCTCCTCCAATCCAAGTTCCTCCCCCTCCGAGTCCCCCACATGCTCCCAACTTGCCGAGGTCGACCTCGTGGACATTTTGAGTCCAATCACGGATGTGGCCCTCCTCCAACAAACCGGGACTCCCCAGAATGACGCTCTCGAGTTTTTGTTGGCAGAGACCTACTTGACGGCTTGTTCTACAGATTATGAATGGCATCAGCGCTTTGCCATGGCTGTGTTTTATTATGGTATTACCAAGACTGATCGGAGAGATCTACTTAAGGGGCCCGTGGCTGGCAAGGATGAGTGTGATTGGGCTGCCAACTACCCACGATGTTGGAATGGAGTTGCAGATACACTTGGGAGAAGGAGTAAGTCCCTGTCATTAATACTTCTGTCCGACACTGTAATGCGTTGGAACTCATATTTCTGAACCTCCCAATTCGTGATTTAGGTGACGATGTTTTTGGTACTCTATCCGCAGAGCTTCATGTTCTTACCGCTCTACGTACCATAGATATGGCAAATGCTCGTCTTTCTGGAATTTTCACAACAGAGTTTGGCAAACTGAATGCTCTGAAGTGGCTAAGTTTGAGCGAGTCACATTTAACCGGCAGCATCTCAACCGAGTTGGGTAATCTAAGTTTGCTGACATACTTGAATTTGCAGTCTTCTTCATTCACTGGCAGCATCCCAACCGAGTTGGGTAATCTGAGTGCCATGAAATACATGGATATCGGGTCTTCCTATTTAACCGGCAGCATCCCCACCGAGTTGGGCAATCAAGTGCCCTGATAAAGTTGAGTTTCGATCATGCTTTATTTACTGGCAGCATTCCAACCGAGTTGGGTAATCTGAGTGCCCTGACATACATGGATATCGGAAATTCTCCATTCACTGGAACCTTCCCAACCGAGTTGGGCAATCTAAGTTTGCTGAGATACTTGGATTTCCAATCTGCTTTATTTACTGGCAGCATTCCAACCGAGTTGGGCAATCTGAGTGCTCTGACATATCTTTACCTTACCAACTCTACTTTCACGAACATACCGACCCAGTTTGGAAATCTGAGTCACCTTCACACATTGATCCTTCAGGCTTCAGAGGAGTTGACTAGCTTGCCTGTCGAGTTTGGAAATCTAGTTGCTCTGCAATTTTTGAGAATCGCTAGAGGTGGATTGAGTAGCCTCCCTGCTGAGTTCGGTAGATTCACACAGCTGCGACATTTGGACTTGAGTGAAAATGACCTAGCCACACTCCCTGCTGAGTTCGGTAGACTCACTATGTTGGCAATTTTGGACTTGAGTGGAAATGACCTAACCACCCTCCCTGTGGAGATCGGAGGTCTCACATATCTGGAGTCTTTGGACTTGAGTGGAAATGACCTAACCACCCTCCCTGTGGAGATCGGAGGTCTCACATATCTGGAGTCTTTGGACTTGAGTGGAAATGACCTAACCACCCTCCCTGTGGAGATCGGAGGTCTCACTAACATGTTTTATTTAGCCGTCTATGACAATCCGTCATTGTCGCTGCCCTTGCCCCCCGAGATTTGTGCTCTTACGAACGGAATGCTTCGTGAGTTGTATTGCGACGGAACGTGTTGCGCGTAATCGACGCCTGTTCTTATGGAGGTAAATTGACATAAAGTACTAGTACAGGGTGGAACTGTCTGTGGCTTCTAAATACTGGACTGTAAAATTGTAGAAAATTGAATTGAGCAGAATGCTTCAAAAGTGGACAATGGCGTGCCACAGACAAGACTGCTGAAAGGAAAAGTAAATAGAGCCATCTGAGAGTCGACGCCACCATTGACCCAATGAAAAGCACAAATCCCGACTCATTTCCAAACCATTGTTACAGGACAGGATAGGACAGTAATTGGATTGTCACACTCTTGGCAGGATTCAATTTGGTGCTCCTTTTAAAGTTCACTTTCACGTTTCCAAAAACCTTGGCGTCGAGAGTGACGAGAGGATTCCGCACCACATGATCCAACAAGGAAATCCAATGACACATCCATGCACTGCAGTATCCTCATGCGGCACGTAGACAGCTCGACGACAACTACATGCTTGTCTTTGACTGGAGAACGAAGATTGGTCACGAACACGAGATGCAATAGTTGCCTTCTGTTTGTGGTTTGTGGTCATTCCTGCGATGGTCCCGAATGGAAGATCCAAGCTCTTGTGTTCGGAGAGGTCGATTGCGTCTGTCCTTCGGTGGCCATGTATGGATCTGGATTTTTGGATCTTGTTGGCCCCTTTTGTCCATTGCATGTACTGTACTAACTACTATCTCAAGTCTCGACTGATTCGGGATGTTTCTCGCAAATTGAGTTCCTTTGTACACTCATGATCTCATACCAGCCAGAACTTTCCACGTTTCAATCCGCCAAGACACCAATCCATCCAGCGTGTTACTTCGTTGCTCGGATTATGTTGTAGTACCATTTGTATTGTTTGTCAAGCATCTACCATTCATTTTGTTCTTCCACTGTCCTGGGTTTCTGGTTGGAGTCATCATCCGCTCCTCCTCCTCCTACAGGTTTACCATTTGCCATATTCTTTGGTCACGCCTTGGACTTGTCGAACTTTGGGACGACAGCAACTCACACACTTGTTTGCTTCTGGGAGACCAATTGCTGGTGATCATACCTCATATTAGATAACAGCGGACAGGGAGCACAACATATTAGAATTGGGGGCTGGAAGCTTGGCAACGTTACTGCAGGAAAATGGAAATGGTGTTGGACGGCACGTTTGTCGAGGAACGACACCATTTTCCGACGTCTCGCCAAATTCGTAAAGCACCACCAATGCGGACAACCGACCCACAACAACCCTACTAGCCATCACAATGGTGTTAAATAAGATTGCGCTTGTGGCCCTCTCGGTCCTTCTTTTTTTCGGCTTGCGAACAAGAAAATACAATACGAGTGTCGTTTTTCTGCAGAGGTAGCGCCATTTGTCGACCTACATTCCCCTACCTTGTCTCAAAAACATGGCCTCTAGCACCAGACTCAACGGCTGCTCTCGTGTCGGATCCGGAACAAGAGGACACACGAGAACTGTTAGGGAAAAAGCAGAATCGGCGGCACAAGAAACCCAAGTTCCAACCGACCAAATTTCCAACGAAATCAACCAAAGCGCCGAGCAGTTGCTAGTGCTACCATAGTCTGTCCACCTCAAAGGCCTGGCCTGCATCTGGGACTCCCAAAAAGTTGGAGTTAATTGTGAATGATACCTTACTGAGCCCAAAGGAAACAGATGTGTTCCTATCAACTGCAACTAGCTGTGACAACATGACTGCCCACTGCTCATTGAGAGGGTTTGCTACGAGTACGGTACGAATCAGAGGTTGAACATATAAAGAATTAGATTTCAAAAATTAAACACTAGGAGTTATATGTCTGTCTGTAGCATATTGTATGCTACACAAGAACATGTTAAGAACTAAAAGTATTGACCCTCCTCAACAGTCTCTTCTTACTCAAGGCTGGTGAGAAGAAGTCTCGCAGAATCTTTCGATGATTCTCCTCTCGATCGTTTGTGAGAAAATGTAATCATCGGGGTCGTGGGTCGTGTCAAGTATTGGGAGTGATGAGTTGGGTCAATCTTGCCCAAAAACGATGTTGTGGAATGCAGCATGTCCAAAAGTTCCATTTGAGTTTTCTCAAAAATGTTCGAGACGCTTTCTCGTTTTGATGATGTTTTGTCTGGCAAGAAATAGCAGGAAGAATCGGCAACATAGTTGCTATTGAGCATCTTTGACTTGCGCTTTCGATCCGTGTTTAGACTGATTGATGATGATGTGGTGGAACTGTCATCATTGCCTTCCTCTTCTTCAAAGCGGTCCCATCTTGCATTTTGCTGGCTGGTCATCATTGTGGAAAGTCTTCGTCGTTTGTTGGGGTTCAAGCCGTACATGGTGAATATAAGGATGTGAGATTTGGTTGTGCTCGTTGTTGTTTTGGTTGCGAGGTAAGAGTTGTGTGCTGAAGGTCACACTACTTCCTTTGCTCTTTCGCCTCTCCCAGAGATGTACGCTGAAATGAGAGGAAGAAAGGTCCAAGAGTTTCGACGAACCCTTGAAGTTGCCCAATGTACAAGGAGAACAGTCTTTCGCCTAGTCGAGGCTTTAACTATGAATCCCGGTTGGTTCAAACACTATGACAAACTATATGCCCTACGAAGGAATATGCGATATCAATTGGTCCTTGAAAAAACTCAAACAACAAGTCTATTTGGACAAAAGATTCGTAAGGTTCAATCAAGAAAATGACAATGCCGAACCTTGACATAACTGCATTTAACCTGCCTGTTCGACAAGGCCCTATGTGGACACACCTTGGACCGAACTCAAGGTATCTAGGCATATCTCATTAGAGCTGGTTCGTGATTCGAGTAACGAACGGTGTTGAACTTGTTACTAACCACGCAATTCGGCCAATCGGGGATTTACCACAAAATATTATGTGCTCCCAGTTGGAGCTATTATCGACAACAGCAACATCGGTGGCTTTCTCGGCACTTTTTTGGTTCGACAGTAGTTGGCAAATAGGAGGAAGCAACCTCGAGGCCAACTAGACTACGATCAACAACACGAAGTAGGCCTACCTCCAATGAGAACTCATCATTCGGAATAGAAAAGGGATGAGGATCGCGCGGTGCTGCTGCTCTCTGTTTCACAAACTAGGTACCATTAGAGTAGTGGTGTATTCAAAGTATATATGCGTGTCTTTCTTCTCTTGTCACCGACTTCATTTTTATTTTGACAACATCAGTCAAGCAACATGAAGTGAATACGTAGCAGTCCGTCGTCGATAATACTTTGTTTCGTTTGGGAAGGTAGCAGCACAATAGCAAGTTGGTGCATGCCCCCATACCTTGCAGCAAAATGAAATTTCTTTTTTGTACGTGTTAGGTTCAGCATCAGCACTAAAACTACCACTGACTAGATAGTATTCTAACATTCAGGATAAACCTCTTTGCAGGTTACACATTTCATGCATCAATATCAGTTCTTCTTGTAATTGGCAATTTCCACCAAGTTCTGGTCAGGATCACGAAGGTAGACGGAGGTGATGGGTCCGGTCGCGCCCGTTCGATCGACAGGACCTTCTTCAATGTCAAGACCAGAAGCTGTCAAGTGGGCCGTGACATCTTCCAAGGGCGTGTCTGTAATCAAACAAAAGTCTCCCGAACCTGCTGTGGGACGCAACGCCTTGGGCTCAAACTCTCGACCCACCTGATGTAGATTGATCTTTTGGGATCCAAATCGTAAGGCTTTGCGATCTGCACCAAACGTTTCAACCGTCATACCCAAGGTCTCATAGAATGCACATGTTTTTGGAATGGATGCGATAGTCAAGACGAAATGATCGACATGGGATATTTGCATGACAGTTCCTCTTCTGATTGGAGGCTGGCAGAGAGCGATTGTACGGCGCCACATGGTGATGATGACATGCAACAGAAGAAAGAAAAGAAAAGGATATTCGCTGAAGATGATGGGGATGATGATGGAAGGCAACTCAAACGTGCACAGCCATGACAACAACAACTGTCAAGAATCTCGACTCCGCTATGATGACGTGCGTCCTTGCTTTTGTCATGTTTGGCATTTGGCATTTGGCATCATTTTTTGGTATGGATCCTTTTGGAAGGTATGGTAGGAAGCCGTCACTGAAAACCTTCATACATCCGCCCTTCTCTCATACTACCTACCTCAATGAAATCATCCTGACGTCATGGTCATTTTGGACTCCCTCGACTACAATGACCGGAATGACACCACAAAGAAAAACTGGACCTCCTAGAGAAAAAAGGGGAACGTTAAGAATAATCGAATCTCTAGAGCTAGCTAATGGATTTGTATTGGACAGAAACTGGAAATGATTTCTTGATGGAATATTATTTGTTGTTGTTGATGATGATGATGGTTGCAGCAAAATAATAATAGTGCTGGAAACCGATATACCCTACCCGATGTTGTTGTTGTATTATGCAGAATATACTTCTTGTAGCTTATTAACAAGAGCACCGCCGCATCATCAACTTGGTCGTCTTGGGGCTGGTAAGATAATCTCTTACTGCCTCATAATCTTGTTTGGCCAAGGCGGCTGCCTTTTCAGGACTCTTGAACGTTGAGTCTCTGTATAGATCGGCAATTCGTTGATCGTTGAAATCTCCCGTCAATTCTTGTTCATCTTGTTCCAACAAGACGGTATCCCAAGCGCGGTTCTTCATGATCTTGACATTACCATCCAAATACTTTTCAAGTCCCCGAATATCTTCATCCGGATTCGATTGAGGCTGCGCCTTTCCTTGTTTATGTTTCTGGACAAGTCTTCGACGTTCGGACTTCATTTTGGCAAAGTCTTCTGGCTGTAACCATAGTTCTTCTTGTGTGGAATATTCCGTGACAGGAACAACTTCCTTGACTTCTACAGTATTATTGAAATCAATACTTCGGCGGCGTTGGACTGAGACACGTTCCCCTCCCTTCTTTCGGACTTCGACGACCATGGTCGATGTGCTTCCAATACTGGCTCGTCGGTTCATGGGTCGACTACCCGAGCCTCCCTTGAGAGAAGAGCGACGAGGGACTCTAGTAGAATCATATTCATAATGTGGTCTACTGGCAACAGTGGGGCTTCCACTGCCGTATCCATACTTGTCGACATCGCTGGGGTCGACACTGTGATGGGAATGATTGAGGGAAGGCATGGCAGGCATACTCATGATTGTAATGATGATGTTGTATACAAAAAGCGAACGCTAGTGGGTGCTCTGGAGAATGTGAGAATGTGGTTGTGGTGGGTAGACTGTTGTTGTAGTGGTTGATGTAGTTGTTGTTTGCTTGGTTGTCTGCTCTGCTACAAGTGACAGTTGAGAATGGCAATTGTAGTGGATCTGCTGCTATGTGACAAAAGGGAAGCACCACAAAAAAGGATGAGAGAATGTTGTGGTAGTGGTGGTCCGGCATCATGCATCATGATGTAGCAGGTGGTACTCGTAGTAGCGTAGATACGGTATAGAGAGACATCATTTCGCTCTCTCCTCGTTGTTCTCTACGAGCAGAACTCACTTCCTCTCACTACGACTTCCTCTCGACGACACGTAACTAGTGAATGTCATGTCGTAGTGTGATGTCTACTTCACAAATGGCATATTTCCAACACGCCCCATCGGACCATTCGAGGGCTTCTCTCCGCGCACAATACCGTAGTAGAGGGGTTTACCACGCCTACGTCGCCGCAGCAGCGGCGGCTTTGCTTTGTTGGTAGGCGCCTTTCCACACTATTAATGGTCCGGTTTCTTTCATGTAAGAGTATATGTATAGATATGATGGATCGGTGCATATACTTGACACAATTGGTACTTTCCTATTCCTTCCTTCCTGGGACACAAAAATACCTGGTGTGACCAAGGTGCTCGATCACAACCAACCCACAACCACAACAAACAACCAAGTGTAATAACAATAATGTAACCAGTATGCCGTATCGAAAATGAAACAATAGTTCTAGTAAAAATACAAAATGGAATTGTTGTTTTTAGGCCAACAACGTCGATGTTGGCGTCGTCGTTCGTCCTTGCAATCGCCGTTGTAGATAGGATCGGACGCGTACATTATGAATCACCACATGATCATTGAATCGAACCGTCTTGTCTGTGGAGGATCGAATGGAACTGTCAAGATCAACAATGTTATCATCCCCTTCTAAGAGTCGTTGAGAAAGGCTCTTTTTCAGACAGGATCGTGTGGGACTTGCCATTGTTGTTGTCGTTGTGGATGTTGTGGCTGCCGATGCCAACGAACAAGCACTGAAAGCACTCGACAAGGAAGCTTGTCCCAAACTGTCTGTTGATGAGTCAGAACAACGACGTTGACTCATGTAACAAGGTTTGTGGTTATGGACATTGCTGCTGAGGGTCATGCTTTCAGGTTCCAATACGGCCACATCGGGCAGAATGGCCGCGACTTGATCCAAAGGAGCATCCAATGATGTAGTTCTTCTGCTTTGTTGAGAAGAGGAAACGAGTTCACGAGGCAATACAAATCTTGGTGCTTGCATGATGGTTGAAAAGTTTGGAGATGGGTAACGATGATAATGGGGAATTGTGGTCCTTGTCCAAAAAATTGGTTTCTATTCCCACCTGGTTGTTGTTGTTGTGAGAGTGTCCAGTGGTGCTTTTCGCTTTTCGCTTCGTGTTGCACCATCACCACCACGCTTCGTCGTACTCGCTCGGTGGGCTTCATTCAAGCAAGACCCTTTCTATAATCGCAAACCTTGGTCAAGAATGGAACTTAACGAATTCTTGTGGGATTGATAGTTGTGAATGCTACTGATTGGAGATGTTGGTGTCACTGTGACACTGTAAATAACGGTGTTTGTGCACCAAGGTTCATTGGTCACCATTGTCACGTCAGATTAAACAACTTGCCGAGGTAGTCGTCGAAATCAAAAGGAATTATTTATCACAAGCACGAAACCTACACCCATTTCGCTTCTTTTTTATCTACTAGGTAGCTAGTATAAGATTACGGATCAAACGTCTAATGTAGTTTCTTGTGTGTTTCCTTTAGGATTTCTTGATGGGATCGATGGTTTTCATTCATCCTCTTTTTGCCAAATCCTCCAAAAGCCCCCCACGATAGGTCACGATAGCTAGCACCCCTCTTTCCCCTGAAAACAGGATAGTATAATATATACATGTTGCCTCTTATCCTTCAAAAACTAGTTCCAATGGCTTCGAATCTGGTTTGTAGATCATGGGATCCAGTTCCAGATAAAACGATTGTGCTACCAACTCTCCCACATCCAATACTCCTGTTTCGCCCGAATATATATTCACATCCTCAATCACATCGGCCAAATCCAATTCATTCTCTCGTTCTAGCTCTTTGATTAGCTTTTCCACATTCACCATTTGATGAAAGGTCACAGTTTGTTTCGAACGAGGTTTGCGCTTGTATTTCTTTAGATCTCGTGTTCCTTGCTCTTCATCGTATGGTCTAGAATACACGTCTGGTAGACTGGGATTGGCCAAAGACCCAGTCAGTTGTCCCACTGGATCCTTTGGATTGTTGCTGTTGCCGTTGTCACCATCACCTTCAAGAAATACGGGTTTGACAATCAAACTAAAATCGAATTGTTTGCGGGTCTTGAATTCTTCATTGGTTCGTCTACACAACTGAGACACTTCTCCATCTACACTTCCCTTGACTTGGACTGTCCATCCGGGTGTTTCGGGATCGTTCGCGTCCAAACGAACACTCAAGGAGGCTCCCAAATGATGGAGAGTGGTCCAATCAAAGCGAGCCGCCAGGTTGGCTCGTTCCATTTCATCAGCGGCGATGGTCAGTTCGTAATCTCTATACAAGCGAGGTCGGCCACCCCGGGTTTTCAAAATCTCGTCAATGACCAAGGGGCGATAAAATTCCGAAAGAATCTCGCCGTCGGTGGCGGTGGTGGTTGTGGCTGTTGCCTCTTTGGGAGACAAATGAGTGTCGCGCAATAGTGGGTTCTCTTGAGTAGTACTGGGAGTGGAGTCTTGTACCTCTTGGTTGTACGAGTAGTAGGATTCATCCAGGTCGTTGTAGTAGGATTCATCGCTTGGAAGATTTCGACGACTGCTGCTGCTGCTACTAGAGGCCAACAGTGTTGTTGGTTTAAAAAGAACCAAAGGAACGAACCCTTGTATTCGCACAACCTGGAGAATCCAAAGCTGTAAAACCGTCAAGAGAAGGCAGTATCTCCCATGAGCCATTATGGGATAACAAATAATACTGGCGACCTCCTGTGATGGTTCTGTTGTTGGCGTTGTACTACTGTTGCCTGTTTGGTCGGTGGTCGGTTGCCATTCGTCGTTGGCATCGGTCGATGTGTCTTTGCAGGTTCCAAGTGGAACATACTGCATCATGGCCCATTCCTTACCTGGCGTAGGAAGGACAGGCAAAAGGCCCATCACAATGTTGTCGCACCACCACGACAGACATCTTTTGTGGCACAACTCCTAAACTCCCGCTGCTTCATCATTCTCACCACCCCCTACTACTACTGTACGAGAACAAAAGACCGAAAAGTGCGGGGCTTCTCCTCCTCTTTTACGAGAAGCCTATTATTCGGAGGCATTTTGCGTCACTCGGAGTGACCGAATTGCCTGGGCTTCAAGCTAGATTTAATCTTGGAATGTCCGATTCGATTCCCTTCCACTAAATACTGATATTCTCGGTAATGGTACACTTAAGGTCTCTCGGGTTTGCACAGGCACTCTCATCGTAACGATCGATATCGTTCCACGAGCAGTTGCAGGCACAGGCACGTTCACAAAATTACCTTCTTGGAGAGTCCGTAACCGTGCTGCTCACAACATTTGCACTGATCCAACCATTCTTCCTATTTTTCCAAATCAAACAACATGCCGCCTTATGTTCCTCAAGAGTCAGTTGCTCTCATCGAAGAGCCATTCGATATTGTTCAAAAGTCTGCTTCCCTGTACCAGGATGATGAGCATGACACTCCACGGCGGCAAACAGCAGCACGTTCCATTTCGTTTGCTAATGACATCGAACAAGTATTTCCCACTCTTGGACGCGAAGAGTATACACCGCAAGAAGTTGATGCCTGTTGGTATACACCTCGTGAGTTCCTCTCCATCAAGGAAGATGTTCGCTGCACAGTACTCTTGATGAAATGCCGACAAACCATGCAACAATTTGGTAGTGGTAGTACCTACACTCCGCTATGTCGTCGCGGTTTGGAAAGCTACACCAAGAATGGAGCCATGCTACGACGCCTATGGCTAGCATCCCGCAGTGTTGTTATTGGAGAGCAGTTGTTGCAACGGGAGGAAGGGTCAAACGATCCCGAGTTCATTGCACAAATCTACATGGAGTCCTCCACTGGGCCCAAGGCTGCTGCAATGGCTATTGGATTGAGGGATCAATTCGAAGCTAACCTGCGATAAGAAGGGATGAGTGAGCGAGCAATTGTACACAAAAGGCTCGAAAACCGATTTTCTACATTCATCATCCTACAACATAGAAACTAGATTGTAACATTGAAAGTTTTGAAACCTTCTACTACCACTACAGAACATTCTCATCGTACTTTATCTTTACAGTACTCGTGGCAACAAGCACTACCACTACCACTACTAGTAGACTACTGGTCTGCTAGTACTATCATCACCTGATGATGAGTGACGTGCAAGTCCAATCTTTCTTCATTTTCTCAGTTGGAGAAAATTGCTTCCCCGGTGGTGCAGCTCTGTAGAAAGTTGCAACAATATAATCAAACCAAGGAGAAAAGACGCCATCGCCGCAATCGTCGCTGGGGGCTGGGGAATGGTGTTTGTCCGAGGAGTAGGATTGCCTCTCCACTGGCTTGCTACATAGCCTGGTTGCCAAGCCCAAGCTTTGGCATTCCGGTATTGAACCAGTGTTGCATCCTGCTGAGAAGGATTGTTTAACAAGAACATCACCTGACACACGTGAAATTTTACTTGACCTCATAATAACGTTGGTGGTGGGTTATCATTATTGCGAAATCCTTGCTTGCAGGGCATTTTTGCAATCAGTCAGTTTCTGGTGGTCGATAGTTGGGCTTGTGTAATTAAATGCACCCCAAATGCAGCATTGGCCGCCTTCTCTTGTGGCGTATCTGTAGACATCCGTTCCAGCCAATTGTTTAAATGAGAAGGGACCAAGATCACGGTCGAAATCCGAACCAGTGACGGGGCAGTGTTTCCCAATTAATCGGCGAAGCAATTATTACTGTTTTTATGTTTCACATCCTTGTTGGGACTAAAGTGGGCTTATTGTTTCTTGCCAGCCCAAACTGCCTCGCTTTATTTGCGTTTCCATCCAGCAGGACAGTGCGACGACATTTTTTCGCAAAAGCAAATCGCTGCTCTACTCCTGTTGTTGTAGTTCCTCTCTACAACAACTACTGTAGTAGTGCCGATTCTACCGAACCATCCCGTGGAAATTGGTACGAGTAGGGAGAGAGAACACCGGAAAAGAAAGTACTACTAGTAGTAGTACGCAGTGGGGTGGAAGTGTCTCCGAAAAAAGACCTTCTACAACGTAGAACCAACACACCAACACCAACAACATCATCTCCCCTCTACTATTGTTTGTGTCTAACAACAACAACAACAACAACAACAACAACAACAGACGAGTGTATTGGTTCAACATGAAGCTATCAATACAAGATCGTCAGTATCCTCTGTTAGCGTTGCATTATGTGCTGCTACTACTGCAACTGGCCACTTTTACTCTGGTCAGAGGGGAAACAACGTCAACCATGTGGAATGTAGAAAGCAATGTCGCGTTGAATGACTTGTTCGGAGAACGAATGTTAGACGATAGCAATGGACCGTACTGTCAAATACCGTTGGAGTACAATGATACGTTGGGACATAAAGAATTGTACACCATTGGTGTGTTGGCCATTCGAGGAGAAGAAGCTGCCTTTGCTGAGTTCAATGCCACCTTTAACGAGTATTTGACAGAGACTGCAGGAAAGAGATTTGACCCTCCCATTCAGTTTCAACTCAAGGCTCTCGATTTCGTTACTTTGTTTACTGATGTCGAAGAGAGAAATGTGGACTTTATTTACGTCAATCCATCCGCGTATTCTTGCATAGAAAGTGAATACGAAGCTCTTTCCTTGGTCAGTCAAGTCAGTCGTCGAGTGGTGGGGGGTGTCACCTACGATTTGAAAAAGTTTGGAGGAGTCATTGCTACACTTGCAAATCGAGACGATATTCAAGAATTGGCAGACCTCAAGGATAAGATTATCGCGGCTGCATCCATCTCGGGCCTGGGGAGTGGTCAGATGCAGTTCAAGCGAATGGTAGACAAGGGAATGAACTATCTACAAGATCCCAAACAGCTTGTGTTTACAAGCAACCAAGGTTTGGTGGTCAAGGGGTTGATGAATGGAGATTTCGATGTTGGTTTCATTCGCACCGATCAACTAGAGCGATCCAAGAATGCGGATGGAACAGCCGTAGATCTGTCGCAATTCAAGGTCATTGAGCCCCTTCCAGACCTTGCCATTGATGGTGTACCGTTCCCCTTTCAGTCTTCCACAGCCTTGTATGCTGAGTGGAATGTGGCAGCGCTCACACATGTCAACAATGATGTCAGTCGGGAAGTCCAAACGGCCCTCATTGATATTGCTGCCTATGCCCGCATTGGGGCCGCCCTCGAAGCTTGTTACGCTTCCAATGTCACTACCTACGAAGAATGTGACTCGTTTGCGCTCACAGACCTATACGATGGTCCTGTCTCTTGCAGTGCCACTCATGAGATTGCCCTTAAAGCCTATGCTGCACGCAACGATGGCAAGTATGCGGGATGGACTCCCTCGCAATCCTACATGCAACTCCGCTCTATGCAAGAAGCCACTGGTTTCATCGAGAAAGATGCCGACTCGAACATTTGGCGTTGCATTCGGTCTACGGAACTTTATGATGGAATCACCTGTCCTGCGGGATCCTACAAAATGTCCCCGGAGGCAGTGAGCACTGCATGCGAAGAAGCAGGTTTGGAATGTCTCGAAGGATTCCAATGTGTGTGTCGACCTTGTGAAGTACCACCCGAAGACATGTGTCAAGATTCAAAGGTTTTGATTCGAGGCAGGTGTGTCAATTTGGCAGTCTTGCTCTCCACAACTTTCCTTGCCATGGTTGTGGTCGTCTACATTGTCGTCCACTTTTATTTGAAGCACAAACGTCGGCAGCTGGACGCGGTTTGGCTCGTGGATCCCTCGAAATTGGAGTTTGATAATCCTCCCATTGCTATTGGAAAAGGAACCTTTGGTCTGGTGTTGTTGGCTGAATACCGTGGTACAAGAGTGGCGGTCAAACGCGTGTTACCCCCCGCCGCCGATCGAGTCTCCTCTCCCTTTGACACTTCCAATCTTTCGATTCGGTCAACGTCCTCCACCAAACCTATTGGCGATGTCGAGAATGGAGAGTCACTCACTCACATGGGACTTTCCAGCAAAAAGTATGTCAAGCAGGTAGAAGATTCCAGAATTTATTCCTCCTGGCGTGGCTGTTATAATTCACAAACTCGCCTCAAGAAGGAGTTTGTTTCCGAAATCCGCCACCTGGCCCGTCTTCGTCATCCCTGCATTACCACTGTCATGGGTGCTGTCATGCCCTCCTGGAAAGATGAACCAATGTTGATCATGGAGTACATGAGCTACGGTAGCTTGCACGACATTCTTCAAGATGAATCCATGGAATTGGAGCCCGAACAAATTTTGGCTGTTCTTCAAGATATCGCACAAGGTCTTCGATTCCTACACTCAGCGACTCCTCAAGTGATTCATGGAGACCTCAAAGCCAGGAATGTTCTCATCGATGCTTTCTTTGTTGCCAAGGTGACGGACTTTGGACTGTGTGGCAAGAAGCAAAACAAGGCTGTGGGGACTCCATACTGGATGAGTCCAGAACTACTCACTGGCAAATCTGTTAATACCGCTGCTTCGGATGTCTACTCCTTTGGTATGGTGGTTTATGAAACCTACTCTCGCCGATCTCCCTACGATGGAGAAGATTTCGATGAAGTCATCCGCCAAGTGTGCGACCCCGCCATTAAGAAACGACCACCGACGCCATTGGATTGTCCTCCAAGAATTGCCAAGCTTTTGGCAGAGTGTTTGAGTCACGAAGCTTGGGAGCGACCTACTGCAGAGCAATTGGATTTAACCTTGAAGGTCGAGCTCAAGGTCAAGTCGAGAACTACCAGACTGGAAGCACTGAACCAGGAATTGGAGCAAACGAACCGAAAGATCGCAAGTGCTTCAGCTGTCAAGCTTCAAAAGTACGCTTGCATCTCGAACGAAATCCGATCCCCATTGAATTGTATCATCGGAACCTCAAAGCTTTTGGAGGAGACGGAACTAAGTGCAATGCAACGAGACTCGCTGTCCATGGTAGTGTCCAGTGGAAAGTTGCTACGACAAATTGTTGATGATGTTCTTGACTGTAAGTGACATGTCTGTTCTTTGTTTTCAGTGCATGTCATTCGAAAACCTATTCTCACTTTGTGCTTCTCCCAAGATTCCAATTTAGACCGCGGTGCGGCTGAAGTTGTAGTTGAACGAGCCAACCTACAGGAAATACTCAATGGTGTCGTACATTTGGTCAAGACCGGCAGCACCAGCACTGAGAAACGACTCCGAATGGAGTCTCACTTTGACCCCGAGCTACCCGAAATTATCATGACGGACAGTAGGAGGCTACAACAAATCCTATACAACCTGCTAGGAAATGCCGTTCGCTTCAGTAACGATGATGGGTTGGTGGAACTCTCTGCGAATATTGTGGACAATCGCATGTTGCGATTCTCCGTGAAGGATTATGGCAAGGGTATTCCCGAATGCGATTTTGCCAAAATCTTTGAACCTTTTCGGCAATCCGAACTTCGGAGTGCAGGGGGTGGCATTGGCTTGGGCTTGGCGATTTCCAAAAAGCTGGTACAGGCCATGGATGGCAAAATCACTGTGAATAGCGAGTATGGCAGCTGGACGCAATTTCTTGTGGAGCTCCCTTTCCATGGAGAGCGTGTGGATTTGACAAAGCTGTCTACCAAGTTAAAGGATACTACTATTTTCTTTGTGGTCGGAGAGCAGGACCCCAGTAAACAGCACATTGAACGATTGTTCGATGATTTGAAGGTGGACTATGTTACCTTTACCGACATGGCCGGTCTCGCCCGCGTGATTGCCACCGACAAGTCCTTGTCGAGCGATCGCTCGTATGTTTGCCTCGCCCACGAAGATTTGTGTGACACGGGTGTGTGTGACTTTTTGACAGCGAATTCTTGGTCCCGACTGGTGACATTCGGGCCCAACTTTCGAGTGCGCAAATCCAGAATCCATTGGCGTTCGTTGTTGGAAATTCTACCATCTGTGCTGTTGCTCAAGTTGGGGGAATTTGCCGCCGAAGTGGCGGCAGATCGCGAGAAAGATTCCCTTTCGGATTCATACCGCAAGCCAGGAAGTGCGTTTTGGGGGATTTCCGATTTGGAACGGCGCAAACTAGGGGGTTCTCAGAGCAACAACAACTTGGAGTACCACGAGACGAATTAGGGAAAGTGTATGATGGATCGATGATAGCCGAATGAATATTATCAGTGTCGTTTGGATTGCAAAGTCAATCCTTTGAAATGCTGCGGACATGCCTAAAGAAAAAACCCCAGCATCCTAAGCGGCAAGGAATTTCCATGGGTTCACCAAGAAAAGACTCAAGACAGCGTTTCATTGATATCGTTCTCGCTAGGTTGCATTCACTGTCAGGGAACAAACAAGACAAATCCGAGGAGAATGAATCACCTACTCCACTATTATTTAGTTAGACATATTGTGTTTATACGAAACCTACTACTACAAACTACTACTTTTGTACTCGTTTTCATCCGAGTTCTCTTTTGTAATGTACTGTGAATCCATCAACATCATCATCACTACTTGTTGGCAGAAGCTGCCGTTGCTGCCGCTTCCATCTCGATTTCCATTCTCCTTTGCAACCAAGCTGCATGATCCAATGGAACATCTCCACCAATATCCACAGGAAGGACACGTTTTTCAAGCCCAAATTCTTTGGAAAGCTTCTGAAGATTTTCTTGTTGCGATCCATTGTGAATATGAATTCTGCCAAATTTATTGACTAGCCTTTCGAGGTTTTCTCCCTTTGGCGATCCATTATGGAAATGAATCAACCGTTGGACACAACAACGCACAAGTAGTCGACAACAAGCATGGATCCATCGGGCAAGTGGAGGTGGATTGAGAACATGAATGGCTGTCAAACGGATAGGAACCCAATCAAGAATATCCTCGGCGACACTTCGTGAAGGCGCTCGACCCTTTCGGGATCGTTTGACATCTTTGGAATTGGAAATGACAATCAATCCATGATTTTGGGTGCGGATCTCTTCCATCGCGACATGGTAGACATACCAAACGACGCGAGCCCTGCTTTCGGCGGTACATTGGGAAAGATCTCGTCTCGATGGATCCACGAACAAAATAGTACGAGAATGACCATCACCATCACTACCATCATCGGGATGGTGGGGGATCAGTCGAAGGACACCTTGTTGCATGGCAATTGAATCATCTCGGAGAGCGCCTTTCAAGGTAAGAGGAAGAAATGCCTTGTCAGGTCCAAATACTTCTAGCCTTCTGGTCCAATAAGTGACAAGTCTCGTTGCTGCCAACTGAATAAAGTCAGTTATTCATGTGAGAAACATCTATCCAATCAATCTACACAACAAACACAACAGATATAAACAGACAAACACAAACGTAATAAATAGGTACATACCTTTGGTTGAAAGAGTTCAAAACGAAGAAAGGCAAGCTTATCATCTTCTGATACAAGTTCAGGACATAGTTTCAAGGCCATTTGGTAGGCTTCCTTCTTTTCTTGAGGAATCAAGTCGAGTTGTACTTGTAGTTCATTGAGCTTGTCTTGTACAAACGCTGCTGTTGTTGCTGTTGTTTCTTCGGTAGAAAGAGGACTTGTATTCTTCTGTATGTTGTACACATTGGCAACTGTTTTGGTGTTGGTAGGCATGGTTTCTTAATGCTTGTCAGTGTTACAGTACTGGCACCATACCGCAAAACGAACCTTTGAATCCCATTATTTTTGAGCGCCGTACGACACAAAATGACTCCTTTGAATACTAGTGCTAACGTACTAACGTAGATACTAGTAGTACACACGTTCAGTGACACAATCGGTGTTCAACTTCTATAGTCATCACACAACATTTCGATGTAGCTTGCTAGCTTGATGGATCGATGATGGCCGAACGAATATTATCCGTGTCGTTTGGATTACAAAGACAAGCTTCAATCCTATTCAATACTGCGGACATGCCTAAAGAACAAGCTCCAGCATCCTACTAGTATATTGCAAGGAAGAAGACAGCGTTCCATAGTACTAACATTATTCTCGCTAGGTTGTGACGGAACAAACAAGACAAATGCGAGGAGAGCGAATCACCTACTCCACTTTCATTTCTACTACAAACTATTCTCCACTCGCTAGCTCATTTTCATCCGAGTTCATGGTTGGACTGTACTGTGAATCCATCATCATCCCTACATACTTGTTGTTGAAAAAAGCTAGCGATACTGCGCTTCCATTTCGATTTGCATTCTCCTACTATTGAGACATATTGTCTTTATTCGAAACTTCTACTACAAACTACTAGTACTATTTAGTACTTCTGTACTCGTTTTCATCCGAGTTCTCTTTTGGACTGCGTGAATCCATCATCATCATCATCACTACTTGTTGGCAGAAGCTGCCGTTGCTGCCGCTTCCATCTCGATTTCCATTCTCCTTTGCAACCAAGCTGCATGATCCAAGGGGACATCTCCACCAATATCCACAGGAAGGACACGTTTTTCAAGCCCAAATTCTTTGGAAAGCTTGTGAAGATTTTCTTGTTGCGATCCATTATGAATATGAATCCTGCGTTGGACACGATGATGCAAAAAGAGTCGAAAACAAGCATGGATCCATCGGACGAGTGGAGGTGGATTACAAACATGAATGGCTGTCAAACGGATAGGAAGACAACCACGAATATTCTTGACAATATATCTCGCAAGTGCTCGATCCATTTGGGATCGTTTGGCATGTTTGGGATTGGAAATGACAATCAATCCATAGTTTTGGGTGTGGATATCTTCCAACGCAACATGGAGGACGTACCAAACGACACGAGCCATACTTTCGGTGGAGTATTGGGAAAGATCTTGTCTTGATGGGTCCATGAACAGTATAGTACGACCCTTGCCATGACTATCATCACTACCATCCTCGGGATGGTGGGGGATCAACCGAACGACACCTCGTTGCATGGCGATAGAATCGTCTCGGAGAGCACCTTTCAAGGTAAGAGGAAGAAATGCCTTGTCAGGACCAAAGATTTCGAGCCTTCTGGTCCAATAGGTGACGAGTCTCGTTGCTGCCAACTGGATGAACAAGTTAGTCATTCATGTGAGATACATCCATTCAACCAATCAACCTACACAACAAACAAACGTCACAAATAGTGCCATACCTTGGGTTGAAAGAGTTCACAACGAAGAAAGGCAAGCTTGTCATCTTCTGATACAAGTTCAGGACATAGTTTCAAGGCCATTTGGTAGGCTTCCTTCTTTTCTTGAGGAATCAGGTCGAGTTGTACTTGTAGTTCTTTGAGCTTGTCTTGTACAAACGCTGTTGTTTCTTCGGTAGAAAGAAGACTTGTATTCTTCTGCACATTGTACACATTTGCAACTGTCTTGGCGGTGGTAGGCATGGTATTGCTTGCTTGTTTGTTATTATGTTGTTATTGCTTGTGGATGTTGTTGTTGTTGTTGTTGTTATTGCTTGTGGGTGTTGTTGTGGGTGTTATTACAGAATTGTGAGATCATCACGCATCACGCATTCTGCAATATACCAGGTGGAAGCAATAGTAAGAACCAACATTTACGATCACATCAACATCACGACAACTACTACTACAACAACTAACACCACAACAAGAACCAGAGAAGCGGCGGATTCTGCGCTTGGATCCTTGACTGACTGCGCCGCATGAATCAATCTATTTAAGGGACTTAAGGGACGGCGCTTGGAGGTTCTCGATTCGGAAATCAGTCTTGAGTCGTGAGTGTTTGTGGTTCTCTGAGTCGTCCATCGTTTCGTTTTGTTTGGGCCTCCTTCTTGTTGTGCGTGTTGCTTTCGGCACTCGTACTCGTATGATGATGGATGGTTTGTTGTACAAAATAATAACAACACTACAAGCCTATCATTCATCATCACATTATGTTTACACTACTACTACAGACTACTACCTAGTATAGTATTCGTACTGTATAATCTTTGTACGTTAGTAATTATTTAGTCATAGGCAATCGTTCGTGCTCCACTGGAAGACCGTCGTCGTCCCGTCGATGACCGAGTTGATGATCGATTCCAGAATCGTTGAGAGGACGATACAGGTGGAGGGGATGCCATGGCCATGATGGCATCTCTACTTCCCGGTGCTGCAGCATTTCCTGCTCCTGCAACATTGCCAGAATCATTGGGTGTGGATGTGGTGGTGGTGCTTCTTCGAGGAGTCGTTGATGTAGATCCAGATGCAGATGTTGATCCTCCTCTCATGGCATTGCTGGACCTGCTGACACGATGACGTCTACCACTCGATCCTCCTCCCGATGACGACGACGACGTCTCGGGCATTTTGCCAATCATGTGAGAAGAGCAAGGTGCAAGTTCCGTAATGACTTTGTATAGATTTTGAGCATGAGCTTCTTCTGCTTCTTCCACGGCTGTCAGACTGTCGTCGTCCAAGCAAAGCAAGCAATCATTATTGGTTAGAAGTGTATGTTGTATGGATGTATTGTATTGTGTTGCGTTGTGATGTTATATGTTGTGTTGCAATGCATTTCAGTTCTTTTCCGCTTGTACTTACATGGACGATGTTTCATCCTTTCGTCGAGCAAACCATTGAGGCTCGATGGCTGTATGAAGTATGCTTTGAGGGTACTGAAACGATGATGCCATGATGGTATTGTTGATGTTGGTATTCGATTTGTTGGTTGGTTTGTTGTTGCCTGTGTTGTTGTTGTCACGCCTGCAAAATACCGTTACCCACCATGGATTCAAAGTAGTCCACGAATTCGACCAAGTCGAATGACGACTACTCCTACAACTCTATGCTCCAACAACAACACGGATTGATCTGGTAGGTAATAGGCACCTAAAATCCTGTTGTTGCGATAGTAAATATACTCTAAAAGGGGTTCACTGTTTACATGAATGGACACTTGGTAAGTGGTAGTAAGTAGTAGGAAGTAGGTAGATTGGGAGTCCTTTGTATCCTTCTTGGGCCCTGCCGGATTGAAATGACATGTTCTTGCCAATGGATTGGCCAACCCAATAATCCTTATAGGAATTCCCCAGTATTATTGTTGTTATTGTTACGTGCCCTGTTTGCTCTCGAAGGAGGAACAAGGTAAATCTCTTCCCCTTGACTTTCCTCATAGGCTTGTTCAAAGCTTACTGCAGGAGAGACGGCTCCTCCGGAAACCTCCACTGGATTCCCGGATAGTCTTGGCCGAGTCGTCATTGTTGTCCATTCACTTTGCAACATGTCCTTTTGCAAGGTAATTTGTCGATCCCGTTCAAAGGTTTCGGATGATGCGTATGCTGCTGCAGCACCACCGCCACCGCCATAGCGCTGTTGCAACGAGGTCAACCCAGAAAAGCGAGTGTCAAACGTTTGCATAGTCCAATCTGATGCCACAGAGGGACCGACCGATACTGTATCGTATCGATCACTATTATTGTTGTTGTTGTTATTATTCGCATATTGTGTCATTTCCGATCGGTGTCCCGATTCCGAAAGCACTTCGTCTCCTCCATCCTCCATAGTAGACTTGAAGTTTTGATGATGTCGTTGTAGTTGTCCAACACTCTCATTCTCCGACTCTTCCAAGGCTTCTGCCAAGGCTTCTTGTCTTCGTTGCTTCGAGCCCTTGGCAAGGAAAATCACACCAAACAAGACAAAGAAGACTCCCAAAACGCCAAATGTCACGCGGACGGATCGTTGGGCAGTACTCAAGCCATTGTCGGCTTGGTACACACTTCCATCGAGCCCAGCATTGACTTGAGGCGTTGGAGCTGTAGGAGAGCTAGTGGGTGCACTGGTAGGTGCCGAAGTTGCCAAACTGATAAATTGGACAGTGTCAATAGGAGACCAGGGTTGGTCCTTCTCACCGAGAATGGCAGGAAGATCGGATTCCACAATTCCCTTGATCGTTTTGCGAATATCAGTTTCGGGTTCATCTCCAAATGCCACTACTCCGCCCACAAACGTGACAGTGGTAGAAGAAGCAACATCTTGGAGATTTCGGACTCGTGCAAGTCTCCGAGTGGATCCGTCATTGAACTCCACTTTGTTCACTCCAGCCACGTACATATACTCAAAGTCCTCGCCGTACAATTCAGCCAACTTGGAGTCCACAAGGTTTTGGATAGCAGATCCAAGTACATAGTCCACATTTGTCAGTTCATCAGGAGTTGGACTCAGAATTACTCGAAACCCTCCCAGTGAGATTTGTGTCAACACATCTGGACTTGTGTAATTGGTGTTGGAAGTTCCTTCCTCTGCAACGGCTGCGAAAAGGGACCAGCCCAAAAGCAAAAGGGAAAGGAAACTACGATGACTGGTCATGATCAAAATGTCCTCTCCAATCTGTGGAATGCTGTTGTTGTTGTTGAAAAGGAGAGTATCGTCGTCGTAGGAGGAAACCCAAAAAGGAATTGGTGGTTAGGTCCACTCTTTTGGAATTTCGTCTTTTCCCATTGGGTGGAACTCCAACCACTACAAAAGTCCAGGCCGAAAACTGCCCGATGTACAACGTGGCGGACTTGTGAACGACCCCAAATTTGTCACACGAGCAATTTAATGTTTTCGCACATTTAGATGCAGTCACCATGTGTATCCAACCATCATTTTCCCGCCATAGTGGCGCCCTTGCAGTCTACAAGAATGCCTCTGCATGGCCATTGGCCTTGGGCTAATTGCCTCCTCCATACTGCGTCTGTCACACACATGATAACTGAGACTTCGTCTTTGTCGAGTTAGTCTTTGATCCAAATCATACTGTAAAAAGAGTCTTGTCGACAATAAAAAATGATGAAGTGATAATATGTTGATTGTCAGCTAAAAGACAAACACACATCATTATCATGGAAATACCGGTACTACAGTACTCGTACCAGCCACTCTAATCGTACTACCGTACATCGGAAGTACTCGTAGTAGACTCTGTTCATCATGCTAGCATGTTCCCACCATTGCGACAACGCTACAAAAGCGGCATCCCTACCACCTATACTAACTACCGGAGATTTACGGTACGGTACCCAACTTGTCTTCACTCTCAGGACCAGTGACTATAGAACTACCGGTGGCTACCTCCATAGCGTTTGCAGTAGCTTGGAAGTACCATACCAACGGTAGCGGTAGATACCTCTAGAGAGGTAGTAGTTAGTCTGAACTGTGTATGACCAGTAGTGGTGTGGTACCAACGGTACCAGGTGAGTGGGAAGAATCAATGACCTGTTGTTCACTGTTCACTGATCGTTGAGCATTGTTACCTGCTGGCCTGCGGCTGGTTCAACAGGTAAAAGTGGTGCTATAACAGGAGTAGTAAAAGGTGTGTACAGTTGACTACTATGCTGGAGAAGGAAGTGAACGAAAATTTCTCGCTGATTTGTGACACAGTACACATGATCTATAGTTATAGTAGCGGCGGCACCAGTTGATCGACGAGCTATCATCGAGGCTACAATATTTGTTACCAACACTGTGATTGTTTCTGGAATTATTATGCCTGTGGGTCTAGTCAAGGGTTATAATTCAATGGCAACCCATTTCTCCTCTTAATGTTCTCAGATGGATCCAACAACAATGTTGCTTCCCATGGTGCATTTTCATTGCACAAAAAAGGCTCACAAAGTTTCTCGAATGCTATACGTGTTCTTCACTCAACTTTCACGTCAATCATGAGCGGAGTATTATAGGTGACAGTGAAGCCGAACATTTAGCACTTGCAGACTTTTGTATTGCTCACCTCGAGTGGATGAGATGCCGAGCGAACATGGTCATTAAATGGAAAATACGAAATTGCACCTCCTTATTGTTGGCAAGCGAACAGAGGTGCATTCTGAAAAAATATCAAGGACACAAATGCGTGCTAGGTTTCTTCGTGACTCAAAGGTACGGTTATGTGATATAGAGTTCCTCATACCAGCGAGTCAATATGCGGTGAAATTTACATTGGTGGCATCTGAAACAGCCAAATATGCTTCGGGCGAGGGGAACAGCGGCGAACGTTGACAGCAATATTGACACTCCAAGGTGCCACAACTTCCGCTCCTTCCAAACTTTTGACATGGTTGTGGCTTGGACGCCTGGTCCGTTTTTATTTTGGGAAATGGGAGATGATTGGGCAAACAAGAGAGGTCGACCGAAGACTACAGGCGCAGACAGTACATTCAGTGGCTATGGCATGCAATCGGATCGCATTCGTAGCCCCCAGCACCAAGACCACCAGGAGGAGCACGAGGACCACCATCACCACCTGTCAAGAGGAAGCATAGAAGAAATGGGAAATGCGTCGTCGCCCCTCCCTTTGCCGCGGGGAGCAATGGGGAATTTTATTGGACCCATTCTGGATCCCTATCAAAGGAATCCTGGTATCTCAAAAGAAGAGTCCCCTGATTCCACAACGTCCAATCTGTCAGAATCCGGAATGGTCCCAAACCCCATCCACCCAGACAGAATATTGGCTGTACATCCAACCTCTGTTGCACCAAACTCAAACCTACTCAAGATTTCGGAGAGAGTCATTGAGGTGTTTCAGGCACAAAAGGTTGAGGGAGGCCAAAGGTATGACGAATCTCGTCCTCAAGACCCTTCCTCGATGAATGTAGCAAGGCATGCTGGCGCTTCTCACCCCCAGCATCAAGGTGGGTTGAAGTCACCACCAGCCAGTGTTTCATTCAGCAGTGCAATTGGTGTATCTGGCGCCAGTCAGGGCATGGGACCCACACACGTTCTTTCTCATAGTCGAATGGGGGTTGAAGCAGCAGCAGGCCCGTCACCATACCCTCCTACTAGTACAGCTGGTGCGGCTGAGTCCGGAGCCACCAGCAACAAAAGCACTGCTTTCCGAGACTATCAATCTGACCTTTGGGACGAGAAGTTTGCGGAGTTGGCAAAGTTCAAGCACGAACATGGTCACTGTCTGGTTCCTCTTTCCTACGATCAGAATTGTCCTGGCCTGAACAAATGGATCAAACGCCAGCGCTATCAAAAGAAACTGAAACAAGCCGGAAAACCTTCAACTTTGTCTGATGATCGAGAGCTACAACTGTCACGAATTGGTTTTGTATGGGAAAGTCAGAAGCTTGCCTGGGAGATGAGGTTTCAAGAACTAGTGGCGTTCAAGCGTGCATACGGGCATTGCAATGTTCCAAGCTCTCATGAAAACCACAAGTTGAGCGTATGGGTACAGGTACGTTACTACTCGTATGTCATAGTTTGAGGTGCTAATTTCCTTGCACCAGCACAACATTCCTTTCCAAAACATTGCTCACGACTGGATTTGCTTCTACTACCTGATGGTCGTCATACACGACATCTACACAGGGCCAACGACGCCAATATAAACTTTTGGAAGAGGATGCAAGCCGACAGAGCTCGCAAGCTATGAATCCCGACCGGATTGCAAGACTTGATGAAATCGGATTTACGTGGAAACCACGAGCAGATCAAATATCCAGCACCAGGGGGAGGAAGAAGAGAAAGCTAAATGATGAGGACGAGGATGATATTGATTTCTTCTAGTCATGATTCCACACCTTGCTGTTCTGTACATGCTGTACTTCTACTACTATTCGTAGTACCGCGTCTTCTCCTTTCTCTTCTGCTGTTACTAGGATTGGTCCTGGTGGCTGCTGTTCTTCTTCGGCGTGATGGTGTTGCTGCTGCTCCTGTTGGAGGAGGAGGAAGCAAGTCAAGAAGGGCTAAAGAAGATGTCCCAGTGAATTACATGATGACTTTCATCTTGCTTCGGTAAAATGTGGATATCACTGCTGAAGTTACAATAACCGAGTATTGTTGAGCTTAGCCTCTTCACGTAGTTCGTACAGTACAGGTACCAGTATCGTGTAGTACCGTATGGCACTCCGTACATTGCGCGCGAAGCATGTACCTGCAGCCCCGACGTCCGCAAGGCGTACGTTTCAGTGAAACGGAGGTGTTCTATCCAACGACCGAGTAGTCTGGCCTGACGAACAGTGGGCTACAAAAGCCCTGGACTTGACATACGTCTTACTGGTGGTACGAGCGCGTAGTAGTACTCATACAACAGTGGGCAAGCAACAACAACCCGCTTTCGAGTCGCATCTTTTGGCGGACAGCAGGGCATGGCGCCGGGAAGTGCGAGGACACAATATGCAGTAAGCCGCGGTAGTCAGTAAACGTAAAGCTATTATTGTGAGTTAAAATGTAGTGTTTGTTTGGTTTGTTTTGGGTCTTTGGTATTTGAGTCTGATGAAAGACATGCAGAATAGTATCGTGAGCAGGATCCATGTCTCAATAAAAGTTGGGATAGGAATCCTGACATCGTTGGAAGTGTAAGAATGCAATCATGAATGAAACTAATTGTCCGAAGTAGAACGAGGGACTGAGGTTCCGTGACACAAGAGCGACACGGGGTAACAATCAAGCCTTGTGTAGACTTCTTCAAGGTGGAAGAATCTTGGCGTTGGTAAAACCTATCTCACTGGTAAAGACCAACGGCAGGAGACTTCACTCTGCTTCTCCCCTCTAAGGATCCTCTCCTGGGCGATAGTAAGGGCGAAGACGGCGGATGTTGATACGTTCTTCAACGTTTCCAGGGCGTTCAATGGTCACGGTACCATTGACATGAACTTGAATGATATCAAAAGGGCCACGAGCTCGTTCTTCTAGAGTAGATGGGTCCTTTGTAATGATAAGAACTGCGTCACCGATATTGTAGTCTTTGAATCGGCGTTTCCTGTTGAGAGCAGCGTTGTTGTAGTCAATCATTGTTTGACGACGTTGCCTGATCATCTCGAAATCGGAGATAACTGGGAATGGAAGAAGCATGTCTCGGCCGAACACCAGCGCGCCGGGCGAGATCCTCATAGTGCGATGGACTGTGGTCCTCAAAGCTCGTGTACAAGCAGATAAGGCAGATTCCACAAGTTCCACAGCAGTAACAACATTGTGTGGCGGGGTAGAACGTAGACTTGCACGTAGCATGTCCCCAACAGTGTGATGCATACGCTCAACAATAGCGTTGCTCTGTGGGTTCTTGGTAGTAGTAGGCACGCCGACAATTCCTTCCATGGACAACATGGCTTGGAAGTTGGCTCCAGTGAACTCTGTGCCAGGGTCGTGAATGCAGCGTAGGGGCCTTGGATATCGGCTCAACCAGGCATTCGAGAACGAAAAGGCCACATGTTCGGAAGTCTTGTTGTCAATACGAACAAGTTCGGAAACAGTAGTGGCAGTGTCGATGATGGAAAGCGCAAAGAAGGACACTTCGCCAATTTCTGGAACGTCCATACGCCATGGTCCAATGAGGTCCACGGCGACCTCTTCCCAAGGCATGCTCACATCTTCACGCGGAGGCAAATGCCCATATCCAGGACCTGGATCCTTGTTGCGTTGGCAGGCATCACAGGTCCTCACAAAGTCTTGTATGATCGGACGCATCCTCTCAAAGTAGAGGAAAGGTCTCATGGTTTGCTCCATGCGATCGGCGCCAGCATGGCCAGTCATCGCATGATACCACGAAATGGTTTGGTGAATGAGATTGTTTGGCACATAGAGTTGCCACTTCGATTTGTCTTCAGGGTTGGGATAACGAACAACAATGTCAAAACCATGCAGGTTCTTGACTCCGAAGTTGTTGGGAGAATCAATTCTCAACTGGATGTCAGGCTCAGCCTTTTGGGCCAGCTCCAGGTAACGGTACTGAAGAGGAAAGACCTCAAGTTCGGTTGGGTAGAACATGAAGCTGTCAGCAAGGGCTGCACGTTGTTGGGCAGCGTCCTGCTTCTCCTCTGGGTCTCTTGGCTTCAATGGCAAACGAGACAAAGTATCAGCGGCAACATTCTGTTCGCCGGGGTAGTAGACGAAGGTCGGGGCGAACTCCTCAATTAGGAGACGCCAATGGAGGAGGCGCTGACTCTTGAGATCCCTCTGTGTGAGGTTTTGGTGGTCAGTACGGATAGTGATGCGCCCTCCATATAAAATAGGGCGGAATTCCTCGAGAACAGCCGTGATGCAAAGTGCTTCTTTGTCGCTGGCTGGATAACGGCGCTGGGCGTCGGTCAGCTTGCGCGAGAAGAAGGCGATAGGGGCATCATCTTGCTTGATAACGGCACCAAGCTGATAATCACTTGCATCCGTTTCAATAACAAACGGCTTGTTAGGATCGGGATAACGCAATAGGACGTCTTCAGAGATCACAGCCTTGATCTCGTTGAAGGCCTTGTCGCACTCAGCAGTCCAATGCTTGGCGAACTGCTTGGGGGCCACCTTGGTTAGAGCAGTAAGGGGCGCAAGAACATGAGAACGACGTTTCCAGAAGTCTCGGTAGTAATTGATCATACCAATGAACCCTCGCAACTGGCGTAGGGTCTTGGGGCGATCGAGAGCGAGGATACCATCAACCTTCTTGGCCCACGGCTTCAAGCCGACAGGAGTAATCCAGTGGCCAAGCCAGTCGGTCTCTTGCACAGCCCATTGACACTTGGCTGGGTTGACGGTGTAGCCATTCTCTTGTAGACGTAGAAGTACCTTCTTGATCGTTGCAATGTGGGAGACCCAATCATTGCTGAAGATACCGATGTCGTCGATGTAGACTTCGACTTCACCGTTGTGGAGCATGTCTCCCATTACTTCCTCCAATGTAGCTTGGGCCCAGTCTGGGCTTGGAGTGAGTCCCATGGGCAAGCGTAGGCGTCGGAACTTGCCGAAGGGAGTGACGATCACACAATACCAAGTCGATTCCTCGTCCAACCAGTAAGAGTAGAAGCACTGGGAGAGGTCGAGCTTGGTAAAGAACACGTAACCAAGACGACGATGAAGAATGTCGTTGATCTTGGGTAGTAGATATTTAGGTCGAACGATGACCTTGTTCAGCTCTCTGAGATCATCAACAAGACGAAACTTGCCGTCTTTCTTGAGGATTGCCATCATCGGCATCCCCCACTGGGAGTCGTAGACTTGCTCCAAGGAACCTTCCTCGACTTGCTTGTAGATTTCCTTTCTCACATCCTCGAGTGCATGGTGAGGGATGGAGTAAGGTCGTTTCACATGATATGGCTTCGCGCCAGGCAACAACTCAATGTGAAACTTGCGATGAGGGTAAGAACCGAGTTTTCCTGAAAACAAGGTGTCGCACATCAAAAGTACCTCGAGCAGTTGATCGCGCTGATCAGCGGTCAAGTGCGTCTGCGCACGTGCGACCAATTTCACATCTACCTTGTTTGTGTTGGCCTCTTCCACACTCATGTGGCTCTCGCCCAACCTTTCGACATGGATGGGTTCCACTTCGAGCATGCGACGAATCAATGCATCATTGTGAAAGAAACCTTGAGGGTGAAAAGGAATCACTTGACCATGCCACTCACAACACTGCTTGCTGGATAGCACGTCAATACCACAGGGATTCAGGAAGCTCCGACCCAAGATGATGTCGTGTTCGACGTTAGGAGCATCAAACACAAACGCCTTTACCTTGCGAATAGTCCTCGTCAAAGAGAACTCTGGCAACTGAACATTGTAGAGGTAGACAGTTTCTTGGCTTTGCCAAGGTCCCAGCAGTCGTCCTGAACGTAGACGTAGGAGACTTGATCGTCTCAAGGTCACCCGGAACACACCGTTTGTTGATCATAACGTGTGAACCACCATGATCTAGAAGACCGCAGTAGGACCATTGTCCAGCTCTTTCTCCAAGCTTTCGGCAGGTAACAAGGGTCGAAGGTTGGAGATCTGGCTGTGGCACAAGGTCTTCGAATGCAATTTCGGCCGAATCGGGGCCTGCGAAATGAAAAGAATTTTTTTCCTCGTACCGTTCGAACTCCAGCTCCTCAAACTGGTTGTAGAGTGACTCAGGGTTGGTTGCTGGATCACCCTGAGCCCTTGGATCAGCTTGAAATAGGTCAGAATGATACGACTCTGGAGCACTGGATTTGGCTCCGGAGCGACCTTTTTTGGAACGGGATTTCTCAACTTGCAATCCATCATTTTCCACAGCGTGACTTTCCCCTGATCCTCTGGAAGCAGATCTGGTTTGGTATCTGGGTATGCCGCTGGAAGGAGGTCTGTAGCCAGAAGACGAAGTCGTCGAAGTTGGACGATTTTCGGACGTGCGATCAGTTTGGGAGGCCCTACTACCGAAGCGATTCTGGTAGCATTGTCCCCAAGAGTGGTTCCCATGTCCCGGCAATGGACATGGATCTTCTGCCTTGATTTTTCCGGATTTGGACTTTCCAGCACCATTGTCTCGATCAGCACCTTTATAGTGCTTGTTCGTCTTCTTTCTTGATGGGCTTTTGCTGCGACCACTTCTTCTTGCGAGGGATGAGCTTCGTCCTCGCGTTTCCTGTTGAACATCGTCCAGCTCGTAGAAAAGGATGTCCATGTAGTTCACTGCCGTATCCAGAGTAACAGTTCGAGGGTTGATGTTGGCCATTGTCATCTTGGACTTCCAACCCTTGGGCATTGCGTTCAAAAAACGCGCGAACAAGCTCCCTTTCTGTGAGGATCTGAGTTCCCGTATTGTCTGGGTCCTTGTTCGGCATCCAAGTTGCGTAAGTAGACAGGAGTTCCATGCGTTCCTTGTACTCGGTTGGACTCATGTGGCGAGGCTTGCGCGCCTCGGAGAGTAAATACTCTCCTTGCCTCTCGGCATCGAGCCCGGCGAGCATCCTGCGCAGCCACAATTGGATAGCCACGTCGAAATTCGTTTCTTGCTTGAGGACGTCGTTCCACTTCAGTAGTTGAGTCTTCGCGAGATGATCTCTGAACCGGGAAATCTTGGCGGCGTTGTCCCATGAGAAAAGAACGGCGACATTCAGAAAGTCCTCGCAAAACAAGATCACTGAGAGTGGCTTCGGGAACGAGGGCAACTTGCACACGTAGCGACAAAGTTGCTCCTCCTGGGTTGAGTTGTCTCGGGTCGTCGTAACGGTGGCCTTGTACTTGACGGTTTGGAGGGAATCGATTTCCTCGTCCGCGTCGTTGATATCGATGTACCTGCCTGACATGGCGAGAGCGGTTACTCTGGTTGAAAGTAATGATGAGAGATGATTTTCTTGATGAAAAAGTGGGGTCGCCTATCGTTGCGATACACGGACGTAGAGCTTCAGGAATTTGACTTCCTTACAAAGTTTGATCAAAGTGCAGTAAGCCGCGGTAGTCAGTAAACGTAAAGCTATTATTGTGAGTTAAAATGTAGTGTTTGTTTGGTTTGTTTTGGGTCTTTGGTATTTGAGTCTGATGAAAGACATGCAGAATAGTATCGTGAGCAGGATCCATGTCTCAATAAAAGTTGGGATAGGAATCCTGACATCGTTGGAAGTGTAAGAATGCAATCATGAATGAAACTAATTGTCCGAAGTAGAACGAGGGACTGAGGTTCCGTGACACAAGAGCGACACGGGGTAACAATCAAGCCTTGTGTAGACTTCTTCAAGGTGGAAGAATCTTGGCGTTGGTAAAACCTATCTCACTGGTAAAGACCAACGGCAGGAGACTTCACAATAGCCTTTACGAGTACAGAAACATTATTGGTGTCCTGGTGGGGTTGATTGAACAACACCTGTATCAATGCGTCATTAGCGACCCCAGGGAGAAAGCAACTAGCTGCCTTCATTAAAGTCCAAGTGTCCACACAACCATTTTGACAATTCCTATTCTAGCCTTTTTTAATGATGGCAAGTAGGAACCGAACTCCTCCAAACATGCCAAGTGTACCTATGAGTTGTAGAAACTCTATAATATGTACTGGGGAATGGCGGCTCGAGTTGGGGACACGAAACTGTGTCTCCCTCCTGTATGATTTGTGCAGCTGCGACGAGTGGACGCACTTGAATTACGAAGATGTGGCTGCAGTGCAGCGCTACTCCGGTGGCAAAATAGTCCTGCCCGACTATGGGCTGTTATCAGGGTTTGATTGCAGGTACTAATTGCAGAAAATGTCGTACTCGCACTGAATTTTCTCGAAACTGTTCTCCAGCACTGGGAAGCAATAAATACCAGTCGGAAATTCCTTCTATCCCATTCGATTTTAAGAACTTTGTCGTCGTGGAGCGATAGCTCCAAACTACTGACACGCAATATACGTGTCGTTCCGGGGAAGCATAGCAACCAAGAATACGCGTTCATGGCCATAAAATCAAGTGAACATGCTTTGCAAAACCCTCGGTTTCCACGACTTTCCATGCTTCGACGCCAATGGTCCCATGCCAACCGATGAGACTTTGTGCAACAGCTTCTTGAAATCCACTGACAATGCGTTTGACATTCAATCAGAAGAACCAACGCCTCTCTGGCACTTGACGTCTGATGTTGACCTACCAGCAGCAGCGGCTACTAGTAGCACCACTACTAGACCCTCCCCAGATCCTATCCGGACTGTCAATGTTGTTGACACCGTGCCTTTGCACTTGAATGCCGACCTTTTGTCGAACCAAGAGATGTTCTTGGAGTGCCTTGGACCTCTTCTTCGACCGAATCAGAATCAGATCCAGCATTCCAGCAACACCAGTCTTTCTTCAACGGTTGTTGGTCATACTACTTCTAGCCCCCAGAACGATGGATCTGTGGACGAAGTTGACTTGACGGATTACCAAGCTGCTCTTTGGAAGAAGAGATACCGGGAGTTGATTCGATTTCGGGAGCGCCACGGACACTGCTTGGTTCCGCACAAGTGGCAAGAAAATTTGGCACTGGCTACCTGGGTGAAGCGTCAACGATACCAATGGAAGCTGCGGCAACAAGGGAAGAGATCTACTTTGACTACTGACAGACTCGACGCCCTCAGTCGTCTTGGCTTCGTTTGGGATAGTCACAATGCTACTTGGGAAGAAAGATTCAATGAACTTGTAGAGTTCAAAAGGTTGCATGGTCACACAAGTGTTCCTACTACTTACAAAAATCATTCTCTCAGTGTTTGGGTCCAATGCCAACGCCGCCAGTGGAAACTTTTCAGGGAGGATTCGCAACGGAGCTCAGCGCCCAATTGCCTGAAAGAGGCTCGTGTCGCACGTCTTGATGCCCTTGGCTTCATTTGGGAACCCCGAAAGCAACGATGCAAGACAGATGAGAATTGATCCGGTTCTTACTGTTGTTATCAAAAAATTATATGTTTCTGGTGCATCCGTGTACAAAGATGGGGGAAGAAGATGACCGCCACCAGCCACCAGTGTGCGAAACGCTGGACCAATCAAATCAAGAACGTGTATCAATAACAGCTAGCATAGGTTCTTACGTATTCTTGATACCTAGGTAGTAGCTTTTAACATTATGTTTGTGACGTCCTCCTTCCATTCCTACGATATTATTTGTGTGTGTATTACGCACCCGCCGGTCCGTTCCACATTTTGCTATGCCACAATATTACCGTTGTCAGAGCAACTCGCCAAACGATTCTTTCCTCAACACAACACTCCTCTGGTCGCTGCTTGTCTCCCTGACGGAGAGCCGATGTTGAGAAAAGAAAGAATATTGAATAATAGCAACAATGAGGACTCAAGTCCCCTACAGTATGCCAAAGGCCAGGTCTCAGTCCCCGCGGTCATTTGTGGCTTTCAACAAATCTAGTGGCAAAGCTCCCATCAACTCAGAACATTTTGACAAGCCTGAAAACCTGGGAACAATTTTACGCAACAATCATGGCGTGTTGAATCATATCGTGGACTTTTCTGAGTTTGAGAGTAGCAAGAGTTTGGATCAGTTCTCAGTTCCGAGTGTGTCAAGTTCGGCCGATTTGGCAAGGGCCCAGATGTCCCAACAAAATTCATCAGATGAACGAACTCCCTTTGTTTCGGCGTCGTTGCCTCCTGCAACCAGCTCAGAAAACAGAGAGCCCCCAGAGTTCAAATACTACCATCAACAAACCACCGTTCATGAACAGGAAAGGGCTCCAGGGTCCAGAATATTTCATGATGAATCCAATTTTCAAAGGTCAAAAGCCAGCACTCCAACACCTAACCAGGATTTGCAATTCCCGATAGACCAGGCGAGAACGAGGATGGCTCCCGACGACAGTCAATGGTCTGAGCCACCTCCCACCCGAAGACCTCAACACCAAGATACATATGGGATGGGTACTCAT
This sequence comes from Nitzschia putrida, assembly GCA_016586335.1. Classification (NCBI taxonomy): domain Eukaryota; phylum Bacillariophyta; class Bacillariophyceae; order Bacillariales; family Bacillariaceae; genus Nitzschia; species Nitzschia putrida. The sequence continues at coordinate 5,292 of BLYE01000023.1, read as the reverse complement.
GATAGTCACTGGCCAGAGCAACATCAGGCCCGCAGAACGGCACAACACCATCAAGAAGGATATGCAATGGATGGCCACTACGACAGACCTGTGGCAAACGAGTTTGACCGGGTCCCAACCAACCATCAGCTTCGGCAACAGTATCCGGTGCAGGACTATAGAACTGGTGCTTTCCAGTCGGTTGATCAGTACAATCCACAGTCATTCCCGCAGTACGCTCTTGCAGATGAGGCCCTCTCGAGCCCTGTCAGTGCTAGTGAGGACAGGAATTTCGCCTTTCAATGCCACGACGTTTCCAATCGATTTCCATCAAAAGCCCAATCTCGGCAAAATCCTCCTCCACCCAAAGCTGAAGCAGCAAACCCTTCCATTCTTGATCTCCTGGGTGTGAAAGGGTTTTTGAATTGCACTCCCACTCTACCGAGCCTGAACGAGCCGACCGATGAAAAGGCCCAAAACTCGTTGTGGTCCTATCTGGATCCTGTTGACGATGTTGCATACTATAGTGGCATTCGAAAGAGTGCTGACTCATCGGATAGTTCCGATGATGACATCAATGCGGGCAGAAAAACTTCCAATCGCTCGAGGCGAAGATCGAAAAGTCCTATTTCCTATCATCAAGCTTACGCAGATTTAATGTTCATTGGTGATCCTCAGCCTCAGCGTCATCCCCAAAAGTCCCGCCCTCGACCTTCCTCTCGACTGAAACCTCGCAGTACCACTCCTGTCACCACGGGTTCTCGGTCAAGCAATAGCGACAGTTCACAAGCCACACCCGTCCAAGAACCAAAGCAAAGACACAATCAAGCTACTCGGCAAAAGATTAGGAAAGAACTATATGGCAACGTTCCAGATTACCAGAAGAAAGATGCTGTCAAAAATTCGCCAGCAGATATGACAAAACCGTCCACTCTGGCTCGGGGGCGATCGAACGGTCGGCCATCTCAATCGACAGCAAAAGGCCAAAATTCGGACGACAGCATGTTTGACCCATTCAAGATTGGAACAATGGAGTCACGCTCGAGGGAATCGGACACAGACACAGCCAATTTGACCCAAGCTACTCCCAAAGTCTCGAATGCGACACCCACCAAGACGAATCGCCGCAATACGTTTTCGAGTATGATGAAGGGAGCTAAGCAGCAACGCCAACGATCCAGATCGCTGACAGGCAGACTGACGGGGAACAAAGTGGAACGAGAGCAACCTGCCAACACCACAACGCCTGTCAATCACGCACGTCACAAATCGAATGGTGGAGGGGAGGTTCAGGGTTTCCATGGATTCGATAGAGACCGACAGAGTGCGAAACGCAATGGGTCGCAAGGAACGAACGAGAGTGACCAAGAACGCCGACGACAAGAGCATGCGCTAGAGGTCGTTCGACAGCGGAGCATGAAAAACGTGCAGAAGTTAAATCGGTTGAATCAGAGTGGAACTCCCAAGTCTCCGCAGCAACCTTCGAGGCCCGAGCGAATGATTGAGATGGACGACTTTGATCCCTTTGGTATTGGTCAAACAGCAGTGTCTAGCAACAGCCGAGGATCTGCCAAACCGAAACAAAGTATGAAGAAATCCATGTCGTCGCCAACGAACTACGCCAAATCTCCGCGAGGCCCACGATCGATTGGAACAAGATCCGATGGAACCAGGTCAGATGCACGATCTCGGTCCCAGGCACAGTCGCAGTCCACATCACATTCACATGCTCATGGGCATTATATGTATGTGGCGTATTCTCGCTTTGGAGACAATTCCAAAAACGTCATTCAATTGTGTGAGCATCAGAGCAAACCGACCCTAGATCCACGGAATGCAGAAATGATGGTCAAAGTGACAGCAGCCTCAATTTCACCAACAGACTGTGACATTCGACGGGGGGAGTGGTGTGAAGTGCGGCTGAACCCGTACATCATTCCAGGAGTCGCCGTGCTGGGTACAATTCATCTCCCTGAAGACAAACGGCGTGTGCCCATGTTGGCATCGGGGTACAAACATGGGGACACAGTGTTGGCCATGGTGGTAACGGGAGGGAATGCTCGATATGCTTGCGTCCCCAAAGATCGCATGATCAAAGTGTCGGCATCGTTGCCTCCAGCGAGAGCCGTGTGCCTGGTAGAGACGTATCTGTCGGCATTTCAAGCGTTGCACATTGGACAGCGGGGTGCACAGAGATACAAAGAGAACTCGCTCAAGGGGCAATCGATATTGATCTTGGGTGGGTCATCGAGCTTGGGAAGAGCTTTGATTGAGTTGGCGTTGGCAGGGGGAGTAGAATATTGCTATGCATTGGTGAAGCCAAAACAGTTTGATTCGATCAAACGCATGGGAGCCATTCCGTTGCCAAAAGATCCACAGGAATGGCTGACATTGATAGGACATCAAATTGGGTTGATGGTGGCTGTACGGGACAGCAAGGGGATTTACACTGATGCCATGCATCGGGATCACTTGAAGGCACTGCGACCTGATGGTCAAGTGGTGTTCATTGGGCAACCTGGAGTGGACAATCGACCACCCACACTGTTTGCATCTCCGAGTCCGAACAAACTGATTTGCAAATCGGTGAAAGGGAACTTGAAGGACAGAACCCACTCGTACAATGTGTTTGACGCATGGAATCAAGACGCGAGATTGGCCAAAAAGGATTTGGAGCATTTGATTGGACTGTTGGAACAGCATCGAGTCCGGCCAGAAGTGTTGGACTGTGTGCCATTGAGCAAAGTTGCCAAAGTGCATTCCATCTTGGAAACCAAAAAGATTTCGGGGTACATCGTTTGTTCTCCTTGGATGGAAGATTCCACGTTGTTGGACGAGCAGCGCGACGATCACGACGGGCAAGGCGAGTTGGAAGAACATGCTTCCGTGTCTTCCTTGTAGAGGTTGGTTGTTGGTTGTTGCTGCGCTCATTCCATACGAGTACAGTACCGGTAGTGCATCAGGAAGGTACCTGGTACAATACTCGCACTGTACTGTACTGTACTATACTATACTGTACTTGTAACAGTCCCAAGAAAATACATTTTTATAGAGACATCTTTGCCATCGAAGTAGAATACAGTTGTAGCATTACTCAACACTCTCATTCTCTTTCATGTGAGATGAATGCCGGTGGAGTAACACTGGGAGCAGCGGGAAGGGAATTATCTGCAACGAACGTTGAACATTGAACGTTGAACGTGGTTGAACTGCCATGGTACACGCATGTCGTGTTGTTTGTTGGATTTCCTGAATTGCTCCATCGGCTTGTCAGGCGGGTTGATGATACACCAATACACAATACCGCTGTTGCTGTTGTTGTTGCTCTTGGTTATATTACATCACTTCCGAATCCTTCCATGCATGCTGTTCAGCGTTGCTGGATCGATAGATCGATAGATCGATAGATGATGATGCTCCAAGATATTTTTTGTCTGTCGTTGGTCCGTGACCGTGAATGAAGCCAATCCGATCCAACGTTTGTTACTGTACGTCGTACGTACTACTGTACCGTACGATACTTCCACATCCTCTATCTATCCTTCTCGCATTTCCAATCTTTCCGTACTACCTCTCTAGTAGAGCGAACAGCACTTAACGTCCGTAAGTTTCCCCGATTTTAGGTGTTGTTCTTAACTTGAGAGACATGGTCAATCATAGGTCGTCCCTGGCTAGAACAGGTTTCGCTTCTCCTCCTCCTGCTATCATCATCAATCACTTTTCCTCGCGTATCGCACCCTTTGTTCATATATCACCTTACATTATGGACAAGTCTATAGCTTTCGAAACACTGCAACAACAAGGCTTGGAACGACTGCCGAATCATGACAATACTGCTGTGCTAGTAGGGGAAGCAAAACAAGTGGACTCAATCCTAGCCAAGGAGTTCAACACTCTCTCCATTGGGCAGCGAGAGCAATCTTATGAAGAACTCCATGGTGTTGATGACATAGTGAAGGAAACTCCGACCTTTCTTGTGCAAAAATTGACTGCCTTTCGCCTGGAAGTGGAACAAATCGAGGACAAGCCAGCCTACAATTTGGCCCTTACATTACCAGGAGGCAAAGAGTACGTCAGTGACATTGCCTTTTGCCTCAAGTTTTTGCGATCTGAATACTTCAACGTTCCCAAGGCAGCCCAACGAATGGTGAAATATTTGGGATGCCTACTCCACTACTTTGGGGAACGATGCCTGACAAGAGATATCCATTATCAGGACCTAGACAAGGACGACATTGCCTGTCTCAAGACTGGCCAAATGCAGGTTTTGCTCACCCGTGATCGGAGTGGCCGTCCAGTCTATATGGGATTAAATCATATTCGAGACCGAGCCTTCAAAGAGTCTGACAATTTTATCCGGTGTTACATGTACGTCTGGCAAACTCTATCGGACGATGTCGAAAACCAACGGCGGGGTGTTGTCACTATTTACATACACATGGGCCTAGACTTTTCCAGTGACGATGTCCACCGAGGTCTTCTCAAAGAGGCTGCTCATGTTACCAACTGCGTACCTGCCCGGATGGCAGCTATCCATTTATGCGTGGACAGCCACCTCATGTATTTTGTGTGCCAATTATCTTTGGCTGGGCTGACAGCCGAAGCACGTGCACGCCATCGATTCCATTTTGGGACCTTTACCGAGAACATGTATAGGCTAATGACGTATGGCATTCCAGTCGAACATGTTCCTATCAATGCCGAACTCGTCATCAAGAGGACCAATGCCATGCGTTGGATTTCACGCCGCAAGTTCAAAGAACAACAAGCAATAACCAATACTCTGCCGTTTACAGGGGTTGAGTTGCCGACGAAGAATGATGTACTTACAGGAAAAGGACAACCTATCCAGAGACATTCGGGAAATGTGTATTTCCGTGCACTTGTGGATGCCTTGGCTGTAGAGTACACCAGCTCGACGAAAAGCAATAAAGTTGCATTGGCAGCACATGTATTTGATACTGTCAAAGCCTCCAATGGGCGCTTCCTCTGTAAAGACGAATACAATGGATTCTGGTTCGAAGTTTCGGATGCAGAGGCCATGCAAAAGGTAACCAAAATGTTTCAAAGAACTGTAGCAAACAAAATGAAACACCAGACTGAAGGCAGACATGCTGCTATTCAATTGAAATCGAGTTCAGGGAACAAAAATTCGATATCGGATCGAGGAGGTAGTGACTTGGTTTTTCTTCCAATGGACAAAAAACCCAGAGTGTCGGGGGCGTTTTGTTGCGGTTGACTTCGTGATCCTGTACTCGGTGATGGTACTGGAGATTCAATTACTTTGATTTCCACGAAAATATCATTATTTAT